>OZ030008.1:76452500-76507500 GCA_964023405.1 Apodemus agrarius | reverse complement strand
AAGAGTTACAATGGATTCAACTTTTATGAGAATTTCTGTGCAAATGAAGGCTCTCCTTATTTTGCTAAAGTAGACACAGCCTTAATGATGAGAGATCTTTCCGCTCATTGCCCATTCAAATACAATTGTAGATCGAAGCCGGCCTTGTCAGGTTGAGAAAAAGTGGATTTCTAACATCCAGGACGTGCCTGTCTACTTTCAGAGAATTGCATCCAATCACCCCCAGGGAATTCAGCTAATGTCTCCATCTCCACCCAGACAAGGGAGAGAAAGAAATCAAACGTGGTCTGGCAAGCCAGCTTCATATAAGAATGTTTAAGAGGGAAAAAGATGGTGGGGTGTTCTTGAATTGATGGCAGTGAGGTTTTCTTGGTGGGGGAAGCATGCTAGAAGAATTAGGGACTTTCTAAAAGGTTCGGCAGAACTTCTTACTGCGCGGCAGAACAGCCCGCAGCCAAGTGAGGCGTCTCTCTGTATGAGAGCATGAAAATAATTGAATAGCACAGAATTCTCAAAATCATATATAATTGGACTATCATGCAGCCCTTTAGACCAGGGCAAAGAAGTGGCAAATATTATCTTTGCATAAATATCTCCCTGTTTGATGCTTGAATTCACAAACTATTCCTCCCATTTTGATTTAAAAAAAAAAACTGTTAGAACAAGTTTGCTGTTTAAAGGGGAGGGTATGAAGGGCAGGGAGAGAGGGAGAGACCATGCAATGCCCAGGTAATGTGATTGCTTGAGTGGCCTCGGCTTTGGCTAGTTTGTATAGTATCTGAAATGACCTGCGAGGAGTTTTTTTTTTTTTTAATCATCTGTGGATATTTCTCTGCCCCTTTACTGTTTGTACTGGAAGATCTTTATGGAACCAGTCTTACGAAGAATTAGCACCCACCCAGAAATGCTAGTCTTTAAAGATAGAAATTAACAGGGTGAATCAATTTTTTAAAGAGATATTTCCAACGAGAAGACAAACGCCCATCCTGTAGTCTAGATCCAGTAGGCGGGGCTCCACCAACCCAGAAAATGTTTTATTATCATAAAGTAGTTAAAGAGCCAGATGTGCAGGGAGGAGGGGTGAGCCAGATGTTCCTTGAACAAGGGGGTCTTATCTATAGCTGAGACTATGCATATCTTCCCCCTCCCTCCCTCCCCACCTCTCTGTGTTTCACCCTCCCTAACTTTTTCCTTCCATCCCTCTTGCCCCACCCCACCCCCCTTCCACCTCCCTTCAACTAGTAGGAAAGGGTGCTTCAGGATCCCAGGGAGGAATGGAACCTCCACAGACTTTTGGCCACTACCTGCTGGCCATCAAAGCTGCTGCCGAGATACAGAAATTGGGATTGCCCCTAAGTGTAGGAGAATTGCAGTCTAGGCTAGCCTGAGAGAAGGGGAAACCTGGAAGGAAAGTTTCTTTCACCCCACCTACAACCTGCCTCCCGTAGCACTCCCGAGGCTAGCTACAAAGTTCTCTATCGTGTTTCCTAGCAATCCTCAATGCTCCTCGGCCCGGGTCAGTGTGGCCTAGAGACGCCAAGAGTCCAAGAGGGACAAGGCCATAACCCCAAGGCTAGACACACCTTGGAGGCGAGTCTCAGACCCTGGAGAGAGGCTCCAGCACCGCTGCCCTCCCCCAGTACTGAGACTTCTGGCAGGGGCTCGAGAGTTCGATAAGGCTCCCAGGAGAACCTGACTTGGTCCTGTGGCTACGCTTACCAGGTGGTGACCCCAACGCCCTGCTCCGTCTCTCCCAGCTTTCAATGTGTGTATGTGTGCCGGGGACAAATAGAGAGAGGCTTTAGCGTTGGCCTGGAGCTCGGGAGGGCCAAGGTCTGGCCTTGCCTTCACCACTCCCCGTGCTCTCACCCGGGCCCTAACGAGCCCTTTATTGACAGACAGATAGATAAGCTGGGCGAGAGCTGTGGCGTTTCCAGCTTCGCTCTCGAGCACCCTGCTGGGTTGCAGGGATCCGCACGAGCTTAATGGCTCCAAACAAGCTTCGGCAGCCCTCGCTGCAGCCTCCGGTCGGAACAAGGGGTGGGTGAAAAGCCTGGGACAGACGCAGAGAAGCTGGGAAAGCCTAGCCGAGGCCCAGGGCTCACCAGTCACCCATCCCCCCAAGGCAGATGGTGGAATAGATGGGACCGCAAGGCGTTTGAGGACGTGACTGGAGGAAGTTCTGGCTGGAAGGTAGGGGCTCACCGGAAAACTCAGTCTTAGGGGGTGGCAGTGGGGGTGAAGAAAGCAGAGCTAAGACTTCAATGCCACTCCCCAAACTCTCAGGAGTCGCGGGACGACTGGCCTGCTCTAGAATCCAGATCACGCTACAGTGGGTCGAGGGGAATAGAAGTTCGAATGGAGAGAGGAAGAATGGAAGGCTTTTGTAAATAAAACTGTCTCCATTGGGACCTATCCAACGCGTTCCCTTTTGCCTTGTCCACATAACCAGATCTCCAGGCGCGATGCACTCAGCAAAGTGCTAGAAGAAAAGAAAAGACCTGGCTGAAAGCTGGCCAAATCTGAAGGTGCCGGCCAGCGTGCTGCTGGAGCCGACCTGGGCTTGTTGCAAAGTTGCACACCGCCAGTCCAGGTGTCGTGGGGGGACGAGGGGGGGGGCGAGAACCCAGAGAGCCCGCACCCCAGCGCCATTGGCGCAAGACTCTCTCCCTTTACCGCCCTCATCCCGTCAAGGAGTGCAGGCTCTAGCTCTCGAACCTGCCCCGCGTCCAAGTGCTCCCCTTCTGGTCTCCACACATGCACACCCTGGTTCACCCTGGCTGTCCCCCAGAAGTTGCCAGAAGACAATTCCACGCCCATTCCCTTCCTTGTCCCCCTCAAGAGTCTTCCGCCCCTCCAGGACCTCAGTCCTTTCCAAACTCCAGACCCAAAGCAAGCAGAAGAGGGAGGAGAATGAAAGTTGAGAAGCCCTCGAGGGCTAAAGGGCAGGGAGGAGGACGCGGGGGCAGGTATCTGTTCCAAGACAGTCAGGCTTAGCAAATCGAAGCCGTCTTCGGTCCCACAGAGGGTGTGAAGACCACGGGATCAGTCTCCGGCGACCTGGCGCCAAGTTCTTCATTCACGCAGCATGAGGAAGGGCAATCTTAACCTCTCCAATCTTCCATGTTCCCACTTTTGCCCCTCTAGGCCACAAAGTCAACAGTTAGCCCTCAAGTCAAAGATAAATACCATCATCTACATTTTCTACATGAATGGAGCTTTTCAGGTCCACGGGCGAGGGAAGCCGGGGCACTCTGGCTTTGGGGCTTCCCTCAGGAAAACGCCAACAGGCCTAGATTTGGCCCAGTCTGGGAAAGGAGCCGGCCTTCGCCCGGCTGCAGGAGCCACAGGCTGTGCCCAGCTTGTGACTTGTGGAAGCGAGCGCCTGGTATGGTTTTGGGTCACCCTCGTGAAAAGAACTTGCCAGAGGTCCTTTTCGAACCTCCCCCCCACCCCCCCACCCCATGGTCTTCGTCCCTCTGATGAAGTGACTTCCTAGAGAACCTAGGGGCAGGCTAGGGGGTCACTTGGAGAGAGAACCGGCTAGGGGAGAGAAAGGAGCGTGGGATCCGCGTGCTGGCGGGCCCCTGAACTCTGCAGGACCTGTTTACTTGGAAGGAGGGGGAGGGGGACTTAAGCCGAGCCTCAAGGAGGACAATACCGGCCAGAGGCAGGCTGGGCTTGTGCAGTTACCGGCCAGACCCGGGAAGACTCTTAGGATGGAGCGAGTCAGACTCTGGCTGAAGAGAGGGAGTCTCCCGCCGGGCCGGAGAGCTAATCCGCCGAGCTGAACCCAACTCTGGCCGCCGTGACGTCACGCACGCCCGGCGACCAATGAGGGCAGCGCTGGCGTGGATATTAAGGAAAGTTAGCGCCTGCCGGAGCACCCTCTTTTCTTATCGTTGACATTTAAACTCTGGGGCAGGTCCTCGCGTAGAACCCGGCTGTCAGATCTGCTACTTCCCCCCGAGAAGCAGCTTTGAGAAGTGTGGGAACCGGCACCACCAGGCTCACCTGCCACCCCGCCCTCGGCTTGCAGGTAACCGCTCTGGCTCCAGCCAGAACTCACCCCGCTAGTAGCGGCGCCCCTCTCCGACGTCCGCAACCTGTGTCTTCAGGTCGTAGAAACCCTCCCCGAGTGTCCTCGGCCTTGATTTTTTTTCTTTTTTAAAGGGGGCTTACAAAGATGGGAGAGGAATTACTGCGGGTGGGACGGGAGGAGGGACGGGAGGAGGGAATGTCTTTGCGAAGCATGCTTCTTTGTAAAAGTAACAAAATGTTCTGGTCTCAAGAGTGGACTTCCTGTCTGGCTCTGAGCTGGAGGTGAGGTGGGGGGTGGGAAGTGGTGGCTGTGGCCTCGGTCTAAAGAAATCGCTGAGATCCTAAGAAAAGCAGGCGGTAGGCTTGCAGTTTGCAACACGCCTTCCCCGATGCAATTAGCGACATCCATGCTTGGAGAAGCCACCAAGCCTTGCGCCGAATTCACGGAAGCTCCCTGCGAAAGTCAGGCGACTTGCGACAAAAGTTTCCCCTAGGTTGTGTAGCTGTGTGTGCCATATCGAAGTCAAAGTCTTGGGGTTCGTTCCCCCCAAAGGAGCCCCGGACGAAAGAATGCGGCCCTCCAGAACTGGGCAGCGCGCAAAGGCCGCAGCGTGTGATTTGAGCTTCCCTTCGGAAGACCTAATAATTAGCGATTCTCACTGAGCTAGAATGCGGGCTCGGGTTACCGGGAACGGGGGTTACTACCAGCGCGGAGCTGTCTGCCTCGGCGGGAAGCGAGTGGGCTCCAGGGGAGCCCGGCTGCCGAGTGCCCTGGAGAAAGATACCCAGCCACGTTCCGGCTCCAGGAAGGCCAGAACTTTGCCGAAGTGGGTCGGGAAAGTGATTACCCCAAACTTAAACTAAATGGTGTTTCCACCAGGTTGGAAAATCTCTCAGCCAAGCTCTAAGCTTACTATGAGACGCTCAGGCTGCCTGAGTCGGGGCACAGGAGCAATCCACCTGAGATTTAAGGCCATATTGCAGGCCTGGCCTGGATCTCGCCCACTCCCACTCGTGCTCCTGACGCCCTCTCTCTAGACCCGCTGGAGGCACTTGTACAGCTCGTTTGGATCTCATCTAGACACCTGTGACAGGTGCCCAGGAGTCTAGCTCTGAGCAGAGTCCCCTCTGCGCACCTCACAGAGAAAAACAGAGGCCACGGGCAAAGTGTCCACCGGGCTGCGCACCTTACCTGAACCGGGGTCCTCTCCTGCGTGAGTTCCTTATTCCAGAGCTGAGCGGTGAGCAGTTTGCCCGCTTCGCAGTAGGAAGTGGACCTTCTCCTCCAGTCATAAATCAAACCCAGCCATCCTCGGGCCTCCTCCCTCATTAGAGATGTTTATTGGAGATTGTGTTTATTCGGCTGTCACGGCGAGAAAACGCGGTGACATAATTACCTCTGACCAGAGTCCTCGCCCTGCGCCCAGAGCGAGCCAGGGACCTCCTCTGCTGCCGTCTCACTTGATCAGAGGGCAAATCGGATTGCTGTGTCTACTTTTTATTCCCCTCAGACTTTGTATCATTTGAATTATTGGAGAACTTAGTATTCAGATTTCTTCAGTGCCCAGGAGTTTATTTATTGTAGACTTCGAAAGGAAAACCAAAGAGAATCCAGTTTTTCGGGGAGAGAGGGAGAGGGAGAGAGAAGAGCGAGAGGGAGAGGGAGAAGGAGGGAGGGAAGGAAGGAGGGAGGGAGGGAGGGAGGGAGAGAGAGAGAGAGAGAGAGAGAGAGAGAGAGAGAGACTGTGTATCCTGCGTGAGAACTTTCCGGCAGGCAGCACCGCCTGGGCCAAACCCCACTCCGGCCTGAAGTAGTGGCCCGACCTAGAAGGACGGGCGGGCGCCAGTGTTTGTGGTATTATTTGCTGCTTCACTTTTCATTCCTTTTCTTTTCTGTCCGGGAGGAATCTGGCTTCAGGGCCTTGAGCCCAGGGTCCGGTCATTCTCCCAGCTGGACCCCGAAACAACCAGCGCTTAATCCCTCGTTGCTCCGTCCCTGACTCCCAACCTCCAAGGCTTTTCCCTGATGGGGAGGCTTCAAGTCACCATCTGTGAGACTGGGTTCGGAAATGATGAAAAGCGCCAAATTGTTCTCTAATTGAAAAATACACTGTTTTTTTGGCGGAGCGTGCACTGACAAAGTATCTGGGGTTCCAGCGTTTGATCCCTTGCTACTGCTGCCTCTGTTCTCAGTCACTAATAAAACTCGCATTGAGCCCCTTAGTGCCTTGATTAACAGGCAGATTAACTCTTACTGAGGTTGGAAACAGCTTGTCTCAATCAATGTCATTTGAAAAGCCTGTCAGGATGCGCTCAGTTCGGTTCCCGGCTGCTGGAGTGAGCCGGCCCTGACGTTTGCTCTCTCTTCCCCAGTTCAAAAGCCTGAGCACCAGGCCTGTGTGTTTCTGGCTCCTGGACAAAACAAATCGCAGGAGTCAGTCCCCGGCTTTTCTACCAGACAGCTGTTTAGACATATTCTAGAGAGCGAGCTTTTCATTTGAAGCTGAACGCTTACCTCTTTAGTACAGAGGTTAGAGGGAAAGGAGGCTTGCAGGGATGTCCCCGGGGTTGGGGAATAGAAAGAGAACTTTCCCTGACACCCTGTCTGTAAAAATTCCAAATCAATGGGATTTCAGAGTGTCCCATGCGTTAGAGGCTTTGACTCTTAGTTTCCATGTAGACAACTGCGGGATGCGGAAGAAGGCAGGCTCAAAAGTTACCTCCTGCAAGAAAACTCTATGCTGGGGCAGCCATCTGGATAATGCCGGTTTTGAGCATTTTAGGGGTGGGCTGGGAGGGAGAGGTGGTACCCAATATGAACAGAAGAGGACCGGACCGCGAGCGCCCAGAGGCACTAACCATTTGGCAGGAAGCAAGCAAAGGCAAGGGCACCGTTGCTTTTTCCAGCCAAGCTACAGCTTGGAGGCGCCGCCGGGCGCTCGTTGGGCTCTGCTCTGCTTCTGTACCGTCCTGGCTTTGGCGAGCCTAGCGGGTGAGCAGGATTCCGGCAGGTTGCTGGGGGAAAGCGGAGAGAGAAAGCCCTAAACGAGGGAGATACCAGGAACTTGGTGGCGAGGGTGGAAGACTTTGGCTTTCGTGACCCTTTAATTTGTTTGCCACGCCAGTAAGCCATGGGCTCTACTCTTCAGGGCCTGCAGAAAGAGACACATCCGGGGCTCTGTAAAGTGTCCCCGGGTGTTTGCTGAGACCCTCCTCCTCCAAAGAAATGCATCCTCGCCCTCCCAATCGTGTCGGCACCTCTCAGCTAGGACCAGTCGAAATGGGAGTTTGGAGGGGTCACACGGAATGGAAAACTGGTTGCTCTGAGACTGGGAGGCTAAGGCACATGCTCCCGAGAGCTGGGCTCCTCTTTGCCTCGCCAGGGGCCGCTCTCGGGACAGAGACCTGATGCGGTGGGCGCAGGCTGCCAGGGACTGTTGAGATCCTGAAGGGGCCTCCCACTTTAGCCTCCATACTGCGTAGAGGGGGTCTGAACAGTGTCGGACAAACCTCGATGCCCCCCAGCGACACTCCCTCCACACCAACAGCTTTCGGTTAGCTGGTCCCTGCTAGAACACTTCGGCCAGAGGAAAAAGGTCCTCGAGCCGCTCAGAAGGTAGAATGGAGGAAAGAGTAGCGCAGAGTGAAAGGCGGTGAGGGCGGGTGACCTGAAGTGCAGCCTCGCGAGCCTTTCCGTCTTTGCACTAGAGGACGAGCGAAAGGGGCCTCCGACGTGTGGAAAGCCGCAGTGAAAATGGCGACCTGAGCGTGGTCTCAGTTTTACCGACGCCGCCTTGCACCTTGGTGTGAGCCTCCCCGCTTCCAGGTCTCATCCCGATAGCAGGTGCTTGGCAGAAAAGAGGATTCACCAAGGATAGGACACACACACACACACACACACACACACACACACACAGAGAGAGAGAGAGAGAGAGAGAGAGAGAGAGAGAGAGAGAGAGAAAGAGACAGAGAGAAAGAGACAGAGAGAGACAGAGACAGAGACAGAGAGACAGAGAGTGGAGGGAGGGAAGGAGGGAAGGGGAGAGACAGAGACGGAGACAGAGAGATTCTTGCTCTCGCCCCTTAAACTTTAGAAGCGCTGCCTTTCTGTTCCTCAGCTCCCCTCCCCAAAATATTGACACAGGAGACACAGCCAAGTCCTTTCTATTTCTTGTTCCTGCAGTTTCCAACAGTCCCGCCCGAAGCCCCCAGCCCCACCCAATGACGTCAGCGACATTCATGCCAGGCCCCTAGCTTCTTCTGATTTTTTTTTTTTTTTGTTAAAACTTTTCTCTGAGGTGAGGTGGGGGTTGTGGGTGGGAGAAGGGGCTGATTGAAAGAGCCAGTGCCCTGGGGGGAAATAGCAACAAGATTATGGCTGCCTCTTTCTTAGGCAAAGCTTAAGAGGGTGCTAATCCACTGGGTTGCTAATTGAGAGGTTGTAAAAATGATATTCGCCGCCTCCAATTGGGATAGTCGCTGGACACCCCCCCCATTCATCTTGCTTCTTTAATGTTTGCTTGAGATGTCAAAGGGGGGAAGAGGAGAATGCAGACTTCTCTGATCTGGATCCTGGACTCCAGGCAGGACTTCCTGGGAACCTCTGAAAGTCCCGGTCCTACGAAATCTTTCACTGGAGGCCGCCAACCCAACCAAGCAGCGGCGCCACCTCCTTAGCCTCTGGCCAATGTTTCCTTCTAGCTGCGATCCAGTGCCCTAGGTCCTCCGGAAAGAGCCCAGCTCGCCAGCCACCTTTCCCAAGCTGAGATGAGCGGTTTGTGCTAACCCACCTCTGGCTCGGGTAACGGAAGGCCTCTTCTGTCCCCGGAACTCTGCTAAGGCTCCTTGGTACTGTGTTGCTGGGTCCCCGGCAAGGGCTAGACTAGCATGTCCACGGGCAGGCAGCCTGCAGCGTCCATCTGGTTCCAACTCCCAAGGGGATTCGTCAGCCAGAGACCAACAGAGCAGACTACTGCTGGACGCTCACTTTCGATTCTTTCCCTAAGTCGAAAGAATCAGAGGCCTCGATGGTGGCTTTCGGTCTGCTTGGCCGAGCTTTGCCAACCCCACTTCCCTTTGCTGGGTTCTGAGTGTGTTCCGGATCTCAGGCCTTCTCCTTCAGCTCCAAGGCCCGCAGGCTACGAGATAGCTCCGGACAGAGCAGGACAAGGCGGCCTCCTGCTCCCCTGTCACCTAAACTGCAGACTCCAAGGGACGTCTTTGGAGTGTACTGAGGTGTATCCTAATGTCCGGCATTCAACAAATGGACTTCTGGTGTGTGGTCAGAAGGGAAAAGCCATTTACTTACTTTCCTCGCCGTTTTTTTCTGGCAACAGTTGAAGGGGAATTGCCTCCGTGGACTGAGTTGACCCAAGAGAAGGGAGTCTTGGCGGGGACACATAAGCACCACAACACACAGATAACCGGTTCCTCACAACGACACACGTTGATACACCGAGAAAGCCGGCGGGGACACACACACACTCGCAGGATCTCTCCCGGCATTGGTCAAACCCCACCCCCACCCTCAGGCTTCCACTGCTTCCCCTCCCCTCTTGTCTTCCCCTCCTTTCGATGGCTCGGAAAAGCAGCCGCACTTAGTCAACAAATGGCACGTGGGAGAAGTTGGAGAGTGTTTGGTGAGGACTCTTCAGAGCTTTTCACAAGAATCCTCTGTACACAAAGTAAGTGGCGTGTTTACTCGGGCCTCTCCAGGCTGGGGCAGTGCGTCCGCTCCGCTGAGCACGTTGGCTTCGGAAAGCAGAAAGGAGAGAAGAAAAGGCCAGGGCTGCGGGACTGGGGTGGGGGAATGGGCCGGCTCGAGAGGCCTGGGCTGAGGCGACCGCCGGGCCTCGCTGAGTTCTCGGCCTGGCGGCCCTCTTCAGGCCTAGGCATCGTTGTGCCACCATCGCCGGAGTGGGGGCTGCTGGGATCCAGGGACACTCCCGCCTCTTTTCTCTTGCTCCTAAAGGTCAGGTGGACTAGCGAGCCGCCACCGCTGTACTTTGTGTCCTGGGGCCAAGGCCGGGGTGGGCTAGGGGTGGGAGGTTAGGGTGGACCGTGGCCGAGCCGCAGGCCAACTGTACAAGAAAGGATCTCGTAGAGATGGTGAAACTAGCTACCTCCACGGACTGAGAAGCCCTGGCCCAGCTCGGGGTTACGGGGGTGGGCAGCGCGACTTCCAGCTCAGAGGCCTCTGTTAGACTGATCAAGTTCGCGGCCGCAGCGCCGGCTGCCGAAGCGCGTGGAGCCGGAGACCTCGGCGAGCGCCAGAGCCTGGGAGCTGGGGGCCCAGCGCCGGAGAGAGAAGCCGGGACCCACCAGCAGAGCCGAAAACAAGTGTATTCATATTCAAACAAACCGACCAATTGCACCAGACAGGGAGAGGGAGCATCCAATCGGCTGGCGCGAGGCCCCGGCGCTGCTTTGCATAAAGCAATATTTTGTGTGGGAGCGAGCGGTGCATTTGCATGTTGCGGAGTGATTAGTGGGTTTGAAAAGCGAACCGTGGCTCGGCCTCATTTCCCGCTCTGGTTCAGGCGCAGGAGGAAGTGTTTTGCTGGAAGATGATGACAGAGGTCAGGCTTCGCTAATGGGCCAGTGAGGAGCGGTGGAGGCGAGGCCGGGCGCCGGCACACACACATTAACACACTTGAGCCATCACCAATCAGCATAGGTGTGCTGGCTGCAGCCACTTCCCTCACCCACACTCTTTATCTCTCACTCTCCAGCCGCTGACAGCCCATTTTATTGTCAATCTCTGTCTTCTTCCCAGGGATCTGAGAATTGCTCTCACACACCAACCCAGCAGCGTCCGTGGAGAAAACTCTCACGAGCAACTCCTTTAAAATACCGTCATTTCAAACCGTTGTGGTCTTTAAGCAACAACAGGGGGGAAAAAAAACCAAAACAACAAAAACCAAAAAAAAAAAAAAAAAAAGCCCAACAAAACTCTTGACAGGAGCTTTGACAACGACGAAAGAGATGATGCCTCTTAAAGGTGAGTCCCGCTTTTTTTTTTCTTCTGATTTCTTTATATTTCAATATCCTAGCAGGTCTCTCCCTTCTCTTCTTTCCTCCCCTCTCGCCGGTCCCCTCCCCCACTGCTACGCCGGGAGAGTTGGGCCGGAGAAGTTTCCACGCAGGAGCCCAAACTTTCTACTTCCAGCGAAAGCCCGCGTCGGAGGGCGACGGTCCGCGAGCCGCAGCAGCGCGGAGCTGCAGGCAGGCAGCTGGCTCTGCACCAGCGCAAGTGCGGCTGGAGCTTTCGGAGAGCAGCTAGGCTGCAGGGCGCCCCCGCAATCCGCAGCTCTCGGCTTCAGCGCCTCCAAAAGCTCGGGGTCAGCGGAAAAGGACGAAAAGGCTCCGCCGTGCCCCAGGCCGCGGAGAGCAGCCACCTGCGATGCTTTTGTCCAGCCGGGGCCGAGCCAGCGCGCAGAGAGCGCCCGACCAGCCGACTCTCCGCGCCGCCTCCCGCCAGCCCGCGCTCCGGCTTTGTGCAAGATTCTCCCGGGCACAGAAGTGCCCGCAGCACTCGAGTACCAAAGGGTCATCACGCTCTCCGCGAGCCGGAGCCGTCTGGATGAGCACCACGGCCGTGCGCCGGAGGCCACGAGGGACCCAGAGCGCGCGCGGGCCGTGAAGGAAGCCACTAGGCCGAGGCGATCGGATGCGCTCTCCGAGGGAGCTCCGAGCCGATCGCAAGGACTGCCAGCTTCCATTCACCCCCCAGGGCCCTCTCCTCCAGCCTCAGCCGAGCGCTGAGCTCGGATTTGGAAACAAACGCCCTAGCTCTCCCGGCTTCCCACAACTCTGTCTTGCGAAAGTTGGTGTGTTCCCTGTCCTGTGGACTCCCACCTCCAGCTCTTCTTGGTGGGTATTTTCCCGTGTCTCCGTTGACCGAGCTGTACCCCGTGTTGCCATTTCAACAAGTTTCAAGCTGGAAAGGAGGCGGTTTGCTCCCCTCTTTCGAGTGTACTGATATTTTTCTTTGTGTGGCCTAAAGGGGAAAAAAATCTATATGAAAGCACTGGCTTTCCCTCTCCTCGGATCACGTCCTCTCCCAGCTAATTAGTCTGAGTAATTCGAGAGCTTTTGGATTCTAAGACCCCAGGAGGAAAAGTGGCTTTTCAAAGTTCAGAAAGTTGCTGCCTCTTTCCCGGGGCAGATCTCCTCACGTCTCCCTGAGCCATAATAGCCTCGAATTTTTTAGCAAGTGTAATTGAGGGAAATGGAGTTGAATTTCAAGTGGAAATGCTTTCTTTTTCGAGTGCTAAAAAAAACCTGGCCTTTCATTAATGAGCTTTCTGAAAAGTTTAAAAACAAAGTGAATTCTCTCTCTCTCTCTCTCTCTCTCTCTCTCTCCATTTTGGATATTAAACTCGAACTTGGGAAGGGTTGAGATAGGATACAAAAAAAAGAAAGAAAGAAAGAAAAGAAAAGAAAAGAAAAGGAAAGAAAAGAAAAGAAAAGAAAAGCTAAAATTCTTGAAAGCCGAGCAAGTTTACCAAAGAGAAAACATAGTTGTCGCTACTGCCGGAGGAGGGTAGCTGCGGAACTTTGCATCTGTTTGAAGGCAATTGATGAGTTGTAATCATTTGGCCCTGGAGGGTAAACTTTGTCGCCCTAATTGCTAATTTCCAGGAGGGGCATCATGAGGAGAGAAACCAAGCTTCTCTGAATACTTCAGCTAAGGAATGTGGGAGCAGGTTTTGAAATTTAAATAATTGAAATAATAGCGTGGTGTGAGAGCGCTGGCTTGGGTTTGGGTCAGGGAGTGGGGAGGACGGAGGTCCAATGGGCTTGTGGACTCAGACCGTGTGGCCTTGGAGATTGCTTAAGACTCCTTCATTCCTGATACAGGTCTATGGCCCCCTCCAAGGCAATACAAAGACCTATCCTAGGCTAGGGGTTTGGGCCGAGGCAGAGGGGTCTAGCTTCTTTAAGAACAGGACTGCTTCCGGGTGCGGGGTGTGCCCTGCTTCCCAGGGTGCTTTTTGCACTAAGTGTTAACGATTACTTAGGTAATTAGATAGCTTCTTAGAGGAGAGGAGGGTGGGAACCGAGCAAAACCGGAACCCGAAGTGCTATCACCTTCCCCTTGCTTGGGAAACTAATCAGCTAGCTCTTGGGGGATCAGCTAGACAATTTTCTAAAATGGTATCACGGAGGTCCGAGCAGGGTTGGAGACATGAGGCTGTGTTTAAAACACAAATAAAATGTGGTTAGAGAAGAGCTCAGGAAGTTTTCTGTTCCAAACAGAATTTCACCCCCCCCCATCCCCACACACACCTGCTACCCTTTGCAGCTTGAGTCCTATATATAAGTAAGATGGACATTTTGTTCTGGGTGAGGTCAGGAGCCGGCCTAGAGACAGGAGGGAGACTTTAGAAGATAACTGTAGTGGCCCTGTCTAATCCTTGGCTATGTCCAGTCATAACCAGACACTGAGAAAAAATTCCTCATCCTAGACTTATGTCTTATGGATTTAAGCTGCCTTTCAGTTACTTAAAAGTTAAATCATAAAAGGTCTTGAAGAAAAAACTATTCCCTGGAATTCTTTGCAGGGTGGCAAAATTAATCATCATCATAGCCAAAAACAGGGGGGAAAGAGAATGATTTCTTAAAAATAAAACAAAATGAGATGCTGTGACTATTTCATTATTTTACCCCCCCCCCTTTCCTGGGCAATCCTCTTGAATGGGCCCTTTATTCTAACTCCCCCTTTCCAATTGAGCCCCCCACGGTGCCCTTGTATCTTTTTACAGCCCCTAACAACTCACACCAGTAACACAATTACCTCCAGATATTTATAACAAGAAATTACTTTACTATTTTCTCCACCTCTCTCCCAAGAACAGTCTTTTTGAGGGAAAGCCGAGAGGGTGGGTGGACTGGAAGCCTTGAGGGGCGGGTGCTGTAGGAGTCAGGACTTCAGTGAGTCGAGCCCTCCTTTGCCTTTGAGAGTTGTAGAGTTTGTTGGTTCCTTTGCTTGGACCTGGTGTGGCTGGGTTGAGAGTCTGGGCTTTACTCTTTGGGCTTGGGGAGAGCCACAGAATAGAAGCCATTGTTTGGTGTCTGTAGACTTTGTGTACACCCCTTCCCGTTTGAACTGTTTAAAGCAGCGAGGCGAGGTGGACAGTGTGTGGAAGATCTAAACACCAAAAGCAAAGTTAGCTACAGTCAGTGAGATTTAGGGTAAAAGGTTGGTCTTACCCCATGCTCAGTCCGGAAGGAGCTGAAAGATGGATTGTGGGGGGATCTGACTGGAAAGTCTTTTGGGGGTGTATGCGTTGGGAGGGTTGGTTAAGGATAAAGGAGTAACCAAAGAACTTAGTTCTAGGGGCCTAGGGACAATCATGGTGCTGAAATTCCTCAGGAAAGGAAGGAGCACGGTCTTAGGCTCACCCAGATTTCCTGACCTGAGCCCCAAGGCGCCGCCACCAAGCCCTGCCATTCTCTTCGCTCTTCAGGTGCTGTCACCTTCTGTCCCCAGCGCTGCTGTTTCTCCTCCCTTCTCTGATGAAACGTTTAGTTTAAGCTTTCCGCTTTCCCTGGTACTAGTTAGTTTTGCAAAGTGAGACCCACAACTCCAGATTCCCCATTTCCCCAGGCCTAGCCAAGGCGGCATTTTCCAGAGGATGTGGATCTCTGTGGCCGAGGCAGAGGCCACTGGAAGCCTGGAGTGGTTTGGTGTTTCCTAGCCCTAGATTCACTTTGGGTTGAGAGTGGGCCTCCGCCAGTCAGCCAACCTATGTGCTGGGCCAGTTTGACACACCTTTCTCTCCCTCTGTTTTGTCTTAGGCAGAAGACTTTAACTAGGGGTGGGCGAGCAGATGTGTGAGATCTTCTGTTCTAAGAGTGGACATATATCCCAGTTTTCAGGCAAGTTTTATGGTGTTGTTTTGGGCTTCAAAATCTGAAAGAGTTTTTAAAGACTGTAGTTCAAGTGGGAAAACAAATCAAAACCGGGTCATTGTTTCTGTTTCTTCCGATTAAAGGGCTAACTACTAAAAGATTTGGGAAAACTGATTGTGAATGCTAGATCATTTTATTCGCAGCTCATAAAGGACATTCTGCATGCATATGAGGGCAGGACTAGGTGACCCTCAGATCGCCCCAAGCGGTTGAGTAGATCAATTTCTAAGAAAGGGAGGATTCTCCAGCTCAGGCACCAGGTTTTCCTCAGTAGGAGTACAGGCCTACCTGTGCAAAGCCCGGGATTAACTCCAATTTTCTTGCTAACAGAGCCCTGTATTCGAGCCCCGTGGGACCCGGAGGCTGCCGACCAGCTCCAGCATGCAGAACAGTAAGTGTCTCAGGTCTTTCTCTGGACTATTGGGCAGGAGATGCGCGGACCGTGGGGTAGGGGACCGTACTGAGTCTTGGAACCTGCAGGAGTCCAAGCCACAGGGAGGGAGGGAAGTGGCTTGAGATCGATCCCAGCCGCACCGGGTGAGCGCCTAGTAGCCCGCGAGGGAGGACGGGGAGGCGGTTTGCTCGCCAGTGTTCTAGAAGGGCAGAGGCTGGGGCCCATCAAAACTACTCGCCCGAGTTTTTGAAGCTGCGGTAGAGAAACCCCATCCCTCCCCCCAAATCCTGTAACTCATACCCCCTCCCCGCCCCTGCCCGGGCTCTGACCCCAGAGAGAGGGGCTGGGCCGAGCAGGGCGGGGCGAAGCGAAGGCTTCTCCCGAGAAGAGAAGGAGGCCCCTTTGGGCTTGGCCAAGACTGAGCGTCTCCTCCGACCCCGAGGGGTGGGGGCACTTCCCTCCCCTAGTCAATCTCTGGCCAGCTCCTCCCCTCCCCACCCTAGTTACCGGCCTAGAAGAGAAGGGGAGTGGAGCACCCAGGGCTGGTACCCTGCTAGGGAAGTAAACCTCACACGGTGAAGAAAGGAGGGGTTTGCTGGATCTGGGAAGAGAGTGGAAACTGTGAGGGTCAGGAATTGGATAAACCTTGCACCAGCAAGCGCTCTGGATGACCCGGGCTCCTGGGGCCTTTGGTTCCAGGCTTTGTACCCCTCTTCTTACCTTTGCCCAGGCCCTTTGGGCCCCAACCTTTGAGCTCAGCCAATGGTTGCTGGTAGGTGACAGAGCTGAACCAGGGAAGCTAGGCCTGGGTGAGGGTGGAGGTCTACACGGTCTTAATTAAAGCTACAACTATGCTTGGGAGTATGGAGAGGCCTGGGTCTTCTAGAGACTTGCGGTTATGGAACTGCAGAAGCTTAGAGAGCCCAGCAGCTTGTGGATGCCACAGGACCAGGGGCGCTAAGCTCAGGAAAGTGAGCTTTGCAACTGCGTCTGTGCAGAACCTGTCAGACCCATACCCTGGAGCTCAGACTCCTTTGCCTTAGGTTTCCCGGTAGGTAGGCTGAGCGACCGTTGGCCGCTATGGCCTAGCTGGCAGGCCCAGAGGGGTCCGGGTCGCGGGTTGGCCTGCAGGCTTTGTGCCTCTGGTTCCCGGGTGTGCGCGAGGCGCGGAGCATCCAAATTGACACCATATGTTTTCATATTAGAAGCTTTGCGGTAGAATTCTAGGAGCATAATCATCGCCACTGGGCGAGAACGCCAGCAGTCCCTAGGGAAGGGACACAATGATTGAGGCTTAACCTCTAAAGGGGAATTTAGAGCCATGTTTCTTCACTGCCATTTCGATGCTGGCAGAGGCTCCCTGGCCCCGTGTCTCTCAGACCAGCAAATCCCGGCTGCAGCTGTGGAGCTGCTGGGCACGTTAGTTTTGCAACGAGGGGATAAGGAAGGTCTATGATTAGAGGCCTTGCACACTCTGGCATCTGTAGATTGGGCATTACCCTGGCTTTGCTTTTGAGAAGTTTCTCTGGGACGGCCTTTTTCTGGGAAGCTTTCTTTTGCCCAGAGATGGGCCTCCATACCTGCATGGTAAATGAGATCTAGAAAGCCAAGGTAGATGATAAGAGAAAATTTAGGAGAAACCGGAAGCGCAGGGTAGGCCTTGCCCTGTTTAAGAAGCAGTCTTTTGCAATGTGCAGTGTACCCTCTTGCAGTGGCCCGGGACAGCCAGAGCCCAGATCCCTAAACGCCTGTCACTTCTCATCGAATTGAGGCCCCGCCCCCCCTCCGTGAGCTATAACCCTCCTCCAGCCCCAAGCCTCAAGCTCTCCTGAAAACGCTGCTCCCCTCGAAGGGGAGACGAGTGCAGTTCATTCTCGTCTGAGTGATCTACAAATAGGGACGGAAAGGGTCGTTTTATCACGGTCCCGTTTGTCGTGACGATGCAATTTCCCGGAGCGGAGCGCTGTCACAAAGTGACAAGGCTGCCACAAGCGCCCCGACTGATCTTTTCAATTAGCCTTCCATGCATGATCCGGAGCGACTTCCGCCTATTTCCAGAAATTAAGCTCAAACTTGACGTGCAGCTAGTTTTATTTTAAAGACAAATGTCAGAGAGGCTCATCATATTTCCCCCCTCTTCTATATTTGGAGCTTATTTATTGCTAAGAAGCACAGGCTCCTGGAGTCAATTTATCAGGAGGCTCCAAGGAGAAGAGAGGAGAAGAGAGGAGAAGAGAGGAGCTGAGAACCACATTTCCTGAGAGGGCTTCTGTCTAGACACGGGGCTGCAGGTTGGAGATGTCTGAGGAAGTGGAAAGGGGACTGGCTTTATTTCTAGTCCTATGGTTTCTGGGGTGGATAGTTCATGGAGGCGCTCCTTCCCTCTCGCCCTAGTCTCTACGACAAGACAATGGGATGAGGTTGTGAGATGGGAGTGGAAGGAAGACCGGGGACACTGTGATGTGGTCTTTTTCTTTTTCTGTTTTGGGTTTCTGTTAATATTTGTGTCCTTGGCTGAGGGGGAGGGCGGAGTTCAGCAGCGGAAGTAAAGTGAGTAGTGGCGGGTGGGAAGACGCCAGGCTTCTGAGCACCACTTGGGGCAGGCAGGTCACTGTGTGAGTGGGGGTTCCTACTCTATGCCTGCTGTGGAGGCACAGATTGGGGGGGGTGTCACTAGAGACAAATTTATCTTTTTGGCTCTTTTTTTATTTTGCGCGCCGGCATACACACACACACACACACACACACACACACACACACACGGTGCTATGTGCTGTGCACCTCTGCCAGAGTTAAACCACCATGCTAAGGTTTTTATAGCGTTCTGCCGAGCTGTGCAGGGCTTGGCATTTGCAGTGCTGTTCCAACACTGCAGAGACTTCTGTGTGGACTCTGTGGTGACACTCAGAGGTGATGTCGGGAGAAGACTTTAAGAGCTTGACTTTGCCCCTTGTGGGTTCCAAGAAGGGTTGGGGGTGCTAATGAAGGGGGCAAAGGGGTCAGGGAGCTGCTGGGGTGATGGTGGTACTGGGTGGATATGTTCCTGTGTATTCTCCCAGGTCTGACAACAGTCCAATGGGCAGGGTCAATTGTTTTTTGAGGCTGGGCTGCCCAGTACCCTGCATGGCTGGTGGTTCTGTTGTTGGGTGGTTTTGTTTTTGTTTTTTGTTTTTTTTAAAACCAGGACCTAATTGCAGAGGTTCACACAGGTTGGCAGGGAGCTGAGGTTGCATTGTGGTCTTTCTTTCTTTCTTTCTTTCTTTCTTTCTTTCTACCTTCCTTCCTTCCTTCCTTCCTTCCTCCCTCCCTTCCTTTCTCTTGCTCCCTCTTTCTTCTTCTTCTTCTTCTTCTTCTTCTTCTTCTTCTTCTTCTTCTTCTTCTCCTTCTCCTTCTCCTTCTCCTTCTCCTTCTCCTTCTTTCTTCTTTCTTCTTTCTCTTCTTCTCTCCTCTCCGCCTCCTTTCCTCAGGTCACAGCGGAGTGAATCAGCTTGGTGGTGTCTTTGTCAACGGGCGGCCACTGCCGGACTCCACCCGGCAGAAGATCGTAGAACTAGCTCACAGCGGGGCCCGGCCGTGCGACATTTCCCGAATTCTGCAGGTGATCCTCCCGTGGCTGTCCTACTCGACGCTCCCTACCCACCCCCACCCTGCCCCTCGTCCCCGTCCCGCGGCCCTCCACTCTAAGAGTCCTCTCTTCATTTCTTACTGTAAGCGCTACTAATAATGGACCACACCACCCTCACCAACTCCTTCCCCACCACGTCCCTACCTTCCAGCTTTCCCCCCTCCTTCCACCACGGTCCCTGTCTCTTCCAACCTCAGTCAGTTATGTAAGATAATTCATCTGCGTAAGAAAAAGAATGTGAGTGGATTAAAAAAATATATTTTTCATTTGGTAAAGACATTCATTATGGTGACTGTATAAACTGTAATGAGCTGAGTTATATAAACTGGGATAATTTCATTCCCCTCTTCCCATCCCGTGCTAACCTCTGAGTCAGAGATTTGTTCGCATCCGTCAGGCTTGTGAAGAATGTATATGAATTTTCAAAGGCAAATGCTATCTACTCCTAATTCACATTTGCTCAACTGGGCGAAATTTTAAGGGAAAAACATAAAAATTGAACTATTTCCCTTTGTTCTTTACAACATAATACTACTTTAAGCAAGGTCAGCACAAAAAATTAGCCTGACTTCGTTTTGATGCATCTTCACACAGTGTATAGAAAAGTAGTTTTAGAAAAGCTTAAAAAATAATTCAAAGTGTTTGAAAGTATCATCCTTATTTGTAGTTTTAGGGCTACAAATGTAATTTTTAAGAAAAACAAGCTCTCTCCAGTAAGTTCTCGTACCATTGAAGGTATATTTTTGTGTTATAGACCCATGCAGATGCAAAAGTCCAGGTGCTGGACAATGAAAACGTAAGCTTGTCATTGTTTAATGCATACTTAAACAATTTTATTTTTGTCTTGAAATTATTAATAATGTGGTTTTCTGTCCAATTCCCCAATGCAGGTGTCCAACGGATGTGTGAGTAAAATTCTGGGCAGGTATTACGAGACTGGCTCCATCAGACCCAGGGCAATCGGAGGTAGTAAGCCAAGAGTGGCGACTCCAGAAGTCGTAAGCAAAATAGCCCAGTATAAACGGGAGTGCCCGTCCATCTTTGCTTGGGAAATCCGAGACAGATTACTATCCGAGGGGGTCTGTACCAACGATAACATACCCAGTGTAAGTTCATTGTGAGCACTTGTCTGCCTCCCCCAGCTCCTCACTCTCCCACCTCTGACACTTCTTTATCGCCTCCTGCTCTTTTCTCTTCCTGGCATCTCTCCCTCTCTCCCCTGATTCGCACGGGTCTCTGGGTACCTGGGGACATGGAGAGGTGGGCTTTGACTTTTTGACCATCTGGAAAATGGGAGTCAAATGTGGGGAGTAGTTCATTTTATTTGGATACCACAAACCAGGGGGTCAATGGAACTAGAAGGCAATGAAAATGAAAACCAGATTCTAAATTCCCCTCAAAGCACTTTCCTGAAGCTTCCTTCAAATAACATGCATCCATTTCTGCTCTCCGATAAAGTAAATCTCTAAATTAAGTCGAACTTTTTTTTTTTTTTTAATCGCGGAGTCTTTGATCAAAGCCGAGCAGCCCGATGAGCTGTCATTAGTGATATCTACAGAGGTGAAGAACTGCTTCGCCCTTTTTACCCAACTTCATTCCCAGGAACAAAGTGATAACTGTCATTCTTTCCACCGTATAACCGGGAGCTTTTGCATGTGTAATGGGGCCCTTCTTTAAGGCTTGGAGGAGCTGAGGTGGGAACCCAGGATGGGGTGACTGTGTCTAACTACCATTTGGTTTGGTTTGCAGGTGTCATCAATAAACAGAGTTCTCCGCAACCTGGCTAGCGAAAAGCAACAGATGGGCGCAGACGGCATGTATGATAAACTAAGGATGTTGAACGGGCAGACCGGAAGCTGGGGCACCCGCCCTGGTTGGTATCCTGGGACTTCAGTACCAGGGCAACCCACACAAGGTAAAAACTCAAGCAGCCACCTTTCTGTAGTGTTTTCCTCCTCTGGGATCCCAGTGTCTGTGAGCTCCTGGATGGCTGAGGTACCCCAACTCACACTTTGCGATTGGTGTTTGTGCGCCATCTTGTTGCCTGTAAGGATTATGTATGTCAAGGGTTGTATGGGGGGGGGTGTTAGGAGGTTGTGCATGTGTAAGGTCGAGCCTCGTGGTGCCTTATTCAAATTTGACATTAAAATGCAGTAGAGCGCACTTGCAGTACAAGTGAGACAAGGTAACACTGTAAATATAATCGTATTGTTTGCTTTTGAGGTAATTGACAATTGTGTGACTTTGAGGAAGGTGGTAGGAGGAGAGGGCGGACCCCCCAGCCCCACGTGCACGGCCAGTCTGAAGACGTCCAGTGGCGGTTCCCTCCCCCAACGTCAACATTTTAACCCATTTACTCGCCCCTCCCCCCTGCACCCGTGGGCTCCAGTTCTTATTCTCGGCGGTGGCAACTGGTTAGAAGTGCGGTAGGGAAACTGAGTACTGGGCTGAGGCTAGGAGAAGAGGTTCTGGGGCCAGGAGGATCGATAGGGACTCTGTTTTCCTTTCCCAGACTCTGCGAGAAGGATGCAGGAAGAGGAGTGGGTGGGTTGGCTCTCTCCCCTTCCCACTCACACCGAGCAAACTTGGTCAAGAATAGGAAACAGTTTACTTCGAAGATTAATCGGTATTTGTTGTCTTCGTGACAAGGAGATAATATACGGGATAATGGCATGAGGCGTCTCCCTCCCGGGAGCACCCCTGAGCCTGGGGGCATAGGGCCGGGGGTGGGGGGCTGCGCCGGGGCTGCGAAGGGGCTGCGGTGAATCCGTGAGCTCTTGGACCGGCCCCGCGTGCAGGGCGCCTCCACAGAGCCGGGTTAGAGAAGGGAAAATCGGTAACAGTATGCGAAATATCTGGTACAAAGGATGCTTCTGTCACTCGCAAGAATTTGTTATGGGAACAATCCTGTCGCTCTGTAATTGCTCATTAGAGAACGTTTTGTTTCTCATTAAGGCGACATGAATAAGCGTCTAGTTGAAGGAGACAGCTGTAGAAATGTTCCACAAGAGACCTCTGGACACGATTCGGCACCAATTGCCAATTAGACATGTCAGTTTTAAGAGCAGAAAACAATATGGGACGGACACTGGGACGGTAGGGAGAAAAGTGCTCCTTTCTGGCGTCCCAGCGCCGCTGTGGCTCTTGGTCAGTGCGGCCTTCTGATGTGCAGGCCAGGACTCCCTTGGGTGAAACCCCCGCCCTCGCTCAGGTGACCTCGAACCTGCAGCTTTGAGAGTTGGAGCTCAGAGTGCTCACAGGTCCAGGCGTCTCCGGTGTCTATTAAGATCAGCTCGAAAAAAATATAGCCAACCACGCAGGGCCTGAGGTTTGAAACTGTCGGAATCACCCATGCATTCCCAAAGGACACACCCCAGAGAAGCTAGAACTCCAACTGAGGACGGCCCTCTCTCCACCCCCAGCACTCAGCAGTTCTGCTAAACCCTTCCCTGCCCACTTGATCGAAGGTGTCTTGGTTGGGGGCAATAGGCCCAGAAGCTCAGATCTAGGAGGGCTGAGGCCAGAATCCCGCCACTCCTGCTCTTCCCAGGCATCTGGGGCTCAGGTTTCCTTGGGGACCAGGGAATGAACACCCCCTTCCTGTCTCTGGGTGCCAAGACTAAAGTCCAGGGCAATAACTTCCGCGCTAGAGGAAGCGTCGCCTACTTAGGGCAAGTTTTCCTCCCTGGGAGCGGGAGAACGGGGGACCAAAAGGCAAGCGCCTGGTGGTGACCATTGAGGGCGAGAGGTGGCGCTAGTTCAGGGACTTTTAATTTAAGGCAGCTAGTTACTAGAGAAAGCTGGCTCACACACTTCTGGGTGTCTCACCCACCCACCTTGTTTACCCCCACCTAAGTGCGTTTTCCCCCAGGCGCTCTGCTCAGTCCTCAGCGTGGGGGGAGGAAGCGTGGCTCCAAAGGAGACTCTTGGGCGTGGGGACCTCCGGTTCTGTGGTGTCAGCTGTCCGAGCTTAAATTCCTGGGGATTCCTCTGGCCCGTTGGTGCTAAGAGGGTCTCCCTCCCTCCCTGGCCTCCTTTCCAGCCCGAGAGGCTGATCTGGGCTTGTAAAGAGTCCATTTCCAGAAGCATAAGGAGAGGTTAGGTCTCTGAGGGAGACAAATATGGTTTCCATCTGATCTACGCCACGCGGCGGTGAATAAAATCCTGAGGACGTGGGCTGACAATAACGAGACGACTCTATCCAGCCCCAATTCTCCAGCGATTTGGTGGTTTTAGGGATCACGAAGACACTTTTTCTCATCTCCTTCCCTCGCCCCAACCCCCATAATACCCAGGCCCTCTATAGGATTTAGTCAGCCTCCTTTCAACAGATGCTTCAATGTTTTGATCCGCGCTCCCGAGCTGAAAAGGTTCCGCAAGCGCGTTGCTATCTTTTCTTGCTTGTTTTCCGCCTCGCTGATTAAGACACTAAGAAACTAAGGAATGATTTTATTTCCCAGCGTCTTTTTTTTTCTTTTTTCTTTTCTGTTTCCCCGCCTCTCCCGCTCTCTTTCTCTCTCTCTCCTCTTCTTCTTCCAGGAAACAAATCCTATCCCCTGCGTCAGATGGTCCTGGGGCTGGGATAATGGGAGGCGCTTTCACTCTCCGCTGGGATTAGCCTGGGAGGTGCACGGCGCCCATTGAAGGTCCCTTCTTTGCGCCGCTAGGAGGGGACTCCTTTTAAAGGAGATATCTTAATTGTCTGCCACTTAAGTTTATCGTGGGGGGAATTAGAGAGCTCTAACTTCTATTTTTAGTTTCTTAAAAGATTTAAGGGTGGAAGGTAAAGCCACCAAAGGCGAGGGAGGGGGAGGGGGAGGGAGCAAAAAAAAAAAAAAAGCCAGCTCTATCTAAGTGAGCACTCAGTCACCTGGCTGCAAACACTTGCTACTTTTAAAGGGGTGAACACATTCTCAGTGTTGCTTTCTGGGCTGGTTAAGAGGCGGCGGCGGCGGCGGCGAATCCGTAGCGTTCTCTTCTTGTTGACTCAGATTCCACGTTTAAAAAGAAGCAGCAAAACAGGATTTAAATGCCATATTTCTGCTTCTATAGACGTATTTTTCTCCCTAAATATCACTTCCCAAGGTAGTGCAAGCCCTAGGCTTCTGTCACCGGCACGTGCTTATGCACAAGTAGTGCCCGAGCTCGGCAGACTGTGAATACAAACCCCTCTGCTTTAAAATTAAGAGGCCCAAGAAGCAGATGAGAACAGAGAAACGCTCCCTGCAGGCGTCTTCGGAGGGAGACCCTCAGCTTTGTTCAATTGGCAAGACCTAACGTGCTAGGGAAGGGACGGTGTGGGGCTTTTCTTTTGGGTGGAGGCCGAAGTGACCAGGCCGGATTGTGTTTTCCAAAAGCAGTAACCGATGGACTTTTCTAGTAGTTCCGACGGGGGTGGGGTCGGGTGGGGTGGGGTGGGGAGGTGGTGGTGGAGTGGGACGGACAAAAAAATCCAACAATAAAAGAGAAAAGGAACAGGCTCTTAATATTTCCCCCCTCGGTGGGGGGACTACTTTGATGAGTCCTCAAGAGACCTGGGGCAGCAAATTCCTACAGCCACTTGTGTCCCTACACGTGAGTTCGTGAGTTCGGCGCTTCTCCTTCGGCAGGAGACCCTCCCCTCCCCCACTCTTCAGAAGTAGGGCAAGATGCCTGCGGCTTGGTTACCAATACACGCTCCCTCCTCTTCTTCCTTTTCGTCGTTTTCTCCCACCTCCGTCGACCCTCCAGTTTCTTTTTCCTCTGCATTTCCCCCTGTCCCTTCTTATACCTTTTGACCACCATCTCTTTGGAGCCCTCCATCTTTCTCTGCCCCTCCCCCACACCATTCTTCCCCTTTAGTTTCTCTCCTTTCGCCTCCCCTAAGTCCCAGCTCTGATCCCCATCCACCCTCCCCACCTCCCTCCACCCCCTGCCCTGGCCCCCCATCCACCTCTCCCCCCCACCCCCGCAGCCAAGCGCCCTAAATAGCACCGAGGCGCCCGCTCTCCGGACAGTGATTAATGATAGCAGAGCAGAGGGGTTAACACACTTCGCTGAAAAGTCTGTTGACTGGGCTTCTTGTAACACAATGTGGCCCGCTGCACGCCTCAAGAGAATCCTTTTGTTGTCCATGCTTATTGTGGCCTCAAAATTCTGCCCACGAAAGTTTGCCAACGCTCCTGCCCCAGGAGTTTAATAGTTTCCCTTACTTGCGGGGCATTGTGTGGTGCTGAAAAGCAGCCCCTCGCTATTCAAGTGTTGGTGGTCATCTCAATAGATCTCCAAGGGCCCATATGGTGGCCAGTGCTGATGAATCCGCCTGTTTAAATGGGGGAGAAAGTTGGGGTTTTAAAACATTTCAAAGTTCCTGAAAAGATCCCACTAGATCCTGTCACAATTCCCTGAACGCTTTGAAGGCGCTGCCTATTGTCTCCTGGTTATAAATGATATTCCTGGCCAAGTCGATTCCCACAGAGGCCTGGCGCCCCCTCCCCCCAAACTGGCCAAGTTTCTAGGATCGGGAGAGAACAGTTCCTGTTGGTATCCCGTGGGGGCTACAAGCCTCAGGACCCAAGGCGGCCTGCAGGGCCCTGGGAAGCCCAGCCAAGGCCTGAGTCCTTTCCGTGCCTCAGGCTGCCGCCTTGCCCGCAAGGTGCACGGCAGAGCCAGTTAGCCCAAGTGCACAGCTCTTCACCAAGCGCAAAGGAAAACAATGAAACTTTCCCTGTTTAATGATAGAAATTACATTAAAAGTGGTGGAAATGCCCTAATTAAAAATGTACCACTTAAATGATATGCCAAGGACTCAGCTGCAGCTTAGCATATTAGCTAGTTAGTGAACTCTCCGCCGTCTCTCTTTTAAAATTACACGTTAAAAATTTAAAAGAAATCTTACTTTTCTCTGGTGCAACACATTACAAAGAATGGACAGTCCTTTTATCTAAATATAAAATTCCATTTTCAGCAATTATAGCCTGTTCTTGGTGATGATATAATTACAGCTGTGCTCGTAATAGGTGTCAAGGCGAAACACACTCACACAATGGTTGAATAAAACCGCAGAACAATGCAAGCACTTCTAAATTCACAACCTTTAAAATGAAATTGACTGTGCAGAATTCAAATAAAAACTAGATAAATATTTTTTTAAAAAGATTACAAGCTTGGTTTGGTTTCTTAATAGCATTTTCTACAAACCTATCAACATCTAATTGATTAGATAGGAATTACTGATTATAGATCAGCTGAAATCGTGCACATCACTCTATTTTCCCAACACAGCCATAGGTAGATACTTTGTGTATGTGAGGGAACTGGACATGGAGTCAGGTCAACAGGGGAAGATCATTCTGCCTGGAAACTTTTGACTTGCTTTGTCATTCAAAGAGACAGCTCTGTGTGAGAGCACTGTCAGGTCTCATCTTGATGAAAACAGGAATATGACTCAGGTACCAGTGTCATTAAAGGAAGGCTAACACTTGATTAACTTTAGGAAGGCTCTGTGGAGACTGCCGACTACCCAGTCCCTGGAGTTTATAACTGTACCCAGTTCCATCAGGAGCCCCCATGTCATTCTCTCATTATTGTCCTATTCTTTTTGTTGCAGATGGCTGCCAGCAACAGGAAGGAGGGGGGGAGAACACCAACTCCATCAGTTCTAACGGAGAGGACTCGGACGAGGCTCAGATGCGACTTCAGCTGAAGCGGAAGCTGCAAAGGAATAGAACATCTTTTACCCAAGAGCAGATTGAGGCTCTGGAGAAAGGTGACTGGGGGATTTCCAAAGCAGAGAAACCTCAAATCAAAGCAAATGCCACAGCAACAGCGCAAAGGGCTAAATTTAGCCAGGGCCCTTTGCATAAAGGATGAAAAGCCCCCCTCCCCCAACTTTTCAGGGTGTGTATGTGCATGTGTGTTTTCTTTCTTCTTTTCATATGCCAGTAAACTGAAATATTAAGATGCTGACATACAAAGAAAATGATGATCTACCTGACTGTCTCAGGCCACAGATAAGGACAGACACTAAATGTGTTGCTCCTGGTGGGAAAGTTCTTGCAAGCACAGTCAGCACACTGTCAATCTGTTTGAAAGGAAACTGGCTGGATGAGATGGGAGTGGGGTGGTAAAAGCTGGCTCGATCCAGAGTCTGAACTATTTTGTGTTCTGGCATAACATATAAAACCGATTTACTCCTTCAGAGTTTGAGAGGACCCATTATCCAGATGTGTTTGCCCGGGAAAGACTAGCAGCCAAAATAGATCTACCTGAAGCAAGAATACAGGTACCTGGGGACCGTGTCATTTTTTATGCATTGGGATACTTACATTTTGCCTTGCCTGTCTATCAGTCACCGATATGAATAGGGTCAGGTTTGCAAAGACTCCCTTGCCCTCGGGCAAGGGCGGCGGGCATGGAGGGGGTTTGGTTTGTGGCCGAGCGGTAGCAAGCACAGGGCCAACCCATCCCGTGCATTTCCAGGTATGGTTTTCTAATCGAAGGGCCAAATGGAGAAGAGAGGAGAAACTGAGGAACCAGAGGCGACAGGCTAGCAACACCCCTAGCCACATCCCCATCAGCAGCAGCTTCAGCACCAGCGTCTACCAGCCGATTCCGCAGCCCACCACGCCCGGTAACCCGAAATCCCAACTGCCAAGAAAGGTTCCGAACCTTGCCTGCCCCTGGCTCCCCCTCACCCTGTAATGACCTTGCCCTTCTCTCTCTCCCCCCACCCCCGTGTCTCTTTTCTCTTCCTCTGCAGTTTCCTCCTTCACGTCAGGTTCCATGTTGGGCCGGACAGACACCGCCCTCACCAACACGTACAGCGCTTTGCCACCCATGCCCAGCTTCACCATGGCAAACAACCTGCCTATGCAAGTAAGAGAGGGTGGCCACCTGCTGCGCAGGGCAGGGGACGGGCTCAGGCCTGCAGACCCCCCTCCTTGTATTTACTCCCTTGGGAGTCCTTCTTGTGACAGTGATTGGCTTGACCAGTCAACTCTGAGACAGTCAATCCAGCCTCTTTTAGCTGATTGATTGACTGATTGATTGATTCATGCCCTTGAAAAACAAACACTCGATCTGCTCAGTCAAGTTAATGTGCCTTTCATCATCATGTTAGCTGGAGAATGCGGGACAGGAGTGAGGTCGGTTTGGGCTACCAGAGAAGTTTATATCACAAAGTAGAAATAATGTGGGCAAAATGAAAGGTGGCAAGACGTTGCTATGTAAAAAGTATGGGTTTTGTTGTTGTTGTTGTTGTTGTTGTTGTTAGTGTGTTTGTATTAATAAATGCAGAAGCAGTGTGAGAATTTTGAGAATTATTTTTGGTTCCTGGGAGAAACCAGTGAGGAAGAGGGGAAAAGGGGCGGGGCCTGAAACGTGGGATTCCTCTTTAGAGAGTGAAATGCATTTAGCAAAAATAGGAAAACTAGTTCTTTCTACATTTAAAAAGTAAAAATGGAATAGAAAGTATTTGCTAGAAATTTAATGTGTGTCAGCTGTAGCTGACGGGACAGGTCAGTGGTAACCCTTGATGCCTAGAGAACTGGATGCCATTCTTCCTAGAATGCCATCCAGCTGTCTAGGCAGCAAGACCCCTGGCCTGTGTTCTTAGGGGTAGGTCCTGGACCAAGCTGGCATTGTCTAATGTGAGTTGTGCGTGACTCCTGGTATGTGCTAGGTCGCCGTTGCGTAAAGGATTCTAATGCCTTAGGAACATCAGTACTCCTAAGGCTCCTGCTGACAGGACCATTAGACATGCCTGCCGGAATAAGGCTGCAAGCACGAGTCCTGCTGGAAACAGTTCTGGGGCTTACACAGATTACTTAGTCTCCACAAGCATCTTCTGCCAGGTTTGGAATTCAAATAACAGCAAAATAAAGGCTCTCAGTCTTCAGGCCAACATTGGAACTAGATAAGCGGCTCTGGAGGACGCAGTCACGCGCTTCTTTTCTATCATATCTGGTTTTTATTGGACATAGTGCAACTGTTGTAAACGAAGGGGCCAACAGCCCATTAGTTGGTATTGCCACCACTATTTTGGAATTTCTCAGAAGTCAGTTTGCCGAGAGGAAGTGGTTGGAAACAAACGCGAGCCGAAGCCCTGGCAGGGCCCTTCAGGCCTGTCCGCCTTTTTGAACTTGACATGAACAGTCATCGTCTGACTTTAATGAGGCCATCGAGTATCTTGTGCACTTTGATATATTATAGCAACATCTAGGTTTCTGTGAGGGTGACATCATGTGCACATGGAAAACAAACCCAGAAATAATTAAATAGATGAGCGATTGTATTAAGCTTGCTTCCATTTATAAAGAAATAGGTTGGGGCGACTTAAACATTGACTTTTAAAAATGACACAGATTGTACAGTTACAAAAGTAGATGGCTTCATTGAACAAAGAAAACAGAAACAATCTGTAATCTTATTGTTCAGAGAAAACTACTTTTAAGGTTTTGGAATGGGGAGGGGTACTCTCTCTGTCAGTGGCTTCTTCCTGTTGATCAAAACCTCAGATGTCTTGCCAAGCATGGGCGTCTCCCGCTGGACCTTCCCTGGCAGGTGCCGGTCTTTGTGGCTGAGGATGTGAGGATTCAAGAAGAGCAGACCGGCTGCGGCTGGCCCTCTGCTTTTCTCGATTCGCCTCCTGAGTTCTTGTGACCTCAGGCAACCATGAGAGCCCCCATTCGGAGCTTGACCCTGGCTCTGCATATTTCTTCCTTCCTTTCTTTCTTTCTTTCTTCCTTCCTTCCTTCCTTCCTTCCTTCCTTCCTTCCTTCCTTCCTTTCTTCCTTCCTTCCTTCCTTCCTTCCTTCCTTCCTTCCTTTCTTTTTGGTTTTTGAGACAGGGTTTCTCTGTATAGCCCTGGTTGTCCTGGAACTCACTCTGTAGACCATGCTGGCCTTGAACTCAGAAATCCACCAGCCTCTGCCTCCCAAGTGCTGGGATTAAAGGCGTGTGCCACCACCGCCCAGCTTGCATATTTCTTGTTTAGTTATGAGAGATGTCTGTCTCCTCAGCATTCCCATTCTGAATGCTTAGAGGATAGCAACACAATTTTATGGACGAGACTCAATTAGGGGTTTTGGGTCAGTTAAGAAATCACAGTTAATCCTCAGGTTGTGTTTAAGTTATATTCACTGATGTTTCTAACCTCTTCAATCTGACTTCATTATGATTGTGGGTTTTTTTTTTTTTTTTTTTTTTATCTCGAATCCTCCAAGTTCAGCACTGGATTATTCCCAAGGTCCCTATATCAAAATATCCAGAGAATCCTCCTATTGCTCTATTGAACTATAGAATTTGGGGATCATAGCATTCTCCAATAGATCTGGGTTTGTAGAGGGAGGATATCTTTCACGATAGTAACACTAGCAGAGGTAAAAGACAGCGCAGACTGCCAAAACTGGACGTTTGTTTGCATTTACTGTGCTTCAGAAACTTAGTACCCAGTATGCTCTGGTGGTGGCCAGTGAATTCTAGGACATTCCAAAGAGACATCAGCAATGACCAAGCTTGCTGGCAGGCCCTGGAGAAGAGGTGATCTGGGATGTGGCTGTCTGGTGGTTCCAGGAATCACAGGTTGTTCTTTCTTCTGGCAGCCCCCAGTCCCCAGTCAGACCTCCTCGTACTCCTGCATGCTGCCCACCAGCCCTTCAGTGAATGGGCGGAGTTATGATACCTACACCCCTCCGCACATGCAGACACACATGAACAGTCAGCCCATGGGCGCCTCGGGGACCACGTCAACAGGTGAGATCTCTGCAGCTGTGCAGAGGCGTCGACCGGGCCTCTCTGGCCAGCTGATCTTCCACACTGTGTTTACTAGTGACTTGAAAAGAAACTTCTGACCTTGCATTAAGGACTGTGCCGAATATTTTACTACTCGTCTTGAAAGAAAACAGACTGAAAACAGAAATTCAGTTAAGACAGCCCATTGACAGCACACAGACAAGAGTCATCTTTTATAGTGGTGAATGTGATCACAGAAATAGAGTTAGAAGACAAGAACCCAAATCAAGTTTTCAGATCTCTTGGTCAGAGCTAGACAATGTGGGCCCACTGACCTTGATGTGATGGGTGCTTTTTAGAAGACTTTTACATCTTCTCGCTTCTTGATGTCAGCTGGGATTGTAGAAGTTAGGCCTGTTTCTTCCTCCCAGCCCCATTTTGGCTTCTGAGGGATATAGCACAGGAGTCTTCCAGAGATGGTTGCACCGAGAAACTTCCAAACATTTGCTGTCATGAGCTATGTGCAAACACAGCCTCTAGTTTCAAAAGGTCTGCTTTTTTTCCCCCCTAATGGTTAAAAGTTTTTTTTCTTCTTTTTTTAAAAATATAAAGTAAAACAGGTATTGAGAGGTTTTAGGAATTTTAGAAGGTCTGTGTGTTCTTGCTGCGTTCTCTCATAGAATCTACCTATGGAGCTGGTTTTGGAATTTTAGAAAGTCTGTGTGTTCATGTTGTGTTCTGTTGTAGAATCCACCTATGCCGCTGTTTTTGTATTCATTTACAGGACTCATTTCACCTGGAGTGTCAGTTCCCGTCCAAGTTCCCGGAAGTGAACCTGACATGTCTCAGTACTGGCCCCGATTACAGTAAAGCGAGAGAGTGTGATGGAAAGAGGAAATTGTGTTCACTCAGCCAATGACTATGTGGACACAGCAGTTGGGTATTCAGGAAAGAAAAAGAAATGGCTGTTAGAAGCACTTCACTTTGCAACTGTGTCCTGTACTGGAGCCCGGGAATGGACTAGAAACAAGGACCTTTGCATACAGAAGGCACGGTATCAGTTGGAACAAATCTTCATTTTGGTATCCAAACTTTTATTCATTTTGGTGTACTATTTGTAAATGGGCATTTGTATGTTATAATGAAGAAAAGAACAACACAGACTGTCGGATCTCGGATCTGTGTTGGCTCATGTGGTTGTTTAAAGGAACCATGATTGACAAGATTTGCCATGGATTTAAGAGTTTTATCAAGATATATCAAATACTTCTCCCCATCTGTTCATAGTTTATGGACTGATGTTCCAAGTTTGTATCATTCCTTTGCATATAATTAAACCTGGAACAACACACACTAGATATATGTAAAAACTATCTGTTGGTTTTCCAAAGGTTGTTAACAGATGAAGTTTATGTGCAAAAAGGGTGAGATGTGAATCCAAGGAGAAGTTGATAGATAAAAGGTAGAGTGTGTCTTCGATATAATCCAATCTGTTTTATGTCAAAATGTAAGTATTTGTCTTCCCTAGAAATCCTCAGAATGATTTCTATAATAAAGTTAATTTCATTTATATTTGACAAGAATACTCTATAGATGTTTTATACACATTTTCATGCAATCATTTGTTTCTTTCTTGGCCAGCAACAGTTAATTGTTCTTAGATATAGCTGTATTACTGTTCACAGTCCAATCATTTTGTGCATCTAGAATTCATTCCTAATTAATTAAAAGTGCTTGCAAGAGTTTTAAACCTAAGTGTTTTGCAGTTGTTCACAAATACATATCAAAATTCACCATTGTTGATTGTAAAAAAAAAACAAACCATGCCAAAGCCTTTGTATTTTCTTTATTACACTATTTTCTTTTTTAACCGTATAGTGTGGTGTGACAAATTTTGTTCCCACATTAGGTTAATGTCCTAAATCAATGGTTACTTTCATACACTCTATTTTACAACCTGATGGCCCTCAAGGAAATAATTTTTACAGATATCAGAAGTTGGCAACGTATCATAAAAAAAAACTAAAACAAAACACAGCTGTGTGTAGATCTGCATCCCACAATATGTATAGAAAATGGTAATACTTTAACTTTATTTCATTTCAAAGCTCAAAGTGTAGAAGGAATTAAGAAGAATGCAACAAGGGATTCACTAGGAATTGTCTTGAATTAGAGCTGGCATTTTCAACCTGGGCAACCAATTCCCACAATAATTCCACTACAGTCATCCTCAAAGGTTGAGTTCTTAAACAGGACTCTCTGAAAGCTGTTGCCTCTCTCAGATAACCTCCCTTGCTGTCCTGTCTCCTTCCTCTTTGCACGAGAGGAATCGTTCCCGTTGAACCCCTCCAGCTGTTCCCGTTTGTATCTTGCGTTCTGTGCTATGGCGGATGGTTGGAGGGTGGAGGGGATGTTGCATGTCAAGGAATAATGAGCACAGACACATTAACAGACAACAACAAAGCAGACTGTGACTGGCCGGTGGGAGTTAAAGGCCTTCAGTCAGTGGCAGCTTAAGCCAAACATTCCCAAATCTGTGAAGCAGGGCCCATTGTTGGTCAGTTGTTATTTGCAAAGAAGCACAGATCTGATCATGTTTAAAGTGGCGGCATGCAGGGCAGGAGTGCCTGAGCCCAAGCAATGGGGAGGGAAAAAAGTAAGCCTTTGTTGGCTAGAAAAAGGCCTGCCTGTTATTTTCTGTCTGTTCTGTGCAACTCTTAAGTCACATAGACACATTTTCTTCAGCAAGCTTGAGTGAGAAACTCTGGGGTCCTGGCCACCTAGATTAAAAATACTTACACAAGGAGACTCGGCCCTAGGGGGAAAGACACTTCCACTGACTTGAACTCTGAGGTTTTTTGTTTTTGTAAATCGCCAAAGGCAAATGATCAGAAATAAATTGATTGGAGGATTTCAACATAACCTTGTAGTTCTACATCTATTTTTGTACTTGTGAACAGATCATTGAGATCCATTTTATTCTAGCAGAGTTGCTTTATGTCTGGAGACGGGATCCTAACTAGATTGTAGTGTGTGTGTGTGTGTGTGTGTGTGTGTGTGTGTGTATACAGTTGTTGTCATGTCAGCCCACATGTCTGCCCATGTCTGCCTGCTGGCATGTCTCCTCTGTTGGTACAGTCACCCTTTTAGACACTTCCACCTCCTCACACTCTGCAGCCTCCGTTCCCTGAGGGACAAGTGTGGAGGGAACTGTCAGAGAAGAGCCGTGCTGCAGCCTCTGCTGGCTGGCTGGTTTCTTCCTTGAAAATAAGAGAGCAGTTTCTAACTGGCTGTGATTTGGGCTGGTGTCGGGCAGCCTGTGCTGGTCCCTGGCTCTGCCGAGTAGAGCACACAGACAGAGAAAGGCACAGGGCATTCTGGGGGCAAGGTGTGGGAGTGACATTAGAGCTGAGGGTGTGGATGTGCAGTCGGGCACATGGTCAAGTCCTCACAGGGCCAAGGCTGCCACAGTGCAGTGGGACATTTTGGTACATCCTGAAGGAGGGATGCTCAGCCAGGGAGTTGGTCCAGCAAGATGAGAACAGCAAGCACCCTTGCCTTCTTCCTGCATGCACCCTAGAGATGAGCTCTCTCCATCCTAGGCTGTGTCATCCCAGTATGTGGGAGTTCTGACTCCCAGTGGTCATTTTTATTTGTTTATTTACTTACAGGTATACTTATAGATTTGTCAATGGGAAATCTGCAGGGAGATTTTAGGGTCATTTTTCCAGAACAAAGACCCAATTTTATGACATCCTTGGTGCATACAGATTACATTTTATCTCATGGTTCAACTGACTTAGAGACAGTGGGTGAACAGAATTACAGGTGACACCACTCTAGGGCAGTGGTTTGTCAACCGTCCCAATGCTGTGACCCTTTAATACAGTTCCTCATGTTGGGGTGACCCTAATCATAAAGTTATCTCATTGCTACTTCATAACTTCAATCTTGCTTACTATTATGAATTGCAGTGCAAACATCTGAGATGCAGGAGGACTCCCGTGAAAGGGCTGCTTAGCCCTAAGGGGCCATGACTTACAGGCTGAGAACTGCTGCTCTAGGTGAAAATAATTTTGTGGTGCGCTGTTATGAAATTCTGAGGATTTCCTCTCCTCCAAAGCTATACCTTGAAACAACGTTTATCTGGTGAACAACTGTCTTCTCAACACTGCTCACATCATGTCCTCTTTCTACTTAAACGAAACATCATAAATAGGCTTCTGAGAACTGAGTGTCAGCGGTTAGCCTTGTTCTGTATGTTTGCCATCACAGATGGCACCCATCATTCTTTATTCTTTGTGCTCTGGGCCTTAACGTTATAAAGAAAATCTTTTTGTCTCTGTTTGATTAACTGATGCCAAATACACATTATTCTGGTTTTTTAGTAACTTTTTGTTTTTTGGTTATTTTTTTTTGGTCACAGATGACTAAACTGCTCATTTTTTAAAATCAAAATGTAAATCTTTTGCTTAATTCTGACACTGTTGATGGTGACTATCTTTGGACGTAGTAACATGAGATCTTGGAGGTGACATTAATAATGGGCTTAAGCGATGGTTTCCCACATGCCCTTGTTGTAGGTGTATGTATATGTCCCAATCAATAAATTAAAAAGACAGGGAATTAATAGAAGAATAATCATTGCTTTAGAAGCTTTATTTATGCTGGTGTTAGCACTAGAAAACCTGGGGAAGTGCTAAAGAATAAATAAAAAGCTGAGAAAAGTGATCTTGTCCAGTGGCTATTAAAACATTCAGATGGTCTCAGATCCATATGCCTGATTAACCTAGAGTAGTCAAAATCTTCACCCATGTTAGAGAAAGGCAGGTCTAGCACAGAAATGAATAATCTCACAGGGCCTCGGGCTTCATGCACTGGGACACAGATATAAAGAGAGTCCAGTTACTCTGACAGTGTTACTAAGTATATACTCAAGACAAGTTAGAAACTATGAGTAGAGTGTACACTTTATAATATATCAGGAGGACATGTGCTTGTGTGTGTGTGTGTGTGTGTGTGTGTGTGTGTTAGCATTTTGAAGAACATTTTGAAGAATTTCCATGTAGGAAGTTGTGTAGTAATAGAGAACAAAAGTTTCCAGATAAAGGAAAACATAGTTTTAGATTGGTTTTTTATCAGAGGAAAACAAAACAGAACAGAACAGAACAAAATATACCACACATCTGTTTCCAATAGCAGTTCCTTCTTGTTATTATTATTATTTTTTTAGTAGTAACATTAAATATGCTGACCGAGTCTGAAAAACAAAGCAGTAGATACAGTAGTTTTGGAAAGCCCAAGTACTGTATTTATTTAAAATGTGGTTTTATTAACTTTGAAAAGTTTAATTTCTGTTTAAACGGAGGGTTCAAATATGCTCTCTCAATTTCAAGGGAATTTAGCTCTTTGTAATGCACATATCTACTAGTAGACAATTGTTAATTTTGTAGATATAGGAATCAAGAAACAAACCAATGACTCATTAGATATTTTAAAATAATTTATACACCTGATGGCCTCACACTTCCCGTTCAGAGTCAACTGCCAAGGAATTGTGCTGTTGTGTGTTTGTGTGAAATGAATCACAACAGGGTAAGAGAAAGGTTGGTTATTAAAACAATCAAGCATTCACCTCAGTTTATTCACAGCCCATTAGAGGACAGCAGGGCTTCCGTGGTACCTCTGTGACATGACTCAGTATCTATAGAAGAAATCAATTTCTGAGGTTTTAAATCTTAAAAGTACCTTTCCTTAATATAAACACCCTTTAATTTTAACTGACAGATAAATTCTAAACTTTATATTGAAAAGAAAATGGGGAAGAATTTGTCTTGAGAATTAAAAGAGATTAAAAAAAAAAAAAACCAAACCAGACATTCTAAAAAAAAAAAAAAAAAATCAACTTGATTTTTTTTTTTTTTTTTTTTTTTTTTTTTTTTTTTTTTTTAGTGCTAATGAAGTCCTGGTGACAAAATAGTTGTCTTTTTGATTTTCTCACAAAAAATAAACTGGTAGTGACAGGATATGATGGAGAGATTTGACATCCTGGCAAATCACTGTCATTGATTCAATTATTCTAATTCTGAATAAGAACTGTATACAGTGCGTGTTTATGCTACACTGGGCTTTTTTTTTTTTTTTTTTTTTTTAAAGTGACTGACATTCATCATATTGGTGAGACAGTTTTAAAAACCTAGTCTTTGTTTTCGACAATGTTGTCAAGAGCAAACAGAGTATAATTTGGGGTATATTAAAAGGAAACTGCTTAAAGTGCTAGTTAAAGGTACTTCAAAATATTCTAATTTATTTGAAAATGTATTTTGGAAATTCTATTTCTGCCAAAAGATGTTAAACATCTCTTTTGAAAACCTGGAGTTTCTAAACACACACACCAAGCTGCCCTCTAGCTAAAGCTGTTCATCTCCGGCTCGGCAAACCCTTCAGAACGTGGACCCACAGCACCGAACCCCAGCGCTTTACAGGAAAACCTGCTCCATATGCGGGGTCCCCGAGGGATGCCGCACGGTACATCATTTACAGGCTCAACCAGTGCTCATAGTTAACAAAGGCACAATGGAGGTCTGAGTCTGTCTCAGCGACTCGTGTTGTCTTAGACCAATATTGTATAACCTGCTCACCAGGCTTCCATGCACAGCCCTAGGACCCAGTGTTAGTGTAGTCCCTGCCAGCTTGAATTGTCAGTTGACACAGTTTTATAGTGCTGATGTCAATTATCCAGAACTTTCGAACAGCCATCTACCCAGGGTTTTCTTGTCTGCTTCCCATCAAGTCCTGTATGTACTGTCTAATGCGGTGGGGTAATGCAGACTGAATCCCCAAATATGGCTTTTGTCTTTACCATTTTAAACAACAGGATGCACAAATGCTAATTGTTTCAAATACTAGCAAACAAAACATTCTTTGAAAAAATGTCTTGGCAGTTTTTGGTGAACTTTTTCAAAAACAAAGTGATCTGAAATGCATACACACACAGCTTGAATTCAATGTTCTACACTCTATGGGGTGTGACATGCGTGTTACCGTAAGACACAGGTCAACATCATTCCATTGCTACAGTCCACGTGAACTAATGACAACACTAAAGCACATTGTGTGTTGGGTATTTTTTGGTGTTTATTTAAAAATTAATTAGTATTTAAAAACACAAGAAGAACTAAATGTCAAATAGCAGTATTTCTGCCATATTATGTTTGTACAAAAGTTAGTAGAAAAACAAATCATGAACAACCCAAACTGAAGAACGGAGGCTCCACGTTGTAACCCGGGGTTCTCAAGGACTGGAGGGTCAGATCACTAAGACAAATAGTTACTGGCTACGAGCAATCCTAGTCAGAGTGTCAGGGAACTTCGCACGAGGTGACTAAGGAGGGTCCCTAGAAGTCCAGGTGCTTCTTGCCTCTGGCCCTCGAGCTGCAGCCTGCACCCAGCAGTGTGGCGGACGCTGCCAGATCCTGTTTGCTTGAACGGCCCACTGTTTCTGACAAGTCTGGAGGCAAATGCAGTCGCTGGGGCACATGGTGGGAGAAGGAAAAGAAGAAAAATATTAATTTTGCTTTCCCACACACTTCAGAATATTATGCTCTGTTGATCAGCATTTAGTCTTGCATATGAAATCTCTGCAAAACCAATTCCTCCGGCGGAGCCCCATTACCATCACATCCCCTTCTTACTAGGGTTTTACAAATTACAGCAACTCCTAGAAACTGGACCAAGATTCTCAGTGGAATGTCTTCTGAGTCCAAGACTAAATCTATTAAGGTTTTTCTTTCTTAGGAATGAAAACATGCAAATGCACAAATTAAAAAATATCATACAATTATAGCAGTTTTTTTTTCTGGTTCTGTTTTTGCCAGGGCCCTAAAATGCTTTTTAATTAGCTGCAGCTTTTCAGGAATGGTGGATTCCTACAGACACTTGCTGCTTTGCATGTCTAAGCTTACCTGATGATTCAGGTTCATTACTATACTTTTCTAGGAGTTTGTTCACAGCCGTCACTGGCACAGTGAGGACAATGAAACTGGACTGCAGTGCTTTTCCTATGCACAGGTGAGCTGGCCACAGCATCTACTACAAGTTTGCCTCAATGTACAACATTGGAATAGACTTTCAAAACTCTATTTTGGCTTCGAATATCTCCTAGATCCAAGCTTACTTAAGCAGACCCACCCCACAGCTGAACTGCAGATGTTTCTGTAATATTCACATATTGTTTTACTATATATTTTCTTTATTTACATTTCAAATGGTATCCCTTTCCCACATTACTCCTTTGAAAACCCCCTATCCCATCCCCCCTCCCCCTGTCCACCGCCACCCCACTTCCGGACTTGCATTCTCCTATTTTTTTTGTTTTTGTTTTTGTTTTTGGTTTTTCAAGACAGGGTTTCTCTGTGTAGCCCTGGCTGTCCTGGAACTCATTCTGTAGACCAGGCTGGTCTCGAACTCAGAAATCTGCCTGCCTCTGCCTCCCAAGTGCTAGGATTAAAGGCATGCGCCACCACGCCTGGCTTTCCCCTGTTTTTAAAAGACTGTTTTTGTTTGGAAAGAAACATAAGCCAGGGATGGTGGTGAACACTGTTAATCCCAGCATTTGGGAGGCAGAGAGAGGTGGATCTCTGAGTTCTAAACCAGCTTGGTCACAAAACTAGTTCTAGAACAGCCAGGACTATACAGAGAAAACTCTCCACCCCCACCCAACCCTGCAAAAAAGAAGAAAGGAATATAAAATTATTTTAATTATCAGTTCTCTGTCTCTTTCTCTCACACAGAAACTCAAATTTAGTTGGGAGGTAGAAGTAGGCAGATCTCTGTTGTGAGTTTGAGGTCAGCCTTATTTACAAAGTAAATTCCTTGCCGGACAGTGGTGGTGCACGCCTTTAATCCCAGCCCTTGGGAGGCAGAGGCAGGTGGATTTCTGAGTTTGAGGCCAGCCTGGTTTACAGAGTGAGTTCCAGGACAGCCAGGGCTATACAGAGAAACCCTGTCTTGAAAAAGAAAGTAAATTCCAAGCTGGCCAGGGCTACACAGTAAGACCCTGTCCCTGTCCCCATCCCTCAATCTAAATTTAAGGAAGAAGATATTGACTTTCCAGATCAAACACATAGACTTTTCTTTTAAAATCACCATTACTCTCTATTTAATATAGTAAAACATCCATTTACAGCATTTCCATTGTATTAGGTATTATCTAAACTAGCTACAGATGATTTAAAGTCTATAGGAGGATAGGTGTAGTTATAGGCAAATACTATGCTAGATAGCAGGGACTTTGGTATCCATAGATTTCAGAATCTGCAGCGCTATAGAACCACTCCTCCATGGGGACAAAGGATTACTCTCTCTGTTATATGAGGCACAAAAAAAGGAGGGCAGTACCACAGGCATGACAGGATAGGGTTCTCCTCGGGGGCAACCTAGCTGAGACCTTCATTTGGAAAACTCTTCAATGGGGGAAAAAGCTAGGACCGTTGGTTTTTTTTTGTCAAAATGTTTGCTCACAAGCACATGCTCTAGCTCATGCTTTCCTGATAAAAGGCCTCCTTGTCATGTAAACACAAGTTGTATGTAAATAATCAAAACATTTAAAAACATTTAAGATAATTTATGAAAAGATTCTTCCTTGAATTGTTTGCGTCAAATAGGAATGTATTTCAGATGGCAAACACTGCTGTACCAATAAACGCATGGTCAGCAAAGATGTCATTTGGGAGAAGGGGGTGTGGAAACCTGGGGTGCTCACACAGAGCTGTTCATTGTATCCGCAGCACCCAGCCTGTCAATTATTAAGTAATCGTTTGTTTCTGAAATCTCAGATGAGACTTATTTGTTCCCAAATGATTCTTCCAGTTCTTTGTACTCTGTGACGTAGAAGATTTCAAGCAGACATGAAAGCGGGACAGGCTCAGTGATCTCAAGGGAAGCACAGCTCCTGTGAGGCTACAGGTGTCTGTGTAATGTTAACACACCACAGTCCACGGAGGCAGCAGGAGGGAAGGAGACCTTTAATTGTATCTGCGTTTAATTTTACTGTAAGAGCTCATAATCACACTGACAAACACAGAGAAAAAGGGACAGCATCCACGCATGTTTGGAATGATTTGAAACTTAGAGAGTTACAGCTTGTGTTTCCAATGCTGGAATCTATCAAATGGTATGAGTAGCCTTATGGAATGAACTCAACAAACAATCTACAAGGTGTTCTGAAGTGAGCATATCACCTTCCACAATGTGGTTTCATTATAACCTACTTATATGAAGAAGGCAACTACAAAAATCACCCTCATAATAAATTCTTCAAGTTTTGGATCCAAGAAAGGTAGGGCAGAGGAGACAGCTTTACTGAAATGGGCCCTGAGTAGGACCTAAGTGATGTCCTCAGTTCTGACAAGGAGAATGGGAATTGCCCAATGGCAGGAGCAATGTCATATCCGTGGGGTGTATTAGGAGGCTCAGTCTGTAGAGAAAATCTAAGCAGGAAAGCAAGTGCAGTTTATTCAGGACTAGCAAAATAAAACATATTTTAGGAGCACAACTATTTGCTTTGTGACTGCCTAAGCACTTCTTTCTCCACCTACCTCTTCTCTCACCCCCTCCCTCCCCCTCTCTCATTATCTAAGCAATGGATCATGAGCCAATTAGCTGAATGCCCATCTTTGGAAAGAAAGTGACATGTGACATACTTGGACATCTTTTGGATTGAATGGCTTTGAATAAAAATAAAAAATTCATGTACTACTTATGATTAGAAAGACCTGGGGTAATATGAGTAACCACTCGTAGCCAAACACTTTCCTCTAAAGCTTCTTATATATTCTTGAAGGCTCAAAGTGGGCTAGGCAATCTCTCTCAATCTCTCTCTCTCTCTCTCTCTCTCTCTCTCTCTCTCTCTCTCTCTCTCTCTCTCTCTCTCTGTCTTGCTTTTGTTGACTTCTTGAATGTGGTCACCATGAAATGTAGCCTCCTGAGCAGGAATGTTTTGTTCTTTCTTTCCTAGCCTCCCCTGCGTGTGCACCACATCAGTGTGATGTGAAGCTGGGAAGATGGGCGCTCAGGCTCTGGCCTTGCCAGCTGTGTCAAGCAGCTCTCCTCCGAGGCGTGCAAAGCCTGCACACACTTGACATGTGAATGCTCAGGTGCCGCAGCATCCCAGATCTGCCTTCTGAAAAAATGTACTGCATGGTGACCTCATGATAAACCGCCAGGCTGGAGTGTAGATAAACTTTTAGATGTTGAGATTTAATTGAATAACAGTTTAAATAAAAACCAGACCAAAATAAAAACGAATAGGATGAGTGCATGAAATATTCTCAGCATTATAAACCCAATCAAAGGACCTATCTGTCTCTTTATATCTGGGGTCTGAACAAAGGCTGAAGCAAAAATGGATATTTTATCCTGAGCTGAAGATCTGTTCCACCTGATTTTCTTTCCTCAGATTCTGAGAGGGACGGACTGCAGATGAGGCAGGGTGATGTCTGGCTGCTGGCAGCCTGGTCTTTCTCTTAGTACCGTGTCTATATTTTATGGGTAGAGGTGTGGGAAAAGAAAGACCTCTCATGATTCCCAGGAGGCTGGGGAATATGCAGTGATGATCTGATGTGATCAATGGATTCCTTTCTCCTCTATGTATAGAAGGAGAGAGTGCACTGAAAACACTCAGGAGTTTTTGCCAAAGGTGTCTGCATCCCACAGGAAGCCCAGGTGAGAAGCAAGCAGCAGACACGACTGCTCTGTGGATCCAGGGCTTCCAAAGGAGGGCAGGACTTTAAGGTTCTTCCCCGAGGCCTGCCTCTCCTCTGTGCTGGGCTTAGACACTATGCATTTATGCTTCTGGTGAGCAACCTATTGATCCTAGGGACACACAGACAGGGACTTCCTGGCTCAGTGGCTCTCTTCCTAATTCTGTCTCTCTCGGACTGCCAGACCTGTGCTCAGGATACATAGTCCCCAGACAGAAGGGTCAAGAGAATGAATGAAAATTACACCTGGATTTGAGACAAACTGAAGGTAATACCCATTAAAGTAAGACAAATCAATTTATATGTTTCATATTTGCTGAGAGAAAACCACTAGGCAGTGTTTGTTTTCTGAAAACAGTTGGTAGAGTCCATCTAACCTTTAGCAGATGGGCAGATGTTCTTTTACAAATTTCTTGTATTTCCCAGAAAGCCTAGTTTGTGTTTCTCAGAACCACAAACATTAATCTTTGAGAATAATTTCCAGTATATTTTAATTTTCTTTTAAATGTAACAAATTTGAGTGAAGGCTGGTGTAGACCGGATGGGTTCTGTGTTCTTCCCCTAAGTGAAACTCTGTCCCTCCGCGCTGCCAGAGACAAGGCGTAAGGCCCTGCGAGAGCACTGGGCGTCCAGGGGGTGACCGCGGCTCTCAGCTGTCCTTCACGTGCAGGGCGCTCATCCATATGAAGGAACAATCGTGCCCTCACAAGACTGCCACGGAGATCAAATGACATGTAGAGATACTTTGTGAACAATAGAGTACTATACTAATATATTTAAACATCTTTTCCTTAAAAAATAGATTTCAGGGGGTTCAGAAAGATATATGTAGTGTAATGTGATAAAAGCAAGTGAGCTTAGTAGGGCAAGGAGGTGAATCTACAAGTAGAATTCATTGTACATAGCTGGCAGCAACTCAGTTATTGGGTTTCCGGAAGTAAGCCAGAACTTCAGTATTAGTATACATTAACTTAATTGCAGCTCCGTAAATAAACATAAAGGAAGCTGCACCCACAATTCCTTGCTTGGCATTTGGTCTAGTGCATGGCCAACCAAAGAATACGCATGGAGGGAGCCATGGCTCTAGCCGCATGTGTAGCAGAGGATGGCCTTGTTGGACATCAAAGAGAGGAGAGGCCTTTGGACCTAGGAAGACTTGTTGCCATAGTGTAGGGCAATGCCAGGACAGGGAAGCGGGAGTGGGTGGGTTAGTGAGCAGGGAGAAGGGGGGATGAGACAGGGGGTTTTGGGAGGGGAACCGAGGAAGGGAGATAACATTTGAAATGTAAATAAAGAAAATATCTAATAAAAAAGGTATGGTTTGTATGAGAAATGTCTCCTATAGTTTTGGGCATTAATACTTAATTCCCAGTTGGTGGTGCTATTTGGGGAGGCTTAGACGGTACAGCCTTGCTGGAGGACGTGGGCTCTGAAAGCAGGCTTTGAGAGCACGTGTCTTACATCCTGGTTTGCCCCTTTATTTCATGCTTGCTTCTCCAGCTGCCATGCCTGTAGTTTGTTGCCCAGTTTCCCTGCCACCATGGATGGGTTCTAACACTCTGGAACCACAAACTCTTTCTTATATAAGTTGCCTTGGCTACAGTGTTTGATCACAGCAACAGAAGAGTAAGTAACACGGAAATCAATTCAAGCTCCACATCATCTTAAATGCCTGTCTTTTGCACGTCTTCACTGCTGACAATGGCTAATAAAGGGAATGTCAGAATACGAAGCTCCTCAACTTGGGTTCTCACCTTATTCACACAAAGGGGAGGAGACATGAACAGCAAGCACCCACCCCACGCCCTGCAGCCTTTCGGATCTGCAGGGCCTTCACGTACAGCAAGCTTGTTGGTTTTGTATTCATACTTGGTGATGCAATGAGTTCGGGCTGAGGAGCCACAACAGAGGCATTCCTATCCTGGGCTTGTAAAAGCAGAAATGCCACTGATTACAACTGTCTGTAACTCCAGGTCCCATGGGTCTGATGCTTCTGGCCTCTTCAGGCATCTGCATGCACGCGCGCGCGCACGCACACACACACACACACACACACACACACACACACACAATTGAAAATAGTAAAAGTATATATCAAAGGATGGGTCTGCTTTCTAAATAAGGGGATCTACTTTTGGCTCCAAGATCTATGCTAAGTGAAGAAAACGAGGCCAAAGGCAGGACCTGGAGGTTGTCCATGCCACTTTTACTCATAGCCTGAACTTAAACATGACAATCTGAGCTACAAAAGAGGCCTTTTGTTTAAATGTAGGTAAAAATGTGTACCAAGTCTAGTACCATCAGATGTATACGGAGAGTCAAGCACCCTGGGCGCCAACTGGTGCTGTGCATGGTCACAGGAGAGGCTGCATAGCAAAACCACCCGGATCTGGGAGGACACAGTTGTGGTGAACCACAGCTCACTGTGTGCGTGGCGCTCCAGTTTAGTTTCTGACCAAGGAAACACTCATCTGGTTCCTCCTAAGAGCCTAGAATGTGGGAGGGTAAAGCAATGTTCTCTTGTTCTATCTTGTAGAGAGATTTCTCTTTCTGCAGCAGAGAGATGAATTTCCTAACAGAGGCAAAGGGAAGAGGATGCAGCAGGCTTGAGAAATTTGTCATTATTACAAGGTTTCAGACTTTTTTCAGGTAGTAAAAATGTCAGCGTTTTATGCTATTATATAACTGTTATTTGGTGTACGGTTTGGTAATGTGTGCGGTGTGTGTATGTGAGTATGAGCATGGTGTAGACAAAGTAGGATACTACATGCCTTCTTCTCTGACTCTCCACCCTTTTTGTCTTTCTTGCTGAACTAGAAGCTTGCCAGCTGGGCTTGTTGGCTGGCCAGGCAGCTTTGCGACCTGCCTGCTTCTGTTACCTAATGCTAAGGCCATGCTTGGCAATTGAACTCCGGTCTTCACGCTCGCAAGGCAAGAGAGAACACCCACTCATCTCTCTCTCACCTCTAATTATTATATTTTTTATACTTTTTACATTTATATTATTCAGTAATGGTTATTATAACACTATATTACAAGCATTCTACACTCAGTTAAAACACTACAGTGTGGTACGCTTCTGCCCACATTTTCATGAACTGTACACAGCCTCATAGTCAGCCTGGCCAGAGGAAACTGCCAGAACTGCCCCCCTTCTTTTCTTTTCTTTTTGGGTTTGCAAGTGTTCATTTGCTAGTGGCTGGGTACTTCTGGAAAATATTCTGCCACACAAAGCGAGGTTTTTGGTTTATATTTTTATTTTCTTAAGATCCAATTCATTCTCAGGGTTTAAAATTAAAATAGTTTCAATTAGTGTCACATTTTTATTTTATTCTTTGAATTAAGAAATTCATTTGGTTTTGGTTTTTCTTGATTGATCTGAAAGTCAGACAACATCTCAGAGCTGGAACACTACACATTGGCTGCCCATTGAAAAATGCTCAGGTGTGCAATTATTTTGACCGTCAATTATAACTGACAGTATTGTCTTGCCTCCAAATCTGCTTTCACCTCTCTGAAAGCAGACTGTGAAGAACTTACTTGTCTAAACAGAAGTGTGATTTGTGAAAAGGCATGTGTCTGTGGCAGAGATTGCTAGTTTACTCCTAATATCTATTCTCTTTAGAAAGTAAAAGAATCCCTGAATACTAGAAGGGCACATGGCCTCCCTGAGTCAAGGCTACATTTCTTGTTTCCCTTGCTAACAGATGAGGTTGAGTGACTGTATCTTGGTCACTGCATCTTGGGCTAAATGCCATGGTTAATGTTAGGATACGTTTTACTTTTTTTTTTTTTTCAGGGAGTAGGCACTGTCACCTTCCCTCTCAGAATGACTAGTAAACATTACCAAGTGTGCCCATCTGCCTCTCCTCTGGCCAGACTCTTTTCATGGACTGGATAATTAGGGGTAATGCAGTGTGCATTTAAAATCTCTGTCAATCTCATAGTTGGTGATGGCGTATGCAGAGGCAAGAAGATGAGTAGTTTAAGGCCATCGGCTATAAACAGAATTGGAGGTCAGCTTGGATTATATGAGACTCTATCTATTCTCCTCCCAGAAAAGGTAAAACTAAACTAAACCAAATCAAAATACCCCCCAACCCCTCCAAACCCCCTGTATCTTCCTTTGTCAAATTTATTCTAGGGGCATAGAAACTCTGACTCTCGTGTTCAGATGGCTACAAAGTCTATACAATTCCTGTTTTCAGGCTGTGCACCATGAATGCACTGTGCTATGTGTGTACTTTGAAGCCCCTGGGGTAGCAAGGGCATGGCTGTTAGTGGGCAGTATGAACACTATGGCTGTGTAGGATGCATGTTTACAGATACAGAAGTAGTCCTATTTATAGAAGAGAAAGGAAGTGGCCTGTAGAGCAACTTTCTCTACTGTCTCATGTTCTCAAGTAGAACTCTTATCCTAAATTTCAAGAAAAGTATATTTGTGAAAGAAAGAAGAGACACATTTAATGGCTTGACAACTTTAAAATGTTCCAGTATAGTTATGTTGTACTTTCTTTGCAGTCTTGCTCTAGGCTCTCTAAGTGTTCAGGACATACATAATTTCCTTCTTTTCAAGGTGCTGAAGCAACTATCCTGGTCATAAATTGAAAGTTTTTTGCTGAGGAGAACAAAGCAAAGAACAGAATGAATCTAGGATCTTTAGGTCACCAAAGGAGCTTGGGTCACCCAACTGGGTCTATGTGAGAGATACAGACTTCTGTATTAACCAAGACATCCTCACTGGACCACTGTAACAATAGCCTAACCTCCACCCAACTAATTAATACAGATCTTGGCAAATGTCACATGAAATATCCAAGTTCTATGATATGCATATGCTTTGATTTAGTGGTTGGAAGATGGGCAGGGAGGTTAAAGATCTCAGATTGTGAGTGTTCTTATTATATCTGAGAACCTGGAAGGCAAACATTATATCCAGGTGAAGGGTACTAATTTCTCAATTATGCTTACTATTTCATGTGGTTTCAAGGTAGCTACTTATAAAAGAGATCATAGCAAACAAGATTCAAGTCATAGAGCAGGCACTTGGTATTCACTCAAACTGCCGTCTGATGTTCCCTACTCAGAGCAAGGGCTGGACGGAAGTAGAGGAGGTTCCTCCAACTCTAGGCATCTGTGTACCGGGTTTGAAGGTGGCAGAGGCAGGAGCAGTTCTCCTGCTGTGTGACCTACTGCACTTGGCAGAGGTGATAGTTCCGGCATCAGCTTCAGTGACTAGACAATGGCTTCCTCAACACTGAGAAGCCTTTGTGCAAGTGGAGGTTGGACCAATGTTTAAGTGTCCAGCTAGCTGCTTCCTGAGGGTCAAGAAGCAATTGCAGTAGAAAGTGGGGCTTTCCCAAGGCAGTGGCCAAAGAGCTGTGTATCCAGTCAGTAACTTGGTTGGGATCCCCCAGATTCTACTCTTCACGTCCTTCTGGAGTCTAGTTTGGTGGCAATACCTGAAATGTTCTGTTACAGATTTTCTTTCTGCATAATTAGGTGGTATCTGTTTCTTGCAGAGAAAGCTTAGAGCTACATGCAGACAAGCACTTTGGTCGGGATAATTTATACAAGGAACTTAGGGGAAGCAAACGGCCTGGGCAACTTCTAAGGTAGTAGGTTCCTAATGCTGCAACTCTGATACAGCTCCTCATGTTGTGGTGACCCCACAAGTTTACACTTACTTTTGTTGCTGCTTCACAACTAATTTTGCTATGGTTATGAAAGTAAATAGCTATGTTTTCTGGTGGGCTCGGGTAATCTCTATGAAAGGGTAGTTCCGTCCTAAAGGGGGTCATGACACAGAGGTGGAAAAACATTGCTCTAAGGCCTTGAGAGAACTGTATTGCCAAAGAAACTACAAACCTGGTCAGAAGCCTAGAGTTCAACCTTCAAAGCCCCACTGGTCCTTGAACTTCAAAGGGCACATCTTTCACTGGCAACTTCATGTAGCCATATTTGATAATGGCCACAGGAGTGACTTCTTAAAGGGATAGGGAATAGTGGCTGTGAAAGACCCCTTCCTCTATCCCTCTTTTCTTTTCAAGGTCTTATGTATCCCAGGCTAGGCCTAAGCTTGGTATGTAGCAGAGGGTGACCCTCCTGCGTTCCCCTCCTGGGCATTGGGATTACAGTATTTCCCACCATACCCACTTAAGAAAAACCCAACTAGATTCTGAGGGATTGAACCCAGGGCTTTTACACACTAAGGAGTTGTACCAGCCAAGTTATATCCTAAGACTCAAGAAATATTTTTCTACAAACTGCCATAGCATAGAATTTTTGAATTTTCTAGCTGGAGGGATTGTTTACCTATCCTTGGTAAGGGAATAGGTACTCATGTGAGAATATGAGCATGATCTTGGGTTCCAAAGGCTGTTATATTTGATAGAGACTGATAATTGCCTGCCAACATCTATTCTCCCTTTTCTTTTAGTACAGAGATCTTGAATACAAGGCCATTAGGACTAACAGCTTCATTTTCCAAGCTTCTCTTGCAGCTAGCTATGGACCATGCAACCAAGTCCACAAAATGAGAGAGCAGGAGAGATGTCACAATCTTAAAGTACTGGAAAGAACTGAACCCAGGTAGCCTGACTTCAGTATCCATACTTTTATTCTTTATGTGTCAGACTACCTAAACATTAGAGACATTGAGCAAGACAGGCAAGGCCCCAGCTTTCATGGAACTCACTCCGGAGGTCTAGGGGTAGTGTACAGTTCCACAGTCAAAGACTGAAAGCATAAAAAAACAGGCAAATGTGGAGTATGTGGACAGAGAGGGCTGTTTGAAAGGAAATGAAACGTTATGACATAGCACTGTCTGTGGGTACCACTTTAGTTGGTTAAGACTTTTGATGCCCTAGTATGCGGGAATACCAGGACAGGGAAGAGGGAGCGGGTGGGATGGTTAGCAGGGGGAGCAAGGGCTGGGACAGGGTGTTTTCAGAGGGGAAACTAAGAAAGGGGATAACATTTGAAATGTAAATAAAGAAAATATCTAAATCCGACAGAGGGCTAATATCCAATATATACAAAGAACTCAAGAAGTTAGACCACAAAGAACCAAATAACCCTATCAAAAAATGGGGCACAGAGCTAAACAAAGAATTTTCACCAGAAGAAATTCGAATGGCCGAGAAACACCTTAAAAGATGTTCAACATCATTAGTCATCAGGGAAATGCAAATCAAAACAACCCTGAGATTCCACCTCTCACCAGTCAGAATGGCTAAGATTAAAAACTCAAGAGACAACAAGTGCTGGCAAGGATGTGGAGAAAGAGGAACACTCCTCCACTGTTGGTGGGATTGCAAAATGGTAAAACTGCTTTGGAAATCAGTTTGGCGGTTCCTCAGAAAATTGGGCATGTTACTTCCAGAGGACCCTGGCATACCACTCCTGGGCATATACCCAGAGGATTCCCCTGCATGCAATAAAGACACATGCTCCACTATGTTTATAGCAGCCTTGTTTATAATAGCCAGAAATTGGAAGGAGCCCAAATATCCCTCAAAGGAGGAATGGATACAGAAAATGTGGTATATTTATACAATGGAATACTACTCAGCAATTAAAAATAATGAATTCATGCAATTTGTAGGTAAATGGTTAGACCTGGAAAATATCATCCTGAGTGAATTAACCCAATCACAAAAGAATGCACATGAAATGCAATCACTGATAAGTGGATATTAATGAGCCCAGAAGCCCTAAATACTCAAGACACAAATAGCAAGTCAAATGATTCCCAAGAAGAAGAAAGGAGAGGACCCTGGGCCTGTAAAGATTGCATCCAGTTTAGTAAGGAAACGGAGGTGGGAGGGGGAATGATTGGGGAATAGTTGGGGGGGGGGAGAGGAACTATGGAGACTATGGTGGGTGGGAACTGGGAAAGGGGAAAGCCTTTGGAATGTAAACATACAATATAGAAAATAAAAATAAAAATAAATAAAAAAAATAAAAAAAAAATAAAATATCTAAAGAAAAAAAGAAAAAAAAAAGACCTTCCTCGAGAGCACATTTGTGCTAAGATCTTAATTTTCAGAAGGGGGTTAAGATCCAGATGATGAGAATAAAGTTGAGAAGTTGTGAGGCAGGAGTAAGCTTGGCATGTTTGAAGGGGACAAAGATGTCAGCTTTTCTGGAGTTAGACAAGTGAGCAAATGGTTATTTAGTATGGTTTGCAGGAGGTGGCAGACCTGGTAGGGCTTGTAAATTATGAGAATTGATTTGGATTTAATTCTAAATGGCAAGGGCTATTACAGAAGTGATAGAAACATTTTTCTATGGCTATTGATTATTTTCTTACTAAGCCGTCTGTAGAAATTTTCAGTAATAGAAAACAATAGTTACTGTTTTAAGCATTTGTATTTTATCTAAGACGTTTTAAGAAAACATTGTATGAAGGTTTTATTTTGATTCAGAAGAAATACTCAAGCAACAAAGTGACCCAAGCGTCTTTCCCTGCCCCCACGGGCCCCTCCTCAATTATCAGGCTCTGGACACACAGAGCAGGGAGAGAGCACAGATGTTCCAGGGTGTGCAGGGACATGGGGAGAAAAACTGCAGAGCCTGTGGCCACTATCACAGGCAAAGGAAGAAAGCTGGGGATCATGACTGTCACTAGGACAGGTATCCAAGGGTACTTTACTCAGGAAGTCCCTTTTCTGGTTGAGATGAATGAGAAAAAAAATTTAGGAGCAGTATTTTTGGGACTACTCATCAGGTATCATAAGAATAGTAAGATGGCTTAGGGGAAAAAAACCTGTATGTATGTGTTTTAGAACTGAGTGCTAAACTTAAAGAATTATTTTAGAAATAACTCAAACTGTTAATCACATGAGAATACTTTGTACCCCATTTCTTTCTTCCTATATAGCTTATGATATGGATGCTGCACCAGTGGTGGCAAAGGCAGTTTGTCACTACATTTCAAATTAGTGCCTGCTCCTTGCCATAATCTTAAACTGTGTACTCAGTGAACTGCTAGTGCATAAAATGAGTGTTTGTATTCAGACCCATTCTGAAATATTAGGAGATTTTAGATGCAGCAGACCCATGATACAGTTCAGGGGCTGGCAGAGGCAAGACTAACTAATCCGTCGCTACGGACTAGAATCCTAAGATGTAAAAAGGCAGAAACTAGAATTTTGCAATCTGATAGCTTTACAAATAGCTTAGGTAAGCATGTCACTGCTAGCCCACCAGCTAACTTCCAGAGCTGGCAATTCTGGAGGAGTACTCAGGCCAGTGATGTGGCAAGTATACATTTTTATACCCTGGACAGCATGCCCAGGAACATGCGTTGGTTTCCTTTCGGCTGCAAGCAAATGACTCCCGAGAGCATAATGGCCAGCGTGTTTCTCTGTATAATGACTACAGTGTATGCAGAGCACCATTCTCCAAGGCCCTGAGATGGTGTATGAAGTGCTCAGTGCCAGTGGCGACGTAAAACATCCTGACAGCTCTAAATCTCCCAACTACTCTCCAGTTACTTTGAGGTCCCCATATTTAAGGGTCTGCTGGTTCCTGGGTATGAAGAAAGAATTTCTAATGGAGCCAAATGTAGGTATTTACAAGGGGGAATTGTTTTTTTTTTATTTTTTTATTAGGAGCTGCCTTATGTTTAAGAGTTGTATTTACTTTGTCAAGCTCGCCAGAATTAGAAAATCCCATTGCTAGGCAGCCTAGAGTGCACAGGAAGTATTTCTGGGCATTCAGAACCGAAGCATGTGCTGCCCAAAGGCAGGTTTCATTACAGTGTGTTATTTAGTTCTCTTTTGTCGCTCTCTACTCCCACACCCCCACACAGGAGCACTTCTGTAACAGGGAATCTTGGTTACTTTATGCTATAACATATTTACATGATTGAAATGCAACAATCAACACATCTGTGAAGCCTGAGGGACAGGCACACTTTAATGGTTTCTTGAAGCAAGCTGATTTCCTGGAGCTTTTAATCTTTATTCTGTCCTGCATGCATGAACAAGCTCTCCTCTACTGTAGGTATTTGACACACTCTACCTGGTATGAATGTGAATGAAAAGAAAATAACACAAAATTAATTTTATGTTTTATCTTTGCCAAACCATTCCTGATTTTTCACCAGTTCAATGTGCACTGAGGACTGGGCTATTATTTCTGTCACATTGTGTAGATTTCATACAAATGTAGCTAGGTAGTAGGTTTTTGGTTTGACAAGATGAAATGCGGCTTGCTGTATATTGATTGGACCAAAGCAGACCATAATGAACGGACGGCATCTATCATTGCAAGGGCTCCCTTACCTTTCCCGGACAGACAAGGCTCACCCTTTCAGGCGGTGAGCACTTCAACTGAACTAACAGCCGGGTGAAGCTAGGGAGCACGGTCTGACCCATGCTGTTGTGTGCATTCTGAGTATTAGAATAGACATTTATTGCCATGTTCTCAGTAAAATTTAGAAAAGAATTGATTTGAAGCCCTCTGAAATGAAAACTTCCATTTCCAATTTGACTTCAGAAAGCATGTTAACCTTAGAAACCCCAACCTAATGTATCACAGAAAAGTTATTGAAAATGTATAAACGAATCTGGTTTCAATCTGCCCAGCACATATACTTTCTTCTACAGCCTTCCTTCTCTCTCAGCTTGGGATGGAGACTGAGAACACCCTGGGCAGAGAGAGCCAGCACCTTCTCCACATGCCTTGGGGCAGTGACAGGGCAGCTGACACTCAGCACTCTGGCTAAGGGATACGGACTAGAGATGGACACAACTCCAAAGACAAGCTCTGCTGAGATGACTTCACATGTAAGATGCATGCAGTGAAGCAAGTCAGTCTCAGACTGAAAGGCTCTCTGTAAATAATACAAAATAAAGGAAACACAGCAAGTAAAACAAGAACACAATGAAAAATACATAAAAGAACAAAATATCTGTGAGAATACAGATCCATGATTGGCAACTTTTCAGTTTTTCTTTTAATTTGTTTGGCTTAATCAAAATGCATGTTTCTATAGAAATGTTAACAAGAGCTAGGTTTACTTTCCACATGGATAATTTACAAGTAATTTCTCATAGAGATTATTTTCTGTTCTTTAAAAACTCATTTGCTTTTACATGTGGAGGATTTTTACCCCCTACTACTTAACTTTACCATTGAGCTAAATCTGTTTACAAGGGCTCTGAAAGAGCCTCAAAATGTAGATCTGACTTGCTACAACTGCTGGCTAAATCCTGTCTCAGGTTTCTACTGCAGCAAGAAGAGGCACTCTGGCCAAGCGGGAACTCCGCACTTCTCCGGAATCTCTTGTCTCCAGGGAGGCTGAGGACTTTTGGTATTTGTGACACTGTACTCTAAAATGGCACAGTGAAGGGAAGGGATTTTGTAATTGTTACTTAGGATTAGAATCTAAACTTTAAAGATTTAAGTAACAAGTTGTACATTTTATTCTGTAAACATAATTATTATTAGTATAAAAATTCTTGGTACACTCAAAGCAAAGGAAAAAATTATTTGTGGGAGAAAAACTATCAAATAGTTTCTAAAGCTCTATACTGACAAATTTTTAACAAATGACAAAAAAAGTTTTCTCTTTAAAACTTTATCAAGTATTATTGGCATTTTCTTGTTTTTCATGATAATATCATTTTCATAAAAGGTCAGTTTTAGCAATATATCAAATACCCAAATCAAATACCTGCAAAATATACACTCCATTATAAACACAGTAGTTCTGTTTCTAAATGAAAAATTTGAATAAGCATATTCAGTTTATCATTTATTTTATGTTACTATTCTAAATATACTAACTGGCTTATACATTTTACCAGTCTATTTTGAACTTCTTAGAAATAATTTCTAACTACACACATAGCTTAAACTTGTAAATTAGCCAAAAGATTTTACAAAGTTATGCCAATTAAAGGGCTTGAAAAAATCACCAGCCTCTCTTCCAAAACTTTGATGTCACATGCATAGATGCTCACTAAGAAAGACACTGTGTACAAAACAATTCCTCAGGTGCACACACACACATGTATCTTGAACCATAACAAGGCTTGGCTTCTGTGAGTGCTACCCAACAACATCTTCATTGCTATCACTAGGTTTCCTGATTTACGCAGCTGGCTACAGAAGACTCTCTTGCTTGTAAAACACAATGGAAAAACTAAAAAGCAAAACTTTTCATATGTGTTAGAAGTGGATGTAACTTATTTTAAAATCTATTATATTAATGAACATGTCTTTGATTCTGTGTACATTTTGACCTTTTTCTAAGAACTTTACACATGAAGCACATGAGAAACGAATAATCTCAGGTTAACACTGCACTGAATATGCTTTTGATATCTCTTTTTCTAAAAAAGAGAAATAAGTCTACTATTAGGATTTAAGTCCCTTAGACACAAAGAGAAATTATTTCAGATAGTGATGACTGTGCCCAACAATAAAAAACATCTGTATGCTGATTTCTTCACCAACATGTTCTTTTAAATAAATCAGGGTAGGAGCAATTTTTAAACACAACTAATTCACCAGGTATCATTAATGTTTCAAGAC
>OZ030008.1:74802500-75192500 GCA_964023405.1 Apodemus agrarius | reverse complement strand
TAAGTACAGTATCTGTGTAGCGTTGTCTAACTTTAACGTAGTAGTATACTGTAAAAATATTATCTTCCAAAATTGCTTGAGCTTCTTCTCTCATTTTCACATATATATATACATATGTATACATATATATGCATATACATACATCTATACATATGTATTTGTCATAGAGTAAGGTTCATTATTATTTATATTTAGTTAAGAATCTTCACATACTGGTCAATGCTAACTTTTAAAGTTAAGTTTGGGGTGCACTAAAGACAATAAAATCTAGGGCCATGTGCTTAAACTGATAACCCAGAGAAGCACCCCTCTCTTCATCCTCACACCCACTCACTCCCATTGCTCCTTCCCTACATCTCCTTTCCTCCCCATTCAGTAACTGCCCCTAGTGGCTCTAACATCTTTATTTCTTTTGTATAAATGAGGGGGGTATTGTTAAATTTCCTTATCTTCTTTTTCGGGCCACCTTTGAGCTGTATTTTTTTCATGGATCAGCATAAACTAGATTCCTAAGCTTCTCTTTAAACAGTGACCCAGGATACTACTAAATGACTGTGCCATGGGTTATTCATTGAGGGCCCTATGTATGAGCATTAAAGTTCTTTCCAATATTTGGTATTTGCAACAGGTGTGCTGAAATACCGAACCCTTTACATATGTATTTGTATATAATTGGATGTTTACCTAAAGTGTGGATTTTTCAGAAGAAAAGTGGAATTCCTGAACCAACAAGCAAGCACCTGTGCATTCGTGAGTGTGCATGCACATGTGTACATACACACATGCACACACTACTGTGTGTGTATGTGTGTGGGTGCATATATATGTGTGTGTATATATATTTCCATATCTACACATATGCATGCAACGGATCAGTGGACCAATAGACCATGGCACCAGGAGGAACAGGCCTGGAGCAAGAGTAAGGTCAATGTCTAAACCCTGGAAATACCATCCAGCCATCAGCAGTAGGGTCACTTCCCCATCCCTCATCCCTGTAAATCCTGGCACGTGTAGCCTCATTCCCCCATCCTTGCCTCACCAGGAAGTCACATAGCTGGTAGCCGGATTAGATTTCCTTTTCTCTTATAAGGTCATATCCAGCAGCACCTGGAATTCCTCCTTGTGTATCCCCAGAACCCTGGCCCTGGCCAACGATGTAGACGCACCCAGATAGCCTATACTCACCCCCAAAGGCTTACATTGCCTTTGCTCCCCAACCTCCCAATAAAATGAACCAGTTCTCCAAAGCTGTTTCTTAGTGTGCACTCTTCACATGTACACTCGCTGCTGGCTGAGGTCCTGCACAGCACACACCCGTACCTGGATAAGCTTCCCTCCCTCCAGCCCAGATTGGTGTGGAACAGGCCTGGTTACCCTGAGGAAGAAGATGTGGGCTGGCACAGATGCTTACACATACACATATGCATACACACATACATACATACATACGTACATACATACACACATATACATAACCATGTTCAAACTATACTTAGTTAACCATGTCCAAATTATACTTCCAAATAGTGTGCCAGATTAAGGTCTTAAGGCCTCATCAGCATCATAGGAAAATGGGTGTTTCTCCACAGCCTTGCCCATAGAACACGCTATTTGGACACCAGGTTTTGCATGTTCCTTGCTATTAAGGGATTGTGGTTCTAGGCTTCCTCAATGTCCAGGGCCAGGAAATGTATAAAAGATCCCTTATTTGTCTCTGTCTCTCTCCATCTCTTTCTCCTCCACACACACATATACATACATACAAATATAGACATATGCCTCTATCCATTTTCTATGCTCTACCATCTACTGATCTGTCACAGGTATGGGAAGGCAGTCATGTCATCTCAGTCTGGGTTTGTGTATCCCAAACTTATTTGATGGTACAAGCCTGTCAACAGATTGGTGTGTGCTCGTGTGTGTTTACAGAATACATTTTGAAGGATCTCATCTCTTTTAGATCATTTTCAATATTTAAAATCACATTGACTGGCTTCACTGTCGCAAACATTTGATTTCCTTATGACCAAATCTCAGAAATACAATTGTTGTTCAAAGACCACCGAGGTTTTGGAGTTCCATACTCAATAGTGACTGTGTGGCCGTGAAGAAACTACTCATTAGCATCATCACTAGGGATGCATGAAAGGAAAGATCAATGGCTAGAGAGAGTGCCTTCGCAGGCCGAGGGAGGGCCAGCCATCGCGTGTTTCGTCAGAGGTGGTCTAGAACAGGGTGTGTTCATCTTCCTGAACATGTTTATTAGAAGAACATGTCAATGTGGGGCTAGGCCAGAACCTTTTCATTCCTAGAGCTTTTAGTGAGAGAGTTCAATACTGGTGCAGTGATGAGAGAATTAAGTGATAGTTGTGTGGAAATGGGAGGCTTCACTGTCTTACTAAAAGTATTGCGTTCACTCAGCTTTAACTTTCCCTAAAGTTTAGAACACTAGATTCCTTTAGCTCAAAGAATTCCCATGACTAGTCGAAGTTACTGTTTGCTATCCCTTCAGTTTGGGGACTAGAGGACTGTGAGAACTGGATCGGTGTGAGGTGGCAAGGTCACCCATGGACTTGCACGTTTCGCAACTGCTGGCATCATCAGAGGTGACGAAGAAGGAGTTATAACAGTCTCCCAGACCTCCGTCACCTCTGGATTTCCATGGAGAACAAAGGGACTCTTAGTTGAGCTGTGGCTATGTCAATCTCTGGAGAAAACTGGAGATCTCAGCTGTACTTCATCAAAAATTCCTAAAAGTTGGAAACGATATAATGATGTTAAGTCTCTGGGCCATAATTCTCTATGAAACCTGTCACCTGTCTGGTTTTCAAAGTGACGTTTGTTGGCTATTGGGAGAGAATGGTGCAGTAGCATAGTGCAAGCACATCACCCCACCAAGGCAACCTTCCCTTTGATGTCTCCACCGTGCTAACTTATTAACCAGCGGTGGATCCTTGGGCAAACCACTCTACCTCTCTGGGTCTCCTGCAAATCCCAGGTCTTGAATTATTTTACGTGCATGTCTAGATTTTGACCAAAAAAAAAAAAAAAAAAAAAAAGCAAAATTATTGCAGGGAAATAAAACATTTAATTTGTAATTCCCCCGTTGCTCAGAGCATATCAGTAAGCTGGAGGGATGTATGGATAATTTAAGTTTCTGTCTGAGAAAGTGTATCCGATGCCAAGTAGCTTACATTCTGACCTTCCAACCTGCCAAGCTCTCGTTGGCCTCAGGGGCATTGGCCCTCGCTGCTGTTTGCCAGAAGATGCTTCCTTTCTTCCTGCGGCTATTTCTTTCCTATGTCAAAATTTTTTTTCGCAACTGCTGGCATCATCAGAGGTGACGAAATAATTGTGATAAGTTGATACAATCATGCAATGTGTAGTGATCAAACCAAGGCAATTAAGATGTTCATCTTACACATTTAACAATTAAAAAAAGACAAAATCAAACATGTTTATGTGGCATTTTAATATATGCATATATAAGCGTTTCTCATTTCTTCCATCCCAGCTGAACTCTCACAAAAGAGGATGACATTCACTCTTAAGCTCAACGCTGTTCCATCATAATTTTTATACAATTTGAAATGATTAAACATATATATATATACACATACATGTATACTGTATAGATGTATATGTTTATATATATGTTCATACATACATACACACACATACACACACACACACACACACACACACACACACATATATCCTTGTTGACTTCTCTCCATAAATCACAAGCTCCACAAAACGCAGGTCTGTGGTCCAGCTTGAGCTGTGCCTAGAACATCACCTGGGACTTAAATAGCTTGAGGCAGACAGTGCCAGTGGGGCCATGTATATGTAACTTTCTTTTTTCTTTTCTTTTTTTGTTTGTTTTTTTTGTTTGTTTGTTTTGTTTTGTTTTTGAGACAGGGTTTCTCTGTGTAGCCCTGACTGTCCTGGAACTCACTCTGTAGACCAGGCTGGCCTCGAACTCAGAAATCTGCCTGCCTCTGCCTCCCAAGTGCTGGGATTACAGGCGTGCGCCCCCACCGCCCTGCCCCGTGTGTAACTTTCAAGTGGGAAGAAAATAACTTTTAAAAAAGTGATAGGCATCAAGGAAGTGAGCAGAGGCTGGACCGCTGAGAGCAGAGGCTGGACCGCCGAGAGCCTGGGAGTGAGGCTGTAACTGGAAACTCTGAAGCATTTCAGATATGCATGCATCTGAAGAGTGAGACACTCACAAACATCCACAGGTGACCTGTTATTAGTAATCATTGCCCAGATGTGTCCATTACGGCTGATTCCCACATCCCAGTGTGATGCAACTTTATAATTAATGTTATAAAAAGAAACCTTAAAAACAAGGGAACTTCCTGTGGGCTCCATGATAGGGCTTCAGAGAATCTGTGAATCCTTGAAGGGAAAGAGAAACTCTTTCTGATAAAGGCTGGTGTGTGTGTGCTTCTGGGGCAGGGAGCCCAACTACTTCAACATGTTCTCCAGGGGCCCTAGAATTTCCAGATTTAAGAGTCATTGATCTTTCTTTTATCTTTCCCAGAACAACTTGCTTTTCCCAGCACCTCATCCTGGACTATCTAAATCACAGCGTAATTTTGTGAAATGTATTCTCTTTGTTAAGTAGACAGGAATGGAAAACAGTCACTTTTTGAAAAAGAATAAAATCAAAAAAGATTAATTAGCAAGTGACAACTCAGAAAAATCACATGCCCAAGAGTTAAGTCACATGACCCTCAGGTGGCCAGACCCATGCTCCGCTAATTGCAACAGCTGAAATATCCACATAAGATGATCTTTAAATATTTTACTGTTGCCTTCAAAGGGCTGCCTTGATTTTTTTTTCCACATAGAACATAATTTTAAAACTCTTGGCTTATTTTTAATTTATAGTCAATGGGGAAAAAAAAGTGGCTAGCCCAATCATTTATATGCCCGGGCAAAAGCAATACATCTATATAAGAGCACAGTGATATATTTCTGGCGCTGTTTTAATGTGCTGTTCTTGCCCTGTATGTTCTGATTCATTGGATAGTGGCAATCATGTCGACAGGCGCTGTTCTTCAGTTCCCATCAGCGACAACTAAAGGCCAATTCAAGGTTGCGGTGGGGTCATGAATCTAACACAGTCACTGATAGAACAATTTCCCTTCCGCACAGCATTGTCAGTGGGACACCCGGGGAATAGACAAGGAGGGGTGGCGGTATGAATCTCTATCTCTTGCTTTTCCTTTTGTTTCCCATCCAGTGTGTGTGGTGTGTGCCGACGTAATGCCATTAGGGAATAGAGCCAGCCCGTGGAAAATTGATAAGGGGCAGAATTTCGAACAACTCCAGAATTGGGGGGAGGGAGTCCCTCTGTGCAAACAAGTCATCTAACAATGTATTGCAGGGGGTTCAGGAGCACAGGAACAGAAGGAGAGGCAGTGATAGAGACCTGCCAGTGTGACACAAGAGAGGCCTGGGAGCTTTACAGAGAAAATGTTTACATTTCAGAGACTCCGAGGGTTAATTAAATCACCAGTTCGGCTGTTCTTCCATTTTCCCAGGTAGTGTCTGCCCGAGCTAGCGAGCGATGCTGCTGCTGCCGCCGCAGGAGCTGCTTCCTGTGCTCGGCTGCACCCAAGGTCCCGGCTGAGTCTCCCCGCTCTGCTCTCTCATCAGCCTGGAGGAAGTGATGAGTTTAATTTAAAACAAAGTCGGAAGACAGGACAACGCTTCCAGAGAGAGTGTCACAACTTTTGTGGCCAAACTTTAAGTTTGTCTGAAATGGAGAAGCCTGGAAAGAGAGGTCAAGTTTGATTTGGGTGCAGTGAGGTTTCCTTAGCCTGTTCTCATGACAACAAACTATATGTCCTGGTGTCCCTTAGGCACTGACAGAATTTCGTGGTGATTTGAAACCTGGAATTCAGAGAAGGTACCAAAGGGGCTAAAACGTCCCGCAGAGACATTTATGGATGCAGAGCTGTGGTGTAAACAAAGGACAGGCAAGCCTGGCTCCCCATAGAGAATGCTTTGCTCTAATGGAGCCAGTGGCTTGTAAAGCATTGTAAAAAAATGTTTAAGTATGTAGAACATTGTTCATAATTATTGTAAACTGGCAAAGTGGGGCTAGCTTCAGCTAATGTGGTGTAGCTAAGAGTTTTACATTTCCTATTACAAAGACAGTGGGCTACTCAATTCATTCTCTGAAGCCACAGTTACGCTGAGGATTCTCTCTTGGAAATGGAACCGTTTCTGTCTCATAGGAACTTGTCACAATTTCCTTTCACAGAGAGGACTTCATAAGAATTTTTTTCTACTCCTATCATGTTTAATATTCCAAATAGATTTTTAAAAACTGGTTGAGTGCCTATTACTTTTAGCTTCAGAAGATATCATGTATATTTAAGAGGCATTTAACTATTATAAATTATTTTGATGACTTAAAAAATGTCAATACTGAGTTGTATATTTTAAAATAAATTGATATAGTTTGTTAAAAAACCCAAAGACAGCCGGGCGTGGTGGCGCACGCCTGTAATCCCAGCTCTTGGGAGGCAGAGGCAGGTGGATTTCTGAGTTCGAGGACAGCCTGGTCTACAGAGTGAGTTCCAGGACAGCCAGGACTAGAGGCATTTAACTATTATAAATTATTTTGATGACTTAAAAAATGTCAATACTGAGTTGTATATTTTAAAATAAATTGATATAGTTTTTTTTAAAAAACCCAAAGACAGTGGGTCCTTGTTATGATCAAGGAATCATAATAAATTAATATTAAACCCAGTTCATAAGCCCATATATGTATTACCACAAATACTCCACCACATTTCTGAGGTTCACTTTAAGAACTCTTACTCCTTTGAAGTTCCTCCTCTCTCTCTTTTTTCCTCTCATTTTTTTTTTTTTTTTACTTTCTTCCTTGTTTCTACAGTGCTGGTGATAAAAAAAAATAGGGTCTTCCCTCTATTTGCCTTCTTTCTTTTTATAAAAGAAAAAACAAAACTGAGCACAGCATGGTTACAGACCAATTTGGAACATCTGAAAAATTAAAGAAAAGAATGGATTACTCATGGTTCTTTTGTGCTGCCCAAGATGAGAGAAAAGAAGGGAGGGAGGGAAGGAGGGATAAAAGGAGGGAAGGAGGGTTACAAGGAGAGAGGGAGGGAAGGAGAGGGAGGGAGAGAGAGAGGGAGGGAGGGAGGGAAGGAGGGAGGGAGAAAAATTCAAAGCAGTAAAAGTCCTTAAAGTGACCCTCAGCTAGCTACGCAGTGGGGTATCTGGAGAGTCAGTTACACTGTAGGATACACATGATTCTGCCTCATGCCTTTTGACTATATAACTTTTGTAGTTGTTTAACAGTGATCTGACTTGCATAATTTTTAAAACTCATTTTTAAAACTTAACATTTTATGCTAGCATTTTCCCATTTTGTTATGCTCTCAATAAATTTAATTTTAATGGCTGTTTAATGTACCAACGAGTAAGTACGCCAGTGTTTATCTGACAATGCCTCTGTTATTAGACATTAGCTGGGTTTTAGAGTTTCTATTATTACAAATAACAAATGACCAGTGTTTCTTAGAAGTAGGGTGATAGTGTCAAAGACATGAAAACACCAGGCCTTCTCAAGCAATATGGCCGTTCTGCTCTCTGACTGAGTTGAGGAGTCTGCATTGCCGTGGTGACTCACGGACCACAGCTCACTGCCTGCGAACATCTGCGGAGTCCAGACCTGTTTCCCAGTCTCAGCACGATCTGCCTGGTGGGCTGTTTGATCCTGTACTAGGATGGTTAGTAGCACCCCTAGTTTGCCCTCTAGAATCCCATCACAGCCACAACAAGGACAATGACATCAGCTTCCAGATGTTGTGAGGGCAAAATTACAGCTAACGGAGATTCACCATATCAGAGGAACTTTTACATGTTTCTGAGCTCTACCACATACCAGTACACCATGGTTTACCATGGTGGACAACTTGCTTCATCTCCCTGGCTGTGCTGGCTAGCTTTTTTTCCCCCTTCAATCCAACATGAGACAGAGTCATCAGAGAAGACAGAACCTCAATGGAGAAAATGCCTCCATATGATTGGCCGGTAAGCAATGCTATGGGATATTTTCTTGATTAATGATCCATGTGGGAGGGGCCCAGACTACTGTGAGAGGTGCTGTTCCTGGGCTGGCAGTCCAGAGCTGTATACGTGAGCAGTGTAAGCAGTCTGTGAAGAGCAAGCCAGCCAGCAGCATTCCTCTGTGGCATTTGCCTCAGTTCCTGCCTCCAGGTTCCTGCCTTGGGTTCCTGCCCTGACTTCTCTCAGTGATGGACAGTGATGTGAAGTGGCAGATAAAAACCCTCATCCCTCCCCTGGTTGACGTTAGTCAAGGTGTTTTATCGCAGCAGTAGAAGTCCTAAGTGCTTCATGATCTAATAATAAGTTGGTCACACGCCACTCAGAGGCTTAGTTGTAAAAATCAAATGAGGTGCTGAGTAGAAGGTGGCGTGCAGGAGAGATGACTTCCTTTGCAATGGAGATATTGGGAAGCAGCAGTACTTGGAAGCTTTGGTCACATTTTTCTGGCTTTAGAGTCAAAGATAGAAGAAAGAGGTTATAGAATCTCCCTCTGTGACTCAGAAAAGCCGTGGAGGCCAAACATGTGTTAGGGCTGTCCCTGCATGGAGGCCTAAAGAGGCCATTGCATGACTCTGTGACAGCGAAGCCTGGATTACCTTGAGATCCTAAGGTACTGGAGATGCCAAAAACCATAGGACACCTGTGGTGGAGAGCTACTTGTGGGGTTAGAACATGGCTTTCTCATTCAGTTTCATCTTCACCAGCTTTCTGTTTTTGATGGTTTCCTTTACTGTGCAAGCGTGGCTGTGCTGAAACTCAATCTGCATCTCAAACTCTAAGATTCAGCTGCCTCTGGCTGCAGTGCTAGGATCAAAGGTGTGCCCCGCCACACCTGATACCGCTTCCTACGTCTCATTTCACATCAGGATTTTCTTTAAACTATCAATATCCTTGAGTACAAGACGTAGCTCCATTCCACTTCCTGGTACTAGCTTTTTCCTCAAATTGTACGTTTTGTATTTTTCCGTGCTCAGCTTTTTATTATAGATCTGCCTAAGAGTCGCCACTAATAACCACAAGACAGAGTCAATACTAAGCTGTTTCAAGATTTCCTCTGTCAAAGCAATTAATCCAAAATTCTTCAATTTAGCGTCAGGCAGATTTTTCAAACAAGGACAGAAAGCAGCCACACTCTTAGCCAAAATATCACAAGAATGGTCTCTAGACCACAAACAAATATTTTCTTCTTTGAAATCTCTTGAGCCAGGCTCCCACAATTCAAATCATCCTCAGCATCACTGTCTTTCCTGTTCCTACTATTATGGCCTGAAACCCCACCTAAAGTGTTCAACTACTTTTCTAATCAAAAGTCCCAAAGTTCATATTCCTTCAAACAAAAGCATGGTCAGGCCTATCATAGCAATGCCCCACTCCTGGTACCAACTTCTGCTTAGTGTTTTATTGCTGTGAAGAGACACCATGACCATGGCAATTCTTCTGTAAGAGAAAAAGTTTAATTGATCTAGCTTACAGTTCAGAGGTTTAGTCCATTATTAGCATGATGGGAAACATAGTGACAGGTAGATAAATATGGTGCTGGAGAAGAATTTGATAGTTGTGGAGAGCCTTACTGGGGTGCCATACTGCCTGACAGGAACTTGACATTGGCCAAGGACAAGGGCTTCAAGCAGGAATTTGACATTGGGGCATAATAGGTTATGGCAAGAATTTTTATCTTAGGGTAAAACAAGAGAAACAAGCTTCAGGCAAGATCCTGGGCTTGGACAAGGAAGTAGGCTCAGGTGTTTTGGTCATCCTTACACACCCTTGGACAATTTTGTGTTTATTGTCTTGTTTGTTCCTCATTGCACTTCTTTTGGCCTTGATTCCTGCATGTAATTAAACTGGTATAAAAGGGGGTTGAAAATTAATAAACCCGCCCTCCAGTCTCAGAATTGACTGAGGCCATACTGCAGTTTTGTCTAATTCTCTCTTTCTTTTCAATCCTCACTTCTGTTGACTGACTGAGCGGGCTTGGTCAGATAGTTCTATATCTTGATCTGTAGGCAACAGAAAAAGACTGAGCTGTTAGACCTGCCTTGAGTTTGAGACCTCAAACCCCACACCTTAGTGGCATGCTTCCTCCAGCAAGGCCACATCTTCTAATAATGCCACACTCTATGGACTTATTTTCATAAGCTATTTTCGAAGCTATTTTCATTCAGAACGCCACAGTGGCAATGTTTCTAGCAAGCAGAGGGTGCCCTGACCTTTGTATATAAATGAAGAATGTACAGCTCTGATAAACCATAGTCACTATCCATTTATACAGTTAGTATTTAGGGAATCCTAACTGCATTTTCCTCGGCAGTAAGGGAATGTCTCTGGGTAGAAAACCATCCTTGTAGAGGTTACATTTGAATTGGAAGATACAGCGAATTATATTTGTATAGTAAGTAAGTTCTATATGTTAGCAAAAGGAAGTTTGAGGGGTGGTAGAGGCTAAACTTCAGCAAGCTAGCTCAGGAAGTTTATGGTAAACGTGACTTTAAGATGCAATATTTCCATGTGGGTATTTTAGAAAGCAATCCAAGGGACAGCTGCAAAAGTCTTGAAAAAGGAGGGCAGCTGAAACGTCTGAGGAACTGTGTCTGAAGGAAGCTGGGGAAGAATGAGGCAGTGCGCGAGGGCTTGGCTGCTTCCCCAGTGAGAGGAGCCGTGTAGAGATCCTACTTCTACTTTGAATGAGACAGGACAGCATCAGACATAATGGTTCTGCTCATTTTAAAGAGATTTTTAGTGACAAGACACATGAGGGGGGTGTGTTGGCTTGAATAAGAATGCCTCAACCCCACCTCAGTAGGCTCCTAGGATTGAACTCTTGGTCCCCAGTGGGTAGAATGGTATGAAAGGAATTAGGAGGTGTGGTCTTGTTGGAAGAGGTACATGACCGGGGGCCATTTTTGAAGTTTCAAGAGTTCATGGCATTCCTAGTTAGGGCTTTCTCTGTGTCTGTCTCATATTTGTGGATCAAGACATAAGCTCTCAGCTACTGCTTGGGTGCCATGCCTGCCTGACTGTTGCCATGTTCCATGCCATGAAGGTCATGAACTCTAACCCTCTGGATTCATGAACATTAAGTTAAATGTTTTGGTTTTTGTGTTGTTGTTGTTTTTATGAGTTGCCTTGGTCATACTGTCTTATCCCAATAGAAAAGTAATTAGGACAGTGTCTATCTTAGAGTTTCTGGTCACTCCCTATAGATTTTTTTCCTTCTCACACTATGGGCTTATCAAGGGTCACTCCAAATCATTCTCATTGGAGAATCTCACCATATGTCCAATGAGAGAGCTGATGCGGCTGAGGGTAAAAGTTCAGGCTTAATAAAGAGAGGCAGAGAGCTGATGACAGGGGTGTGCATCCCTACAGACAAAGGAGATGGGCTGTCTTCTTCCCGTGTGTGCATGTGTGCCATCCATTGTCACACATTGTCAATTGCACCACTTTTTTTTTCTTTTCTATTTGTAGTGTTTGTTTCTTTCTTTGTTTCTTTTTTAGATTGTATCCATTCCCTTTTCTCCTACTCCTTTTTTCTCCCTCTCAATCCTCCCACACACCCCTCCCTAGTATCCTTTAAATTCAGAGTCTCTTCTCTTGTTATTGTTATATGCCCTCTTCTATTGTTATTGCTTGCAAATATGTATTTGTATAGACATATACATTCCTAAATACAACTTGTTGTCTTAGTCAATGCTCTCTTGCAGAGTAGAGACACCATGACTGTAGCAACTCTTTGAAAGGGAAGCATTTAATTGGGGCTGCTTACAGTTCAGCTTGGTTTATTCCCAGCATGGCAGGATGCTAAGGGGCACACAGGCAGACATGGTGCTGGAGTATGAGTTCCCAAGCCAGATGAGGGATGGTAGAGCATTGTCCATATCCCAGACAGCTCTCAGAGAGCAGTCAGGAGTAGGGCCACTCCCTACTCAATCCCATAATGTCAGAGGCCATGTCATGTCATGTCATGTCCTGTCATGTCACGTCATGACAGACAAGTTAGGCTTCTGTTCCCCTCCAAACAACTGGCTTCTCATAAATCAAGCAGTCTGCTAATCTAACTAATAAACTTGGAAACTCTCTGCCTTCTCCCTAGAGCTTTGGTATTTGAATTGGTGCATCATTAACATTTGCCTGACTTCAATCAGGTCTGCATATGCAAATTAGGTGCATATTCTCCCTGTCCTTTTTCTTTCCAACCCATGACTCCAGCTATATAAACTAGCCCTGCCATTTAAGTAAAAGAGCTGTTCTCTGACACAGTCTCCCTGTGGTTTATACCATACTCACTGATGTCCCAGAGACCCTATTTCCCAGCTCCTCCGACCCACACTGGAGAAGGACCTGAGAGTTCTATATCTGGTTCCACAAGAAGCAGGAATAGAGAGATAGTGAGCCTGGCTTGAGCAATTGAAACCCCAAAGCCCACTTCCTCCAACAAGGCCACATTTCCTAAACTTTATCAAGTAGCACCACTCCCTAATAACAAAGCATTAAAATATATGAGCCTGTGGGGTCCATTCCTATTTGGCTACCACATTCCACTCCCTGACACCCATAGGCATGCAGCCATATCAGAATGCAAAAATACATTCATTCACCTTCAAAAGTTCCCATACTCTACCAGTCTCAACACTACTTAGAAGGCCAACGTTTAAAGTCTCTTCAGAGACTTACAGCAGTCTCTTAACTATAACCCCCTGTAAAATCAAAATAGAAAAGCAGATCACAATTTCAACATCTAATGGCACAGAATATATTACCATTCCAAAACATAAGAAAGGGAACATCATGAAGAAATACTGGGCCAAAGCAAGACTAAAAACCAGCAGGGAAAACTCAGAATTCTCTATCTCCATGTTTAATGCCCACTGTTCTTCAGGTCTCCAGTTCCTTTCAGCTTTGTTGACAGCAGTGCACTTCTTTCTCTTGGTCTGGTTCCATACCCAGTCTATAGCTTTGCTTAGCAGGTAGCACATGGCTTTGACATCTCCATCATTTTGGGGTCTCCAACATTCACAGTTTCATGCAATGGCTCTTTCTTTCTTTCTTTCTTTCTTTCTTTCTTTCTTTCTTTCTTTCTCTTTTCTGAAATATTTATTTATTTATTATATGTAAGTACACCGTAGCTCTTCAGACATCAGAAGAGAGCATCAGATCTCTTTATGGAGGTTTGTGAGGCACCATGTGGGTGCTGGGATTTGAACTTATGGCCTTTGGAAGAGCAGTCAGTGCTCTTACCTGCTGAGCCATCTCTCCAGCCCCTGCAATGGCCTTTCTTAGCCTCTCTCCTGGGACACTCCTGACACATACCTGGCCTTAGAAGCTTGCCTTAGTTGAGGGAGATTCCATAAACCTCTTCTTTCATCCCTGACTCTAAAGACAGAACCACGTGGTGGCTGAAACTGCTAAGTTTTGCTGCTTTCCGGGTCTGACACTTGACCTCCTTGTCCAGGTACATCTGCATCAGCTTTTCTCATTGATGGCTTCCTTCAATGGTTAAGATTTCTTTAATTTCTTTTCACAAGTTGGAAGCTGAACTGGGTGGGTCTTGCCTTGAGATCACCACCTTGAGATAAATTCATTTAGCCCCATCCTTTTCTTTAATCTGTTTATCTCCTTGAGCAAAGGACTTAGCTCCATCTTACTACCTGATGCCCATTTTCTCTTTAAACCGTATATATTGTACTTTTCCTTGCTCAACTTGCTCCTTTTCATCATAGATCTGTGTAAGAATGAGCACTAATAACCACAAGACACAGTCAATACCACGCTGTTTTGACATTTCAGCTGCCACAGCTGTTAATCTAAAATTCCGTCCATTTAGCCTCAGGCAAACTTTTGGACAAAGGAGGAAAACAGCCATATTTTTGGCCAAATATCACAAGAAAGATCTCTAGGCTGCTTACTAGTATTCTTCACTTCTAAAACCTCTTAAGCCAGGTTGCTAGAATCCACATTACTCTCAGCACTGATGTCTTCCCTGCTCTTACAAGTGCTGTCCACTAAGCCCCACTTAAAGTGTTCAACTCCTTTCCTAAGCCAAAGTCCACATTCTGCCAGCGAGAGGCGAGATCAGTAATACTTCCCTCGCCCCAACTTTTGACTTAATGTTCCATTGCTGTGAAGAGATAACCATGACCAGAGTAATTCTTATCGAGGAAATCATTTAATTGGGGGTTACTTACAGTTTCAAAGGGTTGGTCCATTATCTGCACGGCAGGAAGCATGGTAGCACACAGGCAGACACAGTGCTGGAGAAGAAGCTGTAAGTTCTACACCTCGATTCACAGGCAGCAGGAATAGAGAGATTCCTCCTCAAACCACCACATCGGCGGAACCCATGTCATGCTACCTCCCTTTACAGACATGAAACTCAAGTCCCTCTCCTTCCTCCGGGCCAACAATGAGCTTATAAAGAACCTACGCAAGGTGAGACCTTCACTCTTTCTCCTTCGAATGGCTGGAAAAATGAAATATTAGACGGAGAGAAGCTAAGATAGTCACTGCAAAGCACAGAAGTACCAGCTTGAGGGCTTTCTCTTCTAGCTTGTTCCAACGGATATATAGAGATTAGAGAATTCACTGAAGCACGTTTCTCCGCTGTTTCTAAATAGTCATAACACTTGACAGTTCAGCTTTCGGGTGTATCTAGTAAGCTTGTCAACAAGTATAAAGAGACATTGGAATGTTTTCCTCCCTCAGGTCAACTTGATGATCAAATTCAATTTTATATAAAAATCTTAACGCGAACTTGAATTCAAAGATGAGGGTGCAGCGCGTTCTGTTCTAGCAGCTCCTGCTTGGCAACTCGGCTCTCCTGTGAAGCTGGGGTTCTCTGCAGCTCCTGCAGTGGAAAATTTCCCACTGCGGTCTTGAAAGGTGAGAGGGTGTGGCTGCGTGGTGTTTAAGATCTGCAGCTTTTGAAATGATTTTTTAATTTCAAGGTTTCAAAGCATCTCTTCATGTTTTGAAAATATGATTCATCCATTTCTACCTCCTGCTATTCATTTCAGAGCTCCACAGCAGGATTTGTTAAAAGACAGCAGGCAACAACCAACCCCCTCAAAGGCAGTTTCTCTATGTAAACATCCCACAGGCAGATTGCTCGAGGCCCTGTTTATTTATTTCCTGAGATTCTTCACTGCACTTCATCGTGGGCTCACTTCTCGAATGTGGGAGCACTGTGCTTGTGAGCCCCATTTCTAAACAGGGATTTAGGCGCTGCTGTTGGCCAAGAGGGGACCTTCATAAACTGAAACTGACAGACCCCTCCTCACCACGAGACTCCTTGGCCACCCGATTCTCTGGACACAGTAGAGGATCTTGATGGCTCTGGGAAATATCAGCCACAGACCGGAGATCATGTGTTGGCGTCCCAGTGCACAATCTGCCCTGTGATCACATTCAGTTACAAACTAGACACAGTCTTGGAAAGTGGTGTGGAAGGATCTAGCCATAAGTAGACATGGTGTTAGCGTTGTTTGCTTAGATATATCTACTTGCTTGGGAGGAAAAATATTAGACTTGATTGAAGAAAAAAAAAACTAGAAAAATCTATACCAATTTAGTAAATTCAAAGAGGAATGCAATTCCACCCCCTATTCTACAGATTCCGTGATCCAGCCCACCAGATATGCTCTCGGAGAAGGGAGAGGTCCAGAGTGTGACCAACAGATAGGCCAGAGGAGTACAAAAGAGCACCAACTGATCCTGAACTGTAAACTTAAATTACATTAATGGTCTTTTTCCCTCTGGGAAAGATGGAGCATCCTTATAAATACAGTGATTTGAGAAAAGTAACTTACTCTAGTAGAAACACTATTTTCCGGTCCCAGAGTAATACACATTCCACGTGAGACGGTGGATTCCAAGCATCCTGTTAGTCTTTAGTCAGCCAAGCAGTGTGATAAGGACACGGCGGAAAACAGAGCTAACTCTCCTCTTGCAGAAGACTTAGCTGCAAATGCAGCTTAGATGCAAAGACACTGCCTTAGCAAGGAGGGACATGGTGCTCTCATGCTGGGCCCTGGAGGCTTGAACACTTCACTGTTTCAGTGTCTTGTGGGTTTGGGGGAGTCTGGAATATTCCAGGTGCTTCCTGTCTAGGAGGAAGGCTTGATACCTGGCACACCCCCCGGGGTCCAGAAGTATGGCTATAGTAGCGGTGGTGTTTGTTTGTTTGTTTGTTTTTGAACAAAGCAGAGGCAAATTGGGATTAAGCTAAAATAAAGGAATTTTAGGCACAGTGTAAAATTTAATTTTCTGGATGCGAGGACTGAGAGCTGAGCTTGGGAACTGATGAGAGATCCCAGGCAAACAAGGCAGGGCGAGCTGCCAGTTCAGGCCAAGCTTGGCAGACACACAGGGCAGCTCTGAGAGGGAGCTCTCTGCGCATTTTAGCAGAAGGTACAATAGATCTCAATGCAGCCAACCTATTGATTTATTCTCTTTGTACTGGACATGGCTTTTTATTAAAGAAAGCAGATATTCAATAGTGTTAACTAGTAATGGGAATTGACTTTGCACTAATTGCACAGACCTTGGCATTAATACACTTTAATGGAACCTGGGCGCTGTGGCCCTCAGATCAATCCTCAAGTTTTTCTCTAACTCTTCCCGGTCAAAGGACATGGATAGCATTGTAAGTGACAAGACCTTTCAAAAACTGGAGCTTTCTTTAATTTTAATTTATAGAATGAGTAGGCAGAGGAATTTTCCTTTACTCCAGAAGACTGGAGAGGGGAATAGTATTTTAACGTGTAAAACTTCACGGGCTTAAAGAACTTGGAGTTTGGTGTGGGCTGTTTAGAATTCATTTCTGAATGCTGAGGAGACTTGAGCTTCCCTGGTACCTGGCTGGGTCCTGCCCTTGCCGGATTCTGTGAGGTAGAAGAGTCATCATTTATTTATTGTTCATTTGTTAGATTTATAAAAAGTAAATAGGATCCCTGACAGCTGCCAGGCTCACAGGTGGACGTGGACCTGGGGATGTGAGACTCTGCAGAGCAGGGCACCCACCGCCGGCAGCCAGGAGGGGGCACCCACCACCGGCCAGGAGGGGGCACCCACCGCCGGCCAGGGGCCAGGAGGGGGCACCCACCACCGGCCAGGAGGGGGCACCCACCGCCGGCCAGGAGGGGGCACCCACCGCCGGCCAGGAGGGGCACGTTCCTGCACTTCCCACCAGGGCAAATGTCCCTTCTCCGTTTGTCCAGGCTCCAGTGCCAGATTATTCCACTGGGCTTTGTAGATGAAGAGGGGGCTCTGGGGTAAAGCTGCCTGACGCCTAAACCGTGGCCCTTGGGGGCTTGTGGGAGGGCCAGAGGCCTGTGTGTCTCATTCTTCTGTGACCGTGACTTTGCATAAAGTTATAGTCAAAAAAACACACTGAATATTTAACTTTAAGTGCAAAAAGAAAGGACAGAAGGAAGGAAAGAAGGGGGAAAAGAAAAGAAGAAAAGAAAAAAGAAATAGAACAAAATAAAGATGTTTCTCCACCTGTGGGTTGAGAGATTTAAATAAAAACGATTTTTTTTAAAAAAGGCTTACTCTTTGCGGGCTGGCCAGCTTTGTCTGACCGCACTGCGCTGGGGAAGGCAGGTCTGAAGGGAGTGGCTTGCGGCTTTCACTGCTGTTGGGCCTATTGCACACCAGAAACTGTCCCGCCATGCGCCATGCAGAGCGAGGTGCTAACCCAGCAGTTTATAACCGAGTGCGGATAACAGAGAGCACTAGGTTGAGGGAGGAGTAAACTTTCTAAAATATGATTTCTTCATTTATTTTTTATTAGATATTTGCTTTACTTACATTTCAAATGGTATCCTCTTTCCGAGTTACCCCTCGGAAAACCCCATCCCATCCCCCTCCCTCTGCTCATCCCCCCTCCCCCCAATTTCCTGACTTGCATTCCCCTATTCTGGGGCATCGAGCCTTCACAGGACCCATGGCCTTTCCTCTCACTGATGCCTGAAATGGCCATCTTCTGCTACATATGTAGCCATCGGCCCCTCCATGTGTACTCTTTGGTTGGCGGTTTAGCCCCTGGGAGCTCTGGGGTCATTGGTTGGAACATATTATTGTTCCTCCTGCAGGGCTGCAAACCTCTTCAGCTCCTTGGGTCCTCTTTCCAGCTGCTCCACTGGGAACGCTATGCTCATTCTATTGGTTGGCTGTGAGCCTCAGGTGTTTTGATCCCCTTTCCAATAAGGATCAAAGTATCCACTAAAATATGATTTTTATATAGCGAGAACTGCTGGTGGATGAGGCAGAGCGAGGTGGGTGGGAGGAAGAGGAGGGGGAGGGGTGGGCGGAGGGGTGGGGGGAGAAGTCAAAGAGACAAGTAAGTAAATAAATATGAATGGAGACGATGTTTAATGTTGATTTTCTCCTTGATGGCATTTAGAATCACTGTGGGGGACAGATATACGGACGTGTCTGTGAAGAATTATCTTGCTTAGGTTCGTGGGGGTGGGAGACCCACTGTGAATGCAGACAGCAGCGATCTACAGGCTCAGATCTCAGAGTGAGTAAAACGGAGAAAGGAAGCATTCTTATCTCCTCGTGTTTCTGCAGTGTGAACAACCGTCAGGTTGACTTCCGGCTGTGGTGGACCAGCGTACCCTCCAACCCCTCTGCAAATACCCATCATGCCTTCTGCTTTGCTTTAGTAATTCCAGCCATGTAATTATTTGAGACTCCCCCACCCCCCAATTTACTGAGAGTTTTTCTGTATTTATTTACTTTTCTAGAAAAGACATGACATTTTTCCCAAGTGATTTTCCATTCTTCCCCCCACCGATGCGCACAGTTGCAGACTCACAGATAGGCACTCTATACAAACATATAATGAGAGTGAAGCTTGCCCGGTGTTCACGCTAGAGGGGGTTTCTTACTACACCGCCAAGTAGTACCGTTTCCAACAGGCGCGTCTTCAGTGCCTTCCCTGTTTGGCTTTCCTGTTCTTTATCCCAAAGGGGGCTTTCCATCTGAAACCGAGGACTTCATCTCGGGAGTAAAGCAACCTTCTGGAAGTCACATAATGCGCTGGCTGAAGGAGCCAAACGCCCTTCTTCTCACACTCACTCCAGCCTTACCTCCCTGGAGTGGAGAGCTTGGAGAGATGCCTCGGAGCCTGACAGGGGCTTTGCCTTTTCTTGGCCCTGCAAAATGTTGTGCCACTGGACTGCCATGTTGCATTATTTTCAACAGTAGAAATTCTTTAATGCCACGTCTCAGACCAAGCTCTAATTTGAAAGTAATAGCATTTGGGCGAGCTCGGCTGTGCTTGGGTGCTGCCGAGGGCTTGGTGGGCTTTGAGGTAATTGGTTTTACTCAGTTGCTGAGATTTCGCTTGGACAAATGAGAAATCAAACTACAGCTCAGTTTGCAGAAAAGCACGAGTCAGCAGGTTAGTCCGGCTACTATTTCAGGGCTTGTTAGGTTATTGGCAATAAAATGCAACTAATATTCTGTTAATTAATATTGCATCCTACAGCTAATTTATCACATAATTAATCAGAGTGATAAAGCTACAGAAAACACAGCTCACCTTTAGTGTGTCTTCGTCTCATTTAAATACTTGTATCTATGCACAATACTTGTTATGGCCGACCCTGCCAAGTGTTTGGTTGTTCCTGGATGAGTGTATTCTATTTTCAAACACTAACTTGCCCCTCAGGAATATTTTATTTAGCAAGACAGGACTTAAAGCGAAAGGGTAACCATTTCTGATCGTAACCTTGGCTTTGTGCTTCTAGTAATTATCCTTTAATTGCATTACTCTATTTGAAATAGAGTTGTAATTGGAAAAAAACAATTTGACATTCCCTGATGCTTAGTCTGACATGCACTATTTGCTTTTTATTCAAATGTAAATTTTCTCTATAATACTATCAAAGAAAGAAAAAAATTAAGCAAAATTGAAATGTCAGTAGCAATTTCTGACACGCAGACAGTGTCATTCACTGGCGTTGTCTGCAAGCCAAGACCTTCAGTTCAGATAGAAAGAGAAAAATCAAACTATGAAATTAGCATGCTCTGAGAGCAGGGAGAGATGGATGGCGGAATTGTGAGTCTATCCCTTTGGGATACATGTCCACTTTGCAAAATGGCTTCAAGTACGAAGTCAGCTGCCAGCTCTGATTTCTGGATGAACGAACATCTCTTTGTGCTTACAAAAAAAATGTTTTTCCTTCAAAAGGGAAAGATCACAAACTTAACTCAGTTTCATCCTTAGCATTGGAAAGTGTGATTTTAACCTAGAGCATGTGTTAGGTGGCCCTGAAAGTGGTCCCTCTCACTCCTGTCTCCTGATCCAGCCTTCTGCAATCCCTTCCCTTTGATTGTGGACTGGACCTTTTGACTCACATCTAATGAACAGAACATGGCAAAAGTAACGATGTGTCACTAGGAAGATTAGGTTACACAAAGTCCTGTGGCTTCTCCTCCCCACTCTCCCGCCTCTCTCCCTCATAGGCTTGCTGTTCAGGACGTCGGCTGCCATGCTGGAAGATGCTCTGTGGTGAGACCACATGGTAACTGAGCGAGGGTTTCTCTCCAACAGCCAAGGAAGAATACGTTAATTCACCATCTTGCCAACATTGCGAAAGTAGCCATGCTTTAACTGGACCTTCCAATGAGCTCACAGGCTCAGGGGATCTCTCACTGGAACTGCATGAGAGCTCTAAAGTGGCACTCAGCCAAGCAGCACCCAGATTCCCAAAACCCAGAAACCAAAGAAAGGATGGCTGCCGCTTAGAGCCACTAAGTCTTAAGGTGACTTGTTCATAGCAATAGATAGACGATCTGGGCAGACAGCTAAGTCTAGATGTATTTGTCTTGGCCTTCTGTTTGGTAGGTGTGGTGGTGTGACTAGGAATGGCCCCTTATTAAGCTCTGCTCAGTGTGGCACACAGTCCCTTTCTGTTGCCTGCAGATCAAGATGTAGAACTCTTGACTTTGCCAACGCCATGTCTGTTATGGATTTGTTTTATTACTTAGATTATGTCAATTGGGTTCCCAGATTACACAGAAATTACCACATCTGCATGTAAGACTCGCTGGATCTCTGCCCCGAGTTGGCAGCCAATGACTGGGCAGGTAGATAGAGGCAGGACTTTTGGTTTCCCTGGATGAGGGACCAGGGGAAGAAGGTTTCATTATTGCCATGTTGGGAAGCAGGAGGATCAGACAGGAAAGCTGCAGAAGACAGAGTAAGAATCATGTGAGAGCTGGGAAGGAGTGACCACAAGGGCCCCTCCCTGATTGGGTCTGGGGTAGCAGAGATGACTATAGATGGTAATTCAGGAGTAAGCAATACTTCAGGAGTATCAGGGGGGAGGCATTAGCAATGTGGAAGTTTCGGGGTGACCCAGCCAATGAGCTGCTTTGGGCATATTAAAAATAAGACTGTGGAGGGGAGGGGAGGGAGGGAAGGAAGGAGGGAGGGAGGGAGGGAGGGAGGGAGGGAGAGAGAGAGAGAGAGAGAGAGAGAGAGAGAGAGAGCGCCCAGAGCATTGGGTGGTAGTGGCGAGCATGCAGGGAGCAGAGCAGATTTCTACCATACCGTAGCACATGCCTGCCTGCCTGCCTGCTGCCATGCTTCCTGCCATGATGATAGTGGACTGAACCTCTGAGACTGTAAGCTAACTCCAATTAATGTTTTCCTTTGTAAGAGTTGCTGTGGTCATGGTGTCTCTTCACAGCAAATGAAGCCCAAACCCTAAGACAGTAGAGAAAACAGGAACAATGAAAGCACAATCTTATTTTTATTTATTCTTCCAAATACTTAGTGACAGGGATTATATAAATTTGGATTTGGATTTATCATTTGACCCCAGTTGTTGGCACCAAATTTACCAATCCTCGACAGTATGATTTAGTCAAACTTTCATTTACTGCATATTTTTTTTTTAATCTGTGCTATATTCCACACAGTGTGGTTCAGCAGGAAGAGTTGAGCTGCGACCGTTAGCTTTATGAGTGCTCCTTTTAATCTGAATATTATGGTCTAGAGGGCATTCTCGTGAGCGTGGGAATGGAGAACAACGCACACTCTGACCTTCCTAGGCTGTATTCATTATCTTGACTATATATACAATTTACCCAATTTTCTATGCCTTTTGTTTTATCTCAATGATGTACAAAATGTACTCATGACATTTGTTGAGTGAATATTAAAGTGATAGTTGCAGAAGTACTCACAAATGGCCAATGTCTCATACAACCATGAGACAATTAGTGTTGAAACTTCTCTCTAGCTGGGACGGAAATGCTTCATTTGGTGTAGGTCACTGTGTGAGGTGAGATAGGCAGTGAAGTTCTCTATAGCCTGCATTTTAGGCCAGGCTGCCTTCTCCGTGAGCCGCGCGACCTTGAGAGCTACTCCAGTTCCATCAGTTTGTATTTTCTGATCCAATAAACCTTTAGACACCCACAGGAATGAAAACAGGATGGATATGTTTTGATTGATGAGCGTAACCTAGGAGTGTGGTACAGTAATTGGGACCTTTGGTCAAAAGTGACAGAAAGCCAACGTAAAATGGATCATCTCTCCGGTCTGCTTCTGGTTTCAAAACATTGGTTTTCATTTATTTGTCTGTCTATCTATCTATCTATCTATCTATCTATTAGTATTATTGTATATGATTAGCTTTTACTAGGTTTCCAATAGAAATTTTCTTGCATCTGAGTCTACTTCTAAGGAGATTTTCATGTCTGAGTGAAAACAAAAAATAGGTCTCTTGAAAGCATGGTTAGTCAGTTACACCAATTATACATGAAGGCACCGAACAGAGGTGTGAGAACAATGATATCTAGATGCCAGGCCTGACAGAACGGACTTGTTTATCTTCAGATTTCTTATCCAAAGTAGCCTAGAAGTGTGATGACTTCATGAAGGATGTCATACACCCCTGTTGTGTGAATGTTTCAGCTCTGACCACATTTTGTGGCCAAGATAAGCCTTGCACTATCCTGAGTGGAAGTGTTCCCTCGATTTGTCCGACCCTTTGCACCCCACTTCCTCACTCTAGTTTTGCCCCCATGTTATAGCCACCAATCTCAGCAAACACAAGAAGGATGCCCTACATCATAGGAGGAAGACAGCTGCTAAACAGGAGTTCTGAGGACCCTGGGAGGGACCCTTGGCCACATCATCTTCTGTGCTATCTTTTTCAACATCCCACATTATAAGCATTGGGGTTCTTCCCAATGCAAGGAGGGATCAGAAAAAGAACACAGAATTTAGAAGCAAATGGTGTCAGTTGGAGCAAATTCTGTCAGTACAGGCTTTGGCAGAAAACAGCTAAAGGTATCTGGTCAAGTTAGGTTATGTGGACCTAAGTTTTTTATTCTTTAGATATTAAGTTATATACGCTTGTCTGTCTTGCCTCTTGATATGAATCATTCAAAATGGCAATCAAAAAAACATTTTGAAAATGGAACAGCACACTGTACGTGCTGACTGCAGTAGTGAGCAGGGATGAGGCCCTCTGCTCAAACCTAAGACCCTGAGGCGAGGTGGGTAGCTTGAGGAAGTTTGGTTGGTGAGTCCAAGGGAGAACATGGACTGAAACTCAACATGAAATAGCTTAAGAGCAAGCAAAGGGGATAGGAGGGCATCCCTCAAAACCTCGACAGAAAGAGCGTGGTGCCAGTCCTCAGAGGAAAGAGCAGGGGTCAGATTCAACCACGACTTCTGTTACAGCTGTGATGCAAAATGTCCCTCAGAGGCTCACGTGTCTGAACATTTAGTCCCCAGCCAGTGGCCATATTTTGGGAGGTTCTGTAAGCTTTGGAGCTGTGGACTAGAGGCAGCAGTGGAACAGAGGCAGGGTGTTATCTTCTTCTGGCTCCAATGGTCTGTACCATGATGGGAATAGCTCTACCACACGTGTCTGCCATGTTACAGCCTAACACCTCTGGCGCCATACCTTCCTACCACAATGGACTCTTCTTTCTGAACCTACGAGCCAAAGGAAGCCCTCGCTCCTCTACTAAGTTGTCAGCTGCAACTATTTTGTCTTTGTTGCAGTGAGGAAAGTTACTAATGCACCTCCTTTATCTAGAGGTCACCTTCCTTTCCATGCAGGGAACTCGGCTTCTACCTGGTCCCAACACTGGGATTTGTCATTTCCACCAACAAGCAGAGCTTGGTCCTCTGCTCAGTTTCAGATTTGAATATTCGAAGGCACAATATTAGATGGTCAGGCTAAGTTTAGATGCCAGTTCACAGAACAGCTGAAGCCAAGAACCCTCTGAGGAACGTTCTCTCCTAGAGGAGCCCTCAAATTTGTCCTCTGTAGTCATGCCCTAACTAAGTTGTACAGTTTTCTGGGTGCCAAGGTAGTATTCTCCAGGGCTGGGGATAAAACTACAGTTCCAATGATGGCATGAAAACAGTGTGCCTAGAAAGAAGCACACCCCAGAAGGTGGCCAAAGGGGAAGTCTTACAGCTCATCAGTTCCTGTCAAGGATACAGGACTAAGGGTTCACTAGCCAAGCCCTTCTCCTCCCTTTGCTGAGATACTAGGAGAGCAAAGACGTGGTCAGGGAGGGGAGCTGGTACCACACGATAAGCTGGGTGGAAATGCCAGTAGCTACTGAGATGAACAGGGGGGTGGGGTTACAAACTGACAGTTCCTTTTTCAGACTTGGGACAATGATGTCCATCCCAAGGATGCTCTGAGAGGCACCCAGACAACTGGGTGCAGCAGGAGCAGGAGATCCAGGAGGAGTAAATGGGACCCAAGCCGCCCATCTCCTTAGCATCTCCTTCTGACTGTTTCCTCCAGCCCCATGTTTTCCTTCTGCCTCTGTCCTTCCTAAAACCCATCTGTGTCTTCTGCCCACAGCCTGCCACTTCCTTATCCGGGCACCCCAGGTCCATCACATCATGGACCCAACCTGCCTTTCTGGATTCATCCCCTCCTCTCCCGTCAGTCTCAAAGTGCACACTTTTTGTTGCACAATTCCAACTAAGTCTTACTTTCAAACCTGTTTCTGGTTTTCTTTTTCCTATCTAGTATGTTTGGTCTTTGGCAAACTGCCATCTGTCCATCTTGAAACCTTCCCCGATCCTCCAAGTAAGCGTGACTTTGATCCCCTTTGGTCCCAGAACCAACTCTCTTCATTTCCTATCACACTCACTACATCGTGTCTTGATCTCTGTTCGTTAAGTGTTGTATTCCATCCTTCCAAACAAAAAGGTCTCTGAGAGTCAGAGAACGATGGTGATGGCAGGCTTGTGTACCTGACTCTGCCTGCGTTACCACCAGATGTGCGAAGCCACACTTTTCACAAAGGAAAACCCAGAGCACAGATGTGGTCCCTTCCCCAAAGTCAGGAAGCTGAACTAGGATCTCTCTGCAGGTGGTCCAGGTCCTTTGAATAGACTATTTGTCGTGGAGGCAGAGGAACATTTATTGCGCATAGCTCATTTTAAAACAGTAATTTACGCACATGTACACTTATTCTTCAAGCGGCTTTGAAAAATCACAGTAACTTCGGGAAGCCCTTGCTCATCCATGACTCTACGCTCCTTCAGTACTGGGCCATTATGATTCCTTATTGTAACGCTTGCATGGAGGAGGCCTTACCAAGCAATCTTCACAGCCTCGCTGGGTGTCCCCAACAACCTTCTGAAAGGCAGGTATGCCATCTTTTATATGACAAACTGACCTAGACAGATTGAGTGCTCTTTGCTGTGGGTCCCTCGCCTATCGAGTGACAGAGCCAGGACCCCGTTCAGAGCTTACCACCTTTGCTCCCAGAGCCTCCCACCCCTTCAGCCCCATCCTGTGTGGACCAGTAGTGGTACAGACCTCCATCACACCGCGCCCTCCAGCTGCCCAGGTTGAAGTTGTCCTTCATGCCTTCTATGTCCTCCAGCTAAGTGAGCTTTTCCATCCAACACAGCTTGCTTGGTGTCATCACACAGAGAACCGTCAGCAACTGGTTCCCGTCAAAGAGCCAAAGCTGAGGCAGTACAGAGAGTGCATTTGATTTATCAAGACCTAATCTTGATAATTTCTTAGAGGACCCCTCATCAGGTAGGATGACGTCAAGTAAGAGACTGTCAATGTTCTTGAACAGTTGCTGAAGTGAGGCTAGAAATGCATTTGCCTCTAATCTAGGGATGTGGGGTAAGTCAGTGCTAATTCATCCTTCCTAGGACAGAAACCCAGGGAATTATACAGACGTGTTCAGCTTTTGACAGCTAAGTACCCGGATTGCTAAAGCAATGGATCTTGGGAGTGTCGGCGCCATCTTAACATCGGCCCTAGGACATCATCCCATGTCATTATTTCCAAGGATATCCAAGTGTTACACAAGGCAGCAAGCCTGACCACAGGCTCAATTTCCTCTCCTGGTTGGTGGCAAATGGGTGACTGGAGATGAACTCAGGCTCCGGAAACAGGCTGGCCCGTGTGTCACCTGTGCATTCCCACCTAAATCTGCCTATATGTATGCAAAAGCCTGGGTGTGGTCTCTGCAAAAGCCTGGGTGTGTGGTCTCTGCGTACACCCCAACACTCAGTCAACAAATATTTACCAAGTACCAGAGTGCCGCTAAGCCTGGGAAGAAGTGAGACAGCCAGGGCTAGTTCTTGGAGATTCTCTGCCAAGAAGCAGCTGACTGCCAGGGAGCGCAGGCCGAGATGACCATTGCATTCATATTTATTATCATGCTTATTTTTACTCTCAAATTTAGATTTAAGGTAAACCCAAGACTTGTTCATTTGCTTATATTTTCAGCCTTTCCAAAAAAAAAAAATTCTTTACACAATTTTTGCGGGTGCCCAACAAATCTGCTCAATAGTTTCTGGGTCTTGGGGCTGTGTCAGCCTGGCCTGGCATGTGGGAATCAGACCAAAGTTAAGGCAGCACAGTAAGAGGTGAGGACCACCGCAGCGGTCCCCTCTGGAAAGGGCGAGCTCACGTACAAAGCTCGGGCTCTAGCTCGGGCTCTTCCACCTTCCGGGAAGCAGGCAGCGCGAAGCAGAAGGAAGGGATGCACTGCATCCTGCTTCTAAGAAACCTCTTGGCTGCCCAGAGGCACCCATTTCGCCTTCTGCCCCAGCAGGGCCCGGGCTGCAGGGGACACTGTGATCCCTGAGGCTGCAGTTCACAGCTAGAGAAGACAAAATAGCGCTGTAGACGCTTCCTTTTATTTTCTTTGTTTCTCCAACCACTGTCGCTTCTGGTCAAACCCACATTTCCTACTCAAAGGAAGGGTTTGACTTCTTTATAAGGGACTGGTGGAGGGGAAAGGAGGGCAGTGAGGGGCGGGGCGACTGTGATTGTGTACCCCCACCAGATCCCACTCTGGCTCATCTCTGGTATCTTTCTTTTTCTCTCCTAAATCTGACTGAGTTTGACATTTTTAAAGATTTTCATTCAACAAAATGCCTGAGATGCATACTTACATGGCCGACATTATGTTTGCGGTCGTGGCCAGTGAAAGTGACCAAGACTCACTTTAAAGGCAACGCTCTTTAACTTTGTTTAGGATGGCATCATATTCAAAACTTTAAAATAGAATCTATATTAATTTTCCCAGATTATAGAAACACCACGTTCTTTAGTAATGGTATTCTAAAATGCTCGGAGTGAAGTCTCTAGGTTTTTTAAAAAAGTTATATGACTTTTGTGCATATAACTCTGTATAAGGTTATCAATTTAGGAAATTTGATAGCCAGGTAACTTTGAATTTCAGATAAGCATAACTTTTTTGTCTTTATCATTGTATGTGTTTCTAAAAATTTCTTGACCCATACTAAAAAAAAAATTGTGTTAGTTAATGAAATTCCCATTTAACCGAGGGTGCTGTATTTTACCTGGAAATTCTATTTCTACTGAACAAGAATTTCCAACTTAGCAAGTATCTGCTTTTGTTCCCTATTGGGGTACATTTCCCCCTTTATATTGTCTCTGCAGTGAAGTTATTGTTAGTTAAAATTTGCAAGCAAGAAATTTGAGAACTCTGGAAACCAAGTAAGTTGTCTGAAGTCAAAGCCCAGAGTTGTAGGTACAGCGTTCAAATTCAGGCTCATTTGGTGCCCAGGTGCAGGCTCTGTCCTCCAGGGCAGGAGTTCTCAGCCTCCCTAATGCTGCGACCCTTTAATAGAGTTCCTCAGGTTGTGTGGTGACCCCCCTCATAAAATTATTTTTGTTGTTACGACATGCCTGTAATTTTGTTACTGTTATGAATTACAATGTAACTATTCTCTGGAGCTAGAGATGTACCAAAGGTCACCGCCCACGGGTTGAGAACTGCTGCTCCAGAGGCTCCCGCCTTAAACAAGGAATTGGTTCTGGCTTCATTTGAATATTTGGCTTTTCCAGTTGAAAGAACAGCTCCTGTAGAAATGATGTAGGTGAGAAGAAGGACCCTTCTCCTTTTCCTCATAATATTTAGAAAGAACACCGTTCCCTCTAAAGCATTTAAAGGAAATGACATTCTGACTCACCATAAGAAATGACTTCTAAATCTACATTTTGCCAAAGCAGTGCAGGTTTGTAACAAAACATCGCCCTCTACTGGGCGATTGGCACTCTGCAACGGTGATAGATTTAAAGCAGAACAAAAATTTAAAAAAGCTGTTTTAGTCCATGCTGAATAACTAGTATCATGTATTCTTTGGTGTGAGTCCTCGGGATGAATAGAGAATCATAGATTTCCTATTCCTTTTGTGGCGGTGGATAAATGACGAGGGTAGAAAGAAGCACAGAGTTGACCGGAAGTAATCCTACCTTGGGAATACCCAGGTCATCAGAATGAAAAAGCTCCAACAAGTACAAAGACCTTCCACGTACAGGGTGACTGAAGGGAGAACACAGCCTGTGCCGGTGAACAGTGGTGCTGAGGAGCAAAACGAACCGTGTTAGATTGTCTTTAAATTGTAAGCCAGATGGGCCTTGGCAAGCTAGCTAATCTCAGTCTCATCCCTGCCCCCCCCCTCTCTCTCTCTCTGTGTGTATGTGTGTGTGTGTTTTACTTGGCTTGGCTGGGCTGTAGCACTCTCCTTATCTGTCTCCTCCTCAGCCTTAGGCGTGGGCCATAGCACACTGGGCTTTATTTGTTACTTATTTAATGTGGGTTCTGGGTATCAAATTCAGGTCCTCATGCTTACATGGCAAGCACTCTTCTCGACCCTTTGGCCCTCTAAACTCTGTGAGCCTTGGTCTTCCCATCTGAAAACCCGTAACTGTGAAAGCGGGCACTGAGCGGGTAGGCGGGACCTGCTGCTGTGCAGGCTCATGTCCCCTCCTCAGACTCACCTGGGGAAATGCTCCCCCCTGCATTTGGGAGGTGACAATTCATGAATGGACTTGTGTCTCTATAAAGGAGGCCACAGAGGAACCTTTAGCTCCACTCCGTATGCACTAAGAAGACAAGCACCGACACAGGGGCGTGGTCCTCCATAATACTCGGAATCTGTGGTCCTTTATCACACACAGAATCTGCTGGTGCCTTGATCCTGGACATCCTGGTCTCCAGAACAGTGAGAAACGATTCCAGTTATTTATAAGCAGCTTAAGCTATGGTGTAGATGTTTGCTTTTGCTATAGTGAACCAAATAAGAAGTATTTATAAGGTAGCATATGGCTAAATTAGACTCAGTATGCATGAAATGGTACTCCAGTGTTAGGGCTACAAAAACGAATTAAATATTGAAGCATAACACTCTATGAGGTAGAAGCATCATGGATTGAATGTTATACTTTCCCCTAAATTCATGTGTCGAAGCCTGATCTCCTATGGCAGTATCAGGAGGTGAGGTCCTCTCCAATGGGATCAGGGACCTTTTAAAAAAGTCATTCTAGATATCCCCTACCCCTTCCACTCTGAAAAACTGTAGCAAAAATAGAGCTAGCTATAGATGCCTCAGAAGAGCGTTTCCACTGACTCTGCCAGTCTTTTAGTCTTGGGTTCACCAGACTCTCAAACTCCGAGAAACTTTCTTGCTTGTATGCTTCTTGGTCCAAGACATTTTATTATAGTAGCCTGAATAGCCTAAGACATTACTTTTCGAAACTCTCCTGCTTTATTTTAAATTATATTTTCCATGACTACAAAGTTATAACAAACAGAGGACTTATTTAAGTTCATCCAAATTTTAAAATGACGTGTTTTTAACGAAATCAGCGGTGTTGATTTGGTTTAATTCTTGCATTATGGGTTCCCAAATTACATGAGAATCCAGCAACTGAGACAGTGGGGGTCCCTGCCCCCAGCTGGTTCTAACTGGTAAATAAAGTTGCTGGCCACTAATGGCTGGGCAGGGAGACAGGGCGGTACTTAAGATTTCCTGGGCAAGGGAACCATGGGAAGAAGAAGGAGTTAGTGACACCACGCCACCCACGGAAGCAGGGAAATCAGGCTTGAGAGCCACGAGAGAGGAAGCACAGAGCCATGTAAAATCTAGGGAGGAGTGCCGGGGGGTGGGATGGGGATGGGGGAGGCGCGGGGAGCTCCTCGATTGGGTCTAAGGTAGCAAAGATGGAATGCAGATTTTAGTAATAATTCCAGAATATTGGAGGGGAGTGCACTAGCAATGTGGAGGACTGAAGTGGCCCAACCATTGAGCTGTTTAAGGTATATTTAATTTGGATTGTGTGTGTGTGTGTGTGTGTGTGTGTGTGTGTGTGTTATGTTTCATTCGAGAATCCAGAACATTGGGCAAGTGGCAAGGAAGGTACGCCTCTTCCGCCCGGGAGTTAAGAGCATATTTAATCAACTATCACAGCAGAGGGGATTATTAGAACAGATTATTCAGCTACCGCGACACAACGATAGCTTCCCAAAGCTGTTTTGGAAGAGAAACTGCAGAAATGCATGAAGTTATGAAATTCATGCAGAAGGTAGTCCGCACGGTTAGCTGTTGCTCCTGAAGAGCCGCACCCACATTCAGCATTCTACAAGGTTGAATGACTGGCGCCTCAGAGACAGTGGAAAGGTTGGAAAGGCTGGACTGCTGCTGGAGGGGAGACAGACTGTCTTGGGCTGTCTGAGCCCCTTCGTGATTTCCTGCCTACCTCTGTGTGTGTGCGCGCCACCTGACAGCCTTGTGAGTCTTATTAGGTAAGTGCTGTTGGAATGTACCAACAGATCCCTCACTACAGTTGGCCCAACCCAGAGGCTAGGATTATCCCTGGGTCTCATCTGAAGCCTGGAGAGCCTCCCCAACTTTGCTGCAAACGACTTACCTGATGTTTCTACCAATGTGAAAAGCAGCTTGGTTTATGATTTTCTTTGTGGGTACCTAATAAAAGTTTCATAAAACTGTTTGAACCTGGGGGCTGGAGAGATGGCTCAGCGGTTAAGAGCACTGACTGCTCTTCCAGAGGTCCTGAGTTCAATTCCTAGCAACCACATGGTGGCTCACAACCATCTTAATGGGATCTGATGTCCTCTTCTGGTATGTCTGAAGAGAGTGATAGTGTACTTACATACATAAAATAAATAAATAAATCTTTAAAAAAAAAAACAAAACTTCAAATCTGGCATTTGGGGGTAATCTGTGAGTTCCTGGGTCATAGCCATCCGTTCTTGGCTCTAGAATAAACCATCTCTTACTCCCTTTGGGATGAGAATTGTGTTTATGTTGTTGCTTTAATCTCAAAACTGAAATGGTGTGTGTGTGTGTAAAAGCACATCAGTATACTAGAAGACTAAAACATATAAATATCCCTACCGTGGATATTAAGTATGGCCTGATTTTAAGACACCATGAACTATACATTTGACTTTTTGGCAGTATTAGTATTGGAAATGACACACAACACGTTGCGCTTTGTAGAGTTCCCTTTGTTTTGGTGAGATCCACATTTTCAGATGGCCATTGTCATTGTCACAGACCTGAGCACCTGTAGGGACAGAGGCAAGAGGAACATAAGCTGCTGGGGCTGACATTAGTTTTGCTGGTCTTGGATCATAAATCACAAGCCTGAGTCCATGATACATGATTAGTTTCCTGAGAAGTTAATTAATTCAGACCGAGCCATCGAACATTCCTGCTCATTCAGTTAGGACTGAGCTTTGGCTGTGAGGCACAGGGTTAGGAAGTGTGCACCGTGAGTATGCAAACAATTTCAAATATGCCCAGTGCTTCGGAAGCAAGGCCAAGAAAAATACCGATACTGGATAGCTCTGTTTCAGGTGTCTTAATATTGTTGTAGCATTATAGTCACTCAGGATAAATGACTCCAGGCCACGCTATATTTGCATAAGGGAGGTCAAACTAAGATCGAACTGGAGAAGATCTGGCCAAGATTTAGGGTACAAAATGAAGACTTGGGTGGAAAGTCACCACGGCTTGTTTTCCTTTCCTAAAATACATGAATGCCCTGGCCCCAACGGGTGTGGGTTCTAACCTGGCCACTCTGCACTTGAACCCGATGGGGATTCTCAGACTCTTCTTTCCTTTTGTCAGAACCTTGTATTCAAATGCTGGATGGCTAAGGTGCAAAAGGAGACAAGGACCGTGCCACACCACAGTGCCCGGGTTCAGCTTCAGACAGCGGGATCCAGACACTCACCTGGCCCATCTTGCCGATCCCGACCCCACTGCCTTCATCTGTATTATTTCAAGGAGATGTGTCAAGGACAGAGGGAAGAATGGGAGCTGTTGGTGCTTAAATGGGATTTTCTAGAACTGCGCTGTAAATCACAAACTGGAACAAATGATATACTTTTAATTGCCCAAGAAGCTAATTAATCAGCCTGAGCTATTACAACCTGGCTGCTTATCCAACGTGGAACGGAGTTTTAGCCAATGCGAGGCCCAGTCTTGTGGAAGCTCTGGGGAAAGAGCATCTGTCTTATTTAGGCAGAAGACTGACAATTCAAGAACAGAAGGAAGACTGTCAACATGGAAGGGGATTGACACCGGGCCTGCGGATGTGCTCAAGATAAAGTTAAAAAAGGAACCGGGGAGATCTGTAGGAGTCCCCGAAACTCATGTAAAAACAGAACAAGCCGCATAGGACTGGCGCAATTAAGATCCATTGTTGCTATTCCAGAGAGCCAGGGTCTCCAACCCCCACACGGCAATTCACAATTATCTGTAACTCCAGTTCCTGGGGACCTGATGTCCTCTTCTGTACCCCTAAAATTTGAGTAACAGACAGTTGTGAGCCGAGCCGCCTTGTGGGTGACAGAAACACAATCCCAGTCCTCAGGAAGAATAACCAGTGTTCATAAGCCTGGCCATCGCTCTAGCCCCACCTGGTGGGCATTTTGAGAAACTGCCATTCTCATTTTGTTTTGTTTTTGTTTTTGTTTTGTTTTGTTTTGTTTTGTTAGCAGGCAATGATTTTTAAGCCAGGGCATGTAAGACAAGTCTTTCTTTTTTGACCTGGTACAGTGAAAGGCTTTTTCCCTGTATTATGCAAAATAAAGAGGGTAAGACATAGAGATTTGGCTGAAATCCCTGATCCCCCATTTCCTGCCTGGCAACTTTCTCAGTGTTAAGAGAGTCAAAATGTTTCCACTTCATAAACCCAGATGCGAGTGTTGGGGGCAAGGAGTTCTGCAGGCATCACAGTGCGCAGGTATAAATGAATCTTGAAGTGGTGAGAATGGAAACTTGGGTCAGCCAGACTTGGTCAGTCAGACTGGATCAAAACTTCTAGAGCAGTGGTTCTCCACTTGTGGGTCTATCTTATGTCCAGCATATCAGATATTTACATTATAATTGAAATAACTTTATGGCTAGGGGTCACCACAACATGAGGAACTGTATTAAAGGGTTGCAGCTCTAGAGAATCTGATCCTGTAGTAGTGTTTTCTTACACATTTAGATACAGTAAAACTTTGTGGGGAAAAATCACCATGTAACAATTCTATTAAAGCCTCAGGATGACTATATGGAAATCGCCTTCCAAAACACCCCAAAATAGCAAAGTACCAGAGACCCTTGTCTTAAGGATGAGATCTGCTGAGTGGGAAGCTGCTTGGGGCTGGGACTGGAGAGGAGGAACGGATTCTAATGATGGAGGAGCCAAAGTACATGGCGCCTCTTCCATAAGGATGGTTCATTTGTGGACAAAGCCCAGGTTTAGGGCCCGAACATTTTTGGGGGGGTAGGGGTGTTCAGGTGGAGGCGGGTTCCCAATAGGGTACAAAGAAAGGGTCACAGCTGTTTGTGACTGCTTCCACTGCAGCATTCCAGATAACCAGAAGAGAGCAGACTTGTGAGTTTAACAGTCCTGATTCCTCCAATGCCTACTGGAGGCTACGCTTCCTACATAATTGTATAAAAGAAAATCTAGTAAGCGTTTATTTTTACTTACATTTTAAGCCTGGGTCTTACTGGGAACTATTTTGGGATAGATGTTAATTGGGTTACTGCTTTCAGCTACTGTTCTCCAGAGAAGCAGATTCAATTTTGTGTGTTATATAAGCTACTAGATCTCTCAATATAAAGGATAGTAACTCTTACTGAAGTACTATAAGGCAAAGACCACGTATTAGCGGTTTATTTATTCATCTACTTGGTGATTGAAAGCTTGTTGCTACTGCCTATTTGCCAAGCATGACTTCACTTGCTACCTAAACCGGAATGTCCTGGAGAAGAAGCTTCAAACAATGGGTTGCCGACCGTTAACAGCTTTTGACTGCGACTTGCACTTCTGTAAATCTTTCCCGTCTGCCCCGTCCATGGCTTTTGAGTACTGTAACCTGGACCCAGTACCAAGGCTTTTCAGGAGCAATGCTGGTTCCCATCCACCTTGACCATCTCTCCCCTTCTCACTGGTGTTGGGGTGCTTATTCCAGAAAGACTCTGGCAACATTACCAAGCAAAAAAGAAAGGAGTAGAAAATGGCTCATCTGGCAAAAGCCAGGTGAACTGGGTTGGAGCCACAGGATCCACAGAAGGGTGGAAGAAGAGGGGAACCCAGGCGTCCTCTGACCTCCATCCCACAACACTCACACGTACATTCTTTTAGTTTCTAAAAACTAGATTGTTTTGCATTACTGTGACAACACCTAAAACAGCCACTTTACAAAATTAAAGGGTTGTTTGGCTCCCAGGTTTGTAAGGTGTTAGGTCTGTGTTTATTTTAACAGACACCAGCAGATGTCAGCAAAAACTAAGGGGTCTTATGAATTTCCAATAAGCATCGGAAGCTTTTTTCCCAGAGTGGCCAGAAATCAAATGCAAAGCTTAACAGAAAGGTCAGTCTGGGTAGGGCACAACCCCTTGTTCTACACTGCCAAGCAACTTTTAATTAACTTTTTGGAGGTGAGACGGGTGTGACCATAGATTGGGATATGGATTTATGAATAAAACCTGTTCAAATACTCAAATGTTCTTGTTCAACAACCATGTCTTAATCAGGGTTTCTATTCCTGCACAAACATCAGGCCCAAGAAGTAAACTGGGGAGGAACGGGTTTATTCAGCTTACACTTTCCACACTGCTGTTCATCACCAAAGGAAGTCAGGACTAGAACTCAAGCAGGTCAGGAAACAGGAGCAGATGCAGAGGCCATGGAGGGATGTTATTTACTGGCTTGCTTTCCCTGGCTTGCTCAGCTTGCTTTCTCATAGAACCTAAGACTATCAGTCCAGGGATGGCACCACCCAAAGTGGGCCCTCCCCCTTGATCACTAATTGAGAAAATGCCCCACAGCTGGATCACAGAGGCATTTACTCAACTGAAGCTCCTTTCTCTGTGATAACTCCAGCCTGTGTCAAGTTGACACACAAAACCAGCCAGTACAATTGACCCCTTGTCAACTTGACACACAAACACGTCACCATTAAGCCTCAACCTTTACTTTCTTATTCATCCCCAAGATCTAAATAACTTTAAAGGCCCCCATAGTCTTTGTATGTTAAAGTTCAGTTCCTTTAAAATATCCAATATCTTTTAAAATTCGTCTTTTAAAAATTCAGTCTCTTAACTGTGGACTCCACTAAAATACCTTCTTTCTTTAAGAGGGAAAACTATCAGGTCACAGTCACAATCAAAAGCAAAATCAGACTCCAGCCATACAATATCTGGGATCCAACTCACGATCTTCTGGGCTCTTCCAAGGGCTTGGCTTGGGTCACTTCTCCAGCCCCGCCCTTTGTAGCACATGCCTTGTCTTCTGGGCTCCAGCTGCCTATACTGCACAGCTGCTGCTGTTCTTGGTGGTCATTCATGGTACCAGCATCTAAAAACACTGCTGTCTTCCACTGTAACTACGATTCACCAATAGTCTCTCATAGGCTCTCTTTCTTCATGGTGCCAAGCCTCAACTCCTTTACAAGACCCCTTCAAGTCCTGGGTCATCAATTGCAACTGAGACTGCACCTTCACCAATGAATGTCCTTCTGTGGCTTCTCAGTGTAGAGCCTCAGCTGCTCTTCAAGACTTTATGTCTTCAAAAGCAGTACTACCTGGGTGACTCTTACACATTACCAAGTCCTGCTGCAGCAGCTATCTCTGGAACACAGCATCTCTGTGCTCTCAGAAAATACTTCCCAGAAGATGTTATCTCAATGATGCTGGTCTCTTCTTGATCACCGCTAATTTCTTAGCTCCAGCTATGCAGCATCACTAGTCCCAGTAATGCAAAGGTTCACTTTAGTAGTTTTGGTATCTTGTTAATCACAGCTGATTCTTCAGCCCCGGCTAACCAAAAAACGACAGACTCTTCACAATCTAAACAGCAGCAGCCCTGATAAGTCTTTAATCTTCCCTCTGAAATTTCACAAGCCAGGCCTCTATTTTCTTCACTGTTCTCAACACTATCTTCCAAGCTCCTACAAAACATCCCACACAACTTTTAACATCTCAATGGCTCTTCTAGCTCAAAGTTCCAAAGTCCTTCCACAATCCTCCCCCAAACATGGTCAGGTTGTCGCAGGAATACCCCACTATGCTGGTACCAATTTGTCTTAGTGTTTCTATTCCTGCACAAACATCATGACCAAGAAGCAAGTTGGGGAGGAAAGGTTTGTTCAGCTTACACTTCCATGTTGCTGTTCATCACAAAAGGAACTAAGGACTCTAACTCAAGCAGGTCAGGAAGCAGGAGCTGATATGGAGGCCATGGAGGGATGTTCCTTACTGGTTTGCTTAGCTTGCTTTCTTATAGAACCCAAGACTACCAGCCCAGGGATGGCACCACCCAAAATGGGCCCTCCACCTTTCATCACTTATTGAGAAAATGTCTTACAGATGGATCTCATGGAAGCATTTCTTCAACTCTCTGTGATAACTCCAGCTTGTATCAAGTTGACACACAAAACCAGCCAGTACAAATCATCCAACAAAAATCTGTACCAAAGAACAGAAAGGATTCTTTTCAGTGGCAAGATGGCTGAGAGGATAAGGTGCATGGTGCTCAAATGAGGATGGGCTTGGATCCTCAGCACCCATTAAAGCCCCTGGGTGTGGTGGCTCACCTGTGCCACAGAGGTGAGGGGAAGGCTGGATCCTAGGCAAGCTGGCTAGCTAGAACAGTCCAATCAGCAAGCTCTGGGGCCAGTGAGTCACAGAACCTCAGCACACAGTGGCAAGCAGTTGAGGAGGAAACAACCAAATCAACCTTGGGCCTCCACATCTACACATACGATGCACACTGCACACGTGTCCACACAGGTGACCATGCACACATGGACACGCATCTGCACATACTGGTGCACACACACACTTAAATAGTAAGCTTGTATTGTTTCTAAAACACTCTTTATTAGTTTACTCAAGATCACACACACTTAAAAATAATAAACAGTAAGTCTGCACTGTTATTTCTAAAATAGTCTTTATTAGTTTACTTAAGACCCCTCTTTCACACATACATACTTAAAAATTAAGCAGTAAGCCTGCATTGTTTATTTCTAAAATATAGTCTTTATTAGTTACTCAAGATCAGATATACTTTTGACTATAAACCCTATAGTATGTTTGGTCCCCAAATATACACAAAGAACAATCACCAAAACTATTGATAACCTTCCCCATGGAAAAAGTTATTCTTTGCAAAAAGAACAGTTCTGTTGGAAGGAATGATTAAATATAGCCATTTTTATATAAAGTCTTTTCCCCATTAGAAATGTACTCCCACTGTAAGTAAAAAATAAATGCTCCACACTTGAACTTTAGCAGCATGGTGCCACATGCATGTCACCCCAGCACGGAAAAGACCGTGGTGTGAAGGCTGCAGAGGTCCAGGGCCAGCCTGGGTGACAGTGCAAGGCCCCACTGCGAGGAGAACAGACACAAAGAAAACTTACAAATGCTTCCTCTTGAGCCCAAGCAATGTTCAACCCTAACTCTTAGGATCAAAAAGAGACAACAAAAAATGACTAAAACCAAAGGGTTCAGATAAATCTGGAGTCTATCTTTAGCCTTGTAAAACATTTCCTTAATTTAGAAAAAGTAAATAGCCAGGCGGTGGTGGCGTACACCTTTAATCCCAGCACTTGGGAGGCAGAGGCAGGGGATTTCTGAGTTGGAGGTCAGCCTGGTCTATAGAGTGAGGTCCAGGCCAGCTAGGGCTATACAGAGAAACCCTGTCTCGAAAAACAAAAAACAACAACAAAACAAAAAAAGAAAGAAAGAAAGAAAGGAAGGAAGGAAAAAAGGAAGGAAGGAAGGAAGGAAGGAAGAAAGGAAGAAAGAAAGAAAGAAAAAGTAAATAATTCTACCTTTTAATTTAAAAATATAGTTAAAAACTTTTCTGACACCACTCAGCTGACATTCAGATCTAATGATTTGCTCATTAGGTTTCTGACACTTGGGTCAAAGAAAAACCCTAAATGAAAGCACATTTAATTCCAAGTTGGAAATGACATTTTATGAAAGAAAAGCAAGGAAGTGTAGAGATAACCAACTAAACAAAAATGCTATTGTACTGGAAAACTCAAACTGGCTTTCATGCTTCCAAGTATTTTAAGCTGCTAAAGACTCAGGAGCAATGGAACCGTGGAGGCTCCAAGAGCCTACCAAAGGCTTCAGGAAGAAGTGTGGGGGCTGCTTCCATTCGGACCTCTCAGCAGCACGTCCATGGGTACCCAGAAGCCCTGTTCCTATCCCACAGTACCCAGCTTCTCCAATTTTTCATCAGTCTCTTGAGGGACATTTTTAGGAGTCTCAATCCTCACGTCTACCCACCGTTGTAACAGCCAGAAGTGCTGCTGTGATGATTTGAATAAGGGCCCCATAGCTCATCATACACTCGAATGCTTACTTACCAGCGCATGGGACTATTTGATAAGAGTTAGGAGGGGTGGCCTTGCTGGAAAAGTGTGTCACCGGTGGTGAGGTTTCAAAAGTCATGCCAGGCTGAGTCTCTCTTGCCTGTGAGTAAGGACATAAAGACTTCGGACCCATGTGTCTGTCTGCAGGCCACCATGCTCCCTGCCATGATGGGCTAAGCCTTTGGAACTCCAATCAATATAATGCTTCCCTTCGTAAGTGTTGCCTTGGTCATAGTGTCTCTTCACAGTCATAGAACAGTGACTGAGACAAATGTGCAGTCACGTATGCACTTCACACTCACGGTTTAAATGGAAAAAGAGGAACAAATTCTCACCAAGAAGGCAGAGTAAGAACTGAAAAGCTGATGGTGTAATGAGCATCTGTGTTCATCTCTAGTTGGAGAACTAAATTTTAGAACGTAGGTATCTAGTTTATTTTTAAAATATCTATCTATTGTGTTGCATGGATATCAATTGTCTGTGTCACAGGCCCTGCTTCCAGCTAAGGGCTGGGCCTATTTGCACAGCACTATGAGGCCATGCACCAAAGAAATACCAACAGTCGAGGGGAAAGAGGACGGCTGTGTGACTTTAATATCAGCCAAAACATTAAAGACTTTTGGCTATAAATGGACAGGAAAATGAAAGTTTATATATTGAGAATTGGAGTTTTATTTTCTTACCTAAAAGTAGTTTGAACAGCATTTGTTTTGTTAGTAACACTGAACAGGAACCTTTCTGATCATTCCAATGTTGTGAAGTTCTCTATTTACAATAAACAGCCTTTAATGTTAAGTTAAAGTTACCATAACTTTGTCTAGGACCATCTTCTTGTACATCCCAGCTGCTTCTTCAGTAACGTGGGTAAGTTTCCATCATCAGCTTCCTCTGGTGCACATCTGTCTCCAGAACAGTAATGGCGATCAATGCTCCCATGACCAGCGGCGATGTGTGCAATTCCATTTATGACTGATCCAAATTTCACTTCCAGAAATGTCACTGTTCATTTCTTTGCTTCGTTTTCATCTTTGCTGGTCAATATTTGGGTGATCATTTTTGTAAAATATCATATGGGTGACAGGGAGATAACAGACCATATGCTTTTCTGTAAGTGAATTAAATAACAGGTGTACAGAGAGCAACCACTGAGAGAACGGAAAAGAAGCTCCTGATTGGCACAGAGCACGAAGCAGCTGCTAAGCACATCCTTACTCCTGCGGCACTGGCAGTCAGAGCTCCATGCAGCTCTCGGTATACTGAGGTCAGCCCAGATCTGCACGGGGCTGCTAGGAGACGGGGAGGGCTCAGCTAAATCCCCATCCCTGAGATCTGTTCATACGGACACCCTACAAACTGCAAACTACCCACTCCTGTCAGACTGGCCCAGACGGGCTTGGAGCCGACTCTGGAGAAACAAGCCATCTAAATCTGCATCAAGTAAAGAACTGTAAAGCACCCCAAATGCAACCAAACTCATACTAAAGTGTTTCAGACTTATTTATCAACAGTTAGGCTATACTTGCATCTAAAAGCGACAGACTTTTAGAGAGAGAGAGTTTTAGAGACCCCGTAGTTTGATGCTATCAATTACCCAGCGTGTTTATTATGGATTATCTCTCCTCCTTCAATCTCTATCTGCTCATACAGCCACTTGCGGTCGCAGCGGCACTCGGCCCCACATTTGGTAGAGCCGCAAGTGGGGCAGGCGTAGAAGCATCCCAAGCAGTCCTCATCCAGGCAGTCGCAGAGGTCCATGCCACTGAAGATCAGCAGGCCCTGGCTGTCATACACCTTACTCTTAGCTGGAATAATTTGTCTGTAAAATAAAACAGTGAGCTGCACTTCATGCAAATTATATTTGAACATTTGGTTAAAAATAAGATAATGAAAATGGAAGTAAAATATTTCTATGTAGAGACAGAGTCTACTAAACTGGCTTAATGACTGTCGAGCTCTAAGATGTTTCTTCAATGATCTTAACTCTCATTCCAAAGTATTACCTTGTTCACTTCACGCTACCTTCTCAGAAAGAAGCTTCTAGAGTTCCAGTGGATGTTTACTTTCCTATGAGTAACAGCTAAGGCTTTCAGGTTTAACTAATCAGAATACACTTTAAAATGGTCAGAAAATTGAAAATTAAGAAAACACCCACAAGGATCATGTAGCTGTGCAGCAGTAACGTAAGTAACGTAACACTTAACCGACGGACTGGAAATATAACCCATAACCAAAGGACTGGAAATGGCTGCCCACCTGTCAGAAGCAGCACTTGCATTTTTGGTGAGTTTCCTTTTCTCCCTTTTACCACTTTCTGGAGCAAATTCAGTTTGCTTTCCTGGGTTTGTAAACTGTAGTGACCTCAGAGCTTTAGCAGTCCTTCCCTGAATAAAAGTAAGAAAACTATAAATTAAAATCTTGCGATCAAACCACAGGACTTTGCTTAGCATTAGCTGAGGGTACCCCCAATCTGGAATGCAGTTTGGAACACACACAGAAAGGAAGGCGGGAAGCCACTCTTCTAGTCTCTATTCACTTTTGTACTATTTTTTTCTACATTAGTCTTTTAGACAGCAGGTGCAGGAGCCTGGCACCCCAAGGACAGCAATGGCTGCCACCTCAGGAGAGAAGGCAGCAAAAAGTGTCACATAATCCACTAACACAGAACTGCGAGTCTAGATAACAATCCTCTGTCCTTCAGAGCTTCTAACTTTAAGAGTAGAAGCTTCATGTTCTGAAGTGTACTGTGTATGTATGTCTATATACACACATGTATATACACATTACAGGTACATACATGCATATATATATATATATATACACACACTGCATGCATATGTACATACATACATACAGTGTCTGTATATGTATATATTATATATATAGGCTCTGGTAAATCAAAAGTTTGGTGCTAAGATTTTAAGTCTGTTACTTGGGGGAGGTAAAAATAAGTGGTCTTTCAAAATGTTTCCATACACCCAAAGCCAAGATTAGGTGGTAAAGAAGTCAGTCATGTAAGAACAATGGAGAGATGAGGTGAAGATATCCAAGTCTAGAATCATCGAGTATCTATGACGAACTTCACATAATGCTGGGTCCTGGAGATATGCCTGAGAGGAACACAATACACACAACTTAAAAAGAAGAAAACTGAGAAAATATGCCAGCAGCAAGAATTATAGACTGCTTAAAAGAGAACCTCTGAGAAGTGCTCCTGGGCGCAGGCAGCTTCAGGAACTCGACTTCTCTGATATAAATGACCTGCGTTCAGGCCTGAGACCCGGAAAAAGGCATTAACTATTTCATACTGGACACTGTAAAAACAATGTGCTCTTTGAACACAGGGAGCCCTAAATTTAACCTTAACTATATTCAGAACTTAGAGACAGAAACATTATGAAAAGTCACAAATATTTAAAAACTTCAAATAAGAATGGGATAGTTGTTTGGCTTTGGGCCCAGGGACAAAGGGCTGAGGTGTGCCCCCTGCTCCCCATGCCACTTCCCCACGGCCACTTCCCTGGCCTCAGTCCTTGGGGCCAGTGAACTCGCCTACATGAGAGCAACTTCCCAGGAAACTTGCCTTGGAGGCCAGATCTACTTTGGTATGTAAAATATGTACCTTAGTCCCTTATCCTGGGGTCCCAAACCAAACATCTTCAAAGGAGAAGAGCTGAGATTATATTCACTGACTACTGGGCACTGTGACTCATGCCTGGAGAACCGGGTGCAGGGGGGCTGAGGGAGAATCACTGTCATGAGAACGAGGCGAGCTTGACTACATGGAGAGTTCCAGAGCAGTCTGCTGCAAGACATCCTCCCTGGTGTGTAGTCTCCAGTAGGAGAAGCATTCACGTAGCTACGTCAGTAGCAGAAGAGGATCTAAGTTCCCTATACTGGCCTTGCCAGTGTTCTAAAGGCCACTCCTAAACTCTCGTTCCTAAGGTCTAAGAACAGAAGTTGTAGCATTGAAATCTTGGTCACATTATGTTCTTTTGTTCTAAGCCATTGTTTACTGCTCATTCTGGACCTTTAAGTATATGGAAACATTTTAAAACATCACTATTTCACCTAAACTTTAAATGTTATGTGCTAATAAGTGTGATAGAAATATGATAAATATGACTTCTCATAGCTACTCCATATATCTAAAGCCCCACACTCTAGAAAGCACAATGGCATGTATACACACATCTGACTCGGGTTTCCGTCTCTGGCGGTCATCTGAATCAACATCCACACTTCCATTGATAATCTGGGTACATTTTGGGCAAAGCTTCCAACCAGGTACGAGCTGTCTTCCAAACTTTGCGCTCAGAAAAGTGGCATCATCTAAGTCAATTACATGCAGATTCTTTTTGGCTAGCTTCTTGTGTATGTTAAATGGGTCACAACATGACTTCTGTAACTCTTCAAATCTGTCAATATAAATTTTTACGTGATGGAGACAAATTGTATTATTCCCAGACAGTGTCATTCCAGTTCTAAGCTGTAGTAAAAGCATGTCATTTGATGACAGCTCTTTCAACGTCTTGAAGCCTGTGTGCCGTGTGTAGAAGGTTTTATGGCAGTCGTGTGTGGTCCGAAGCTGGACTCCAACCGAACACGGATCCATCCTCCTGGAGTTTACCACGTTTCCCCTGTTTTATTTTATCTAGAAATCTCTTTGGTAGGTCAACCTAGAGAAACATTAAAGACAGATTTGTACTGAAAATTCTGATTTGGAAAACTGTCAAGTTAGTAAAATGCAGCTTCTTTAGAAAACAAAAGCAAAACACAGCAAACATGGAGTAGTATGAAATACCAAAAGTCTACAATGAGTATCTAACCATGGAATTTGAGAAAAAGTCTTGTCAGGTCAGATCTACACCAGAATACTTGTAATCACAGCTACAACGTTAAGATCACATTTCATGGTTTAAGGAGAGAAGTAGAAGAAATGAGAAATATATTCACATGAGAAACATCAGAGGTTCAACAGGAAAACTGCTTAGAATCTGTAGGGGATTTAACAAGGATGCTGAAAACCAAAACACTGTATGCTCTATACAATATACAACTGTTACAAAAAATACAAAAGACCTTTATGGAATTCTACAAATTTAGTACTATTTCAATCAAAAGACAAAAGGAAGCCCTCTGCTATCCTGCTGGAGTGAGGGCTGACTGCATGATAGAGTACAAGACCAAAACATGTGAAAGGAAAGAAGGGCTCAGTTACTAGAAAGAAAATTGAAGACACTGTGGTATTGCTGTAGCACAGACAGACAGACTAGGGTTTGCTGTATGGCAGGGTTCTGTGCTACCGTGGGAAATAGACGGCATTACACAAAGGGAAAAGGATTACTGGCTAACATGAAAAAAGAAAAAAATTAAATCTCTTCTGGAGGAGCAATCACACATAAAAAGCCTGAAGAAACCTTTACAAGGTTGCCATACCGCAACCGCCTTCTACCCCCAGACACAGAATCTCCCCACAGCTACCCTGGAGTGGAGGTGACATGGCCCCGTAACCACAGCAACTAACTGATACACAGACACTAGAGTGGCAAAGGAACTGTAACCCGTTCCCAGGAAGAAGAGACAGGATGACTGCAGGAAGGACTCAGGATGTCACCGCTAGGAGGCTGTCATTCATGAGGGTGCTACCCACATTCCTGTAAAGAATCTCATCAATATTCTTTACCATCAGCCAAACAAACTCCCTAGCTCACCAGTGGTTGCTTTGGTGGGATCATTATTTAGGTTTGTGGCTGGTGCCCCAGCTGTGGTAAACAGATGTTTGTCTAACCTCTGGTAAACAGGGAAAGTAGTGCAAGGAACTGAGGGGCCTGCTGTGTGAGTGCCACGAGGGCCTGCCATCGGCTGACAAGCAGAGGACACGGTGGTCCTTGAGAACAGCATGTGTGGGCTGAGACTGCCAGCTCATGGCGGCAGCACACGGCCCCTGCTATGTATTGTAAGACACCCAACGTGGTGGGCAATCTGGATGAAAGAGAGAAAGTGAAAGAGATGGAGGTGCTGGTTGTCACTTTTCACACACCCAAAACTTGGAACCCAAGGAGACTCTTATAGGGTAGTAAAGGAGGAAACAAGGCGGAATGATCCTCAACACAGGAGAAAGGGAATTCACAACTGAGAGCACAGGTGGCCTGGAGCAGGAAACTGAGACCTCTCTGCCCTGAACTCCCTCAATCAGACAGAAAGTCCTGGGTTCAAATCCCAGCACTGTACAAACAAATGACGGAATACTCCTACCATCTCAGCATCTGGGAGGCTGAGTCAAAACCTCAAGGCCATCCTCAGCTACATCCCTAGAGGCCAGCCTGGGTTAGAAACTGTCTCAAAAGAGGGGGAAAGGTCATCTTGGAACTCAGGAAGCTTATTTTTAGAAATCCAAGGCCCTAAAGTACTTTAATTTTTGATGGGTCAATTATACCAAATTAAACTGTCAGTCCAATTACTGCATTTTAAACAAAACCCAAAAAGCAAATAGTGTATAGGTGCTTTACATACATGGATGTCTGTGCCGGACATGGCTGCAAAGGCCAGAGTGGAGCATCAGATGCCATGGAACTGGAGTCACAGCTGTTGGCTATGTGGGTGCTGAGATGCAACCTAGGGCTTTGGGAAAAGCAGCCAGTGCTCTTAACTGCCGACCCATCTCTTCAGTCCCAGGCACTGCAGGTTTTTTTTTGTTTGTTTTTTTTTTTTTTAAAGTAAGGATCTCTTTGGAGTCACCGTTAAAGGAGAATTGCCTACAGTTGTTGCCAGATACAGAATTATTAGCTAAATTTGCACATTTGTGTTTTAGATAATGGAGTATCAATTATGCCCTACACATTGCTAAAAAGTTAATCTCATCTGTCTGAAATTCATATTTAAGTGCATGGTCATGTACCTTTATCTGCTAAATCTGGCACCTCCATTTTCAGAGCTTTTAGGAAGCAGTGCCTTCTTTGGTTCTAGCTCTTTCTTATTTGAGCTAAAATCGATTTCCTGAAGAACAACTCACAGGAACTGCTCAGTTTAAATTTCCTACGTGAGGGTTGGTATTCCTTTCCTAGACAAGTCTATTGGCAGCAGATGGGATGGCTCAGTCAGTACAGGTCTCGCCACCCTGTCATGAGGGCCCAGGAGTTATCCCTTGACTCCACGAAAGCAAAGAGGCCAAGTGCTCTCTCTGCTGTCCATCTGTAACCAGTGCTGGTAAAACGGAGGCAGGAGGATCCCTGGGGCTTGCTGGCCAGCTAGACATTTTTACTGACAAATATTGACACCAAATACACTATACTTTAACGCTGAATGGGTCAGTGGGTCTGCAGGCCCTTCTTGGATGTGTGGCATTATATATGCCTCTATTTTGTTCTCCAAAGAGCAAAAATATTAAACAACTCACTCCAGGTTTTATTTTGCTCTTTTGGTTGTTGGCTTTTATGTTTTAAACAGTCATTAACTGAATTCCTGGGGATTTCATCCAAGAGGAAGCACAGAATTTCTAGTGTCCGTTTTGTTTATCAATAATTTACTGAACTGCTCATCTCCACTGATCAACTGGAACAAAAAAATGTCTTAATCCAATCTTAAGTCCCATTGTCTTTAGGCCCATCAAATTTGGCCAATCACTGGTCAACTCAGCAAAACCTTCCCAGAGTATGGTGGCTCTAGGATTACATATTCTCCAACCACCATGGATGGGATCCAGTCATCTGTATACCCCACTTGTTCATGTCAGTTCTTCAAGCATCACTAACTCCTCCTTCACCTCAGAGGTAGTTTCCATCGACCTATGTAAAAGAGTAAACTTCAAGTCTTTCTGCTTTCTGGAAACACCATACTCTGCTACTTGTTAATCGGATATAAACAGAGCCCCAAGGGCAAGGAACTACCTGATTCCCTGAACAGTCATGGCTTCTCTAATTAGCAAATTCTGTCACTTTACTCTTCGAAATGTTTGAATAAACACGTGTTCAGAAATTCCTAGAATCCCAAATGGCAGACTCTCCTTGAAATCGATGGGATCAGATCCCACTTCCCTGCAATGATCCCCACCACAACCCTGTGTGGAATTCACTCACTAATGCCCCCACTCTCTGCCACCTCAATATGACTCGAATCATCAGATATATACAACCTACTATGTACACGGCACTCGGGCAGAAACAAACAAAACCCTCAACCCACCAAAGTGCTTAACTAAAATCACACTGCTAGAACTGAGAAGATTGTGAATTTTAAAGACGGGCTGGAGAGATGGTTCCAGAAGACCAGAGTTCAATTCCCAGCACCCACGAGGTGGCTCGTACTCTCCTGTAACTCCAGTTTCAAGGGAATCCGACGCTCTGTTCTGATCTGTCTGGGCACCAGCCACATACATGCTGGCAAAACATCTATCCATACAAAATAAAGTAATAAAAAAAATTGTTTTTAAAGTTGGACTTGGGCCGGGAGGTGGTGGTGCACGCCTTTAATCCCAGCACTTGGGAAGCAGAGGCAGGCGGATTTCTGAGTTGGAGGCCAGCGTGAGTTCCAGGACAGCCAGGGCTACACAGAGAAACCCTGTCTCGGGAAAAAAAAAAAAGTTGGACTTGGGAGGCAGAGAGGCAGGCGGATCTCTGTGAGTTCTAGGCTTGCCTCTTCCACACAGAATTCCAGGTTAGCCAAAACAACACAGAGAATCTGTCTCAAAATGACGACCAAAGCAACCAAACTTAAAGTCCCAGGCCTAGTTACTCATTTCTGTAATCTGAGCTACTGGGGGTGGGGTCGGGTGGTGATGGGTTGGAGGGTAGCTTTGGCAGTTTGGCACGAGTGAGTCCCCACAAAGAAGCTGGGGATGAAGCTCAGCAGTGGCGAGGCCCTGGGTTCTATTAAAAACCTGCAGCCTGATGCAGCGGCGGACCTACTTTGGTCAGGGCAGAGCCGGGCGCCGGGACTGCTGCAAGCCGCAAGCTCCCTCCGCCGTGCAGGCCTCCCATCCCAACCCTCCTCCCGGTCCGCCGCGGCCCCCCACAGTCAAGAGCCATCCGCAGAGTCCACTCACAGCCGCACGGCCCGGTCCACCTGAGCTGCCACGGGTCTCCGTTGGGCTCCGGAAGCCCCGTATCTGCACAGGCCAAGCTCGGCTTTCCTCAGAACTGCACGCCCCGCGCAAACACCGAGAGGATAGTAGAGAGTGAGGCTAGAGAGTCCGCACGTACCATAAAGAGGAGCCGGGAGGAGCCTAGAGCGGAAGCCAGCCCGGAGGCCTCCGGAGGAGGAAGGGCTGGGTGCGGGCAAGAGGGCATGACTCAATCCAAAGCAAGAGTTGCTTCAGATGCTCGCCCGCCCTGGGGAACTTGTATCCGCTCTCCAGGTTGGGGAATTGGGAGGCTTTTGGAAGCCCTTAGCAAACACAGGTTTCCTTTACGTCCTGTTCTGTGCAGAACGCCAAACAAAAGCACCTAAGATACCTCTCATCCTGGAGGAGAGTGAGTTAAATGCAACTCAAGGAATGGACCCTTTATTTAAAGGCTCACATTTTATTTTTTGCTTCATTCCAACTAAATATATTCTAAAACTCTCTTTATTATACATTATAAAAATGATTAGATCTTTGAGTAAAAGATAGACCCCAGGAAATAAACCTTTACATTTTAGGGGTGGAGAGAAGAGACGTGTAATCGGTGTTGTTTTGAGGTGCGGTGAGTTTTTGTTTTGTTTTTGGGACAAGGTTTCAGCCAGGTAGTTGAGGCTGGACCCTAGAACTCTATATGTAGTCCACGCCGCTATGAATATAATGGTTTCTAGGTTTTGAGAATTTGACACATCTGGTGTGTTTGTATTAACTCCACCTCCACTGATGCCATCTAGGAGTGCAGGAATGGGTTCGTTTGTTGTCAACTAAAGAATTAAAAAGTGTTACCTGAAATTTTAGGGTGCCCCTGAAAAGTCAACATGTGATAACCTAGGAATCTTCACTTTATTAGTAAAAGAATAAACTAAAACTAAAACAGAAGCTCAAGGACAATTTATTAGAATTTAAAAAGGAAGCCGGGCGTGGTGGCACACGCCTGTAATCCCAGCACTTGGGAGGCAGAGGCAGGTGGATTTCTGAGTTCGAGCCCAGCCTGGTCTACAGAGTGAGTTCCAGGACAGCCAGGACTACACAGAGAAACCCTGTCTCGAAAAACAAAACAAAACAAAACAAAACAAAAAATTAAAAAGGAAAACCCAGTCGGGCAGTGGTGGCACATGCCTTTAATCCCAGCACTTGGGAGGCAGAGGCAGGCGGATTTCAGAGTTCAAGGCCAGCCTGGTCTACAGAGTGAGTTTTAGGACAGCCAGAACTACACAGAGAAACCCTGTCTCAGAAAAACAAAAACAAAAACAAAAAACCAAAAAAGAAAGAGAGAAAGAGAGAGAGAGAGAGAGGAAGGAAGGAAGGAAGGAAGGAAGGAAGGAAGGAAGGAAGAAAGAAAGAAAGAAAGAAAGAAAGAAAGAAAACCCAGAGCAGGCAATTTGCTAATCTTGAAGTTGCCCCAAAGAGGAAGATGAATATAATCATGATTAGCCTCCTTGGGCAGGCAGCCTTGGGGTGGAAGGTGGGTCTTCAGAAAAAGACCAAGGAAGTCTAATGCTAAGTTATGGACCTCTGGCCAGCATCTGAAGAAAGATGGAAAAGAACAATAAATAGTTACACAGTTTTTTGATCAGGCCTCAGAAAGATCAACAGAGCCATTGAGGTCAGCCAAACCTAACCAAGGCTGTGCTCTTAGGACTAAACAGGGCGTTGGAAGTCTGGGAAGGGAAAACTTGTTCTTAAGCTGAACCTGCCTTCCTAGTAGAGGTCTCTCAGCCAGTCCCTGACCTGCCCCGTTGGATTAGACCTTAAGGGAAGAGACTAGGGCATGCCTACAGCTAGACAGATTCTGCTCCCTTCTCTCTAACTCCTCCCAACTCCTCCCACCATTTCTCTTTCCCAAAGGCAGGTCCATTGTTTTGTTTTGTTTTTATTTTAAACCCAGAGTCCATTCATTGCTGTCATTCATTGTATTTGCTATGTGAGCCTATCCATGAAAGAAAATCAGGAGATGCATCCTTGAAGAAAATTGACTCTCTTCACCAATAGCCATCAAACACCAAAAGCTCCTCAGCTAAGAGTGGAATTTCATGGGATCCTCTCTGTTAGGTCTAAAGTGGCCTATTGAAACGGAGGTGCTTGTGACAGTGTCCAAACAGAAGGACCCTGGCCTGGTACTTAGAAGCCTAAAGGCAGGAACTTTCCTTCATCTTTCAGGAGCCTCCCTTACCCTGCACCAAACTGCCTTGAGCAAGGTATCTAGTTCTCCGCCGATCTGCTCCACACCTGCTCTAAGAGTCCCTGCTTCTGTTATTCCCCTTAATCCCCCAATAGTCTTGATAGCTTGATCACCAATAAACCCTTCTTTGTGTGGAGTGATCTAGTTCAATGGTTTCACTACACCCTGGATTTCAAACAGCTGAGTTTTTTTGGAAGTCTATAAGAGCCCCCAGCCCCCACACCCCTGGCCAACAAGTTGAAGAGCGGCAACTCATACCTGGCACTTGGTAGGCAACACGTGAGATTATTTTAGATGTCTCCAAAAATGTGACTGAATTAGTGCATGACAAAATTGTCAGTTTAGACAGATCATGATTTTCCATAACAGTTTTCCTCTTCTGCTTTTTGACTGCAAGTGACCCTCTGTTCCACCATATTTTCTATTTATTTTAACTTTGGCATGCCTTATAGTTTACTAACTTACTACATATATTTAACACAATTCTGCCTATGTTTCATAAAGTGCACGCTTACTCATATCCTAAATTTAAAACATCCCACGAGCTTTGCATTTCTCTCCTAAGCTACTCGCATACTTACTGGCTACAGTCACCACTTCTTATGAATTTCATCCATCCTTAATTAAGCTGCAAAGGCACTCGGAATCGTCGGAGTGGAGAGCTGGAGGGGGCAAGGAGAAGACAAATGGTGTCCTTTTCATGCTGCGTTAGCGACCGTGTGTTATCCTGATGGAAACTGTAAAACTTTTTTAAAAGGAGCGTGGGATCAAGGAGGGGCCAAGACCTGGAATCTCTTGTGCTGATGCCAGTGACTCCCGTAAGGCTGTGTCTCTCCGGGGTTAATGGGGCTAGGGTAAGAGAGCTTCCCTTCCTCCTGGTTCCCCAGCCTAAGCGTCATGAGGCACTGGGTTCTGTCCTCTAGGAGATGCTAACTGGACCTTGGAAGAGTAAGGTTGGGAAACTGCTGAGCATCCCATAATGTACAGGCGGGTCCCTGCCATTGCTCACTGACTCAGGACTTCAAGCATTCGAAACCCTGACCTAAAGGAACGAGGAAGGCACGGCGAGGATAAGGGCTGATGGAGAAGCAGCACTGGGATTTTCTGGCTGATTAGATAGAGGTGGTGGGAAGGAGAAGATAGGTTTGGCTTGCACAGTTGGGAGAGTGAGCCGGAAGGAACGAGGGGCGCGAAGGCCTCCGGGGTTGCAGAAGCCGAGTTAGTGGCAGAGAGGGCAAGTGAGGACGCACAGGTCGAAGGGAGGATGAGAGGACTGACTCTAAGCTGGAAGATGAGGGTTGGGAAATGCTAGTCTGTAAGGACTGCGGCATCCTTGGAGATGAGGTAGGTAAGGGCAAAAACAGGTCCGCCCGTGAATGCATGGTGTAAAATGAGAAACAGCGCTGGCTTGGAAATGAATCCTGGGCCCTCCCTCATTTGTTTTCCTAGATCAGCATCTCCACATAGAAGGTGTAGTGGGCAATCAGAGTGCCGCCCCGCCAGGCCTCGGCACCGCTCCTTCCAAGTATCCGGTAAAGCATGGCTCTTACACTTGAATAGTTAACCAAATATATTTATGCATATAAAACTCCCAGTTACATAGTGCCAATTTACAATGATAAAGTATTATCCCAATATTTCTAACCTCTTGGCACACCAGAAACACATCTGAAGCCATCTGAACACCTGTGTCTCCTGCTCTGCGTTCTCTCTCTCTCTCTCTCTCTCTCTCTCTCTCTCTCTCTCTCTCTCTCTCTCTCTCTCTCTCTGCCCCTCACCCCTTAGCTCTTCCTCTTCTCCTTCCTCCAATCACTGGCCACTGCCTCAATGTGAAAGGATAGGAAATATCTTGCAACAATAAGGCCCAAGAATACGAAAATTCTGCAAATGCCCTTGTTTGGTTTTGGAGCGTGATGAAGTTTGAGAACAATAGATGGAGCTGTTAGAAGAGCCCTCTGAGAGGGCACCGGCTGTGAGAGGGCGCGGGCTGTGAGGGGGCGCTGGCTGTGAGGCGTCGGGAAAACTACAGAGGCAGAAATCCTCGAACCCCCTGCAAGGAGATGAGTGAGACCAAGGCTCTCCGCAAGGCTCTGCTGCAGGCAGAACTAGCCAGCTCATTATATTCACAGGTGTAAAATTCGAGTCAATACGGAATGGCAAGTTTTCTAGGAGCGATGTGAAAGGGGTGACAGGAAGCAGGCAAAATTAATTTTAGAGCTTTCTTGTTTACAGGCCTGGTGGGGTCATGTCTGTAATCTCAGCAGTTGGGAGGCCGGGGGGAGAAGGATTGTCACTCACTTTAGGGTAACCTAAGCCACCATGTGAGAGGCTGTGAGAAAAAAACGAAATGAAACATCCCCTATGCAAAGCAAGCCAAACCAAACAAAAAGCTCAAGGAAAAATGATACATATTGTTTAGCCCCACCTGTGAAACATGGCAAAATGTAATTAACATAAAAGTGTGCTGCTTTTCTTTCCCATTAAAACCTGATGGAAATCTAATGTTCTACACCTTGAACATTTCTCACTAGACACCTTTCAGGTACTCAGTAGCTACACAAATCACAGCTGTATGGGGAAGAAGGAAGGAAAACTGTGGAGAAAAGAAACTACAAAGAACAAAATAAATGCCTTAACCAGTGATAAGGAGTGCAGAGGGGGTGGGAGAAGACCCCTCTCAGAAAGGAGAAGCCAGATTTGAATTGAAGCCAATTTTATTTTCAATTTTTATTATTTTATTTATTTATATGCCTGCCATTGTCCCCTTCTCAGGCCTCCCTCCCACAGCTCCTCAACCATTCCTCCTCCCTTTTGCCTCCAAGAGGGTGCTCCCCCCTCACCAGGCCTCCCCTCTTCCTGAGGAAAGGAACTGAGACTTAGGGAAGACAGGGGACAAAGGTTGTGGCTTAGAGAGAGAGAAGGCCTTGGAGGGGACCATGGACAATTGAAAGGGGTCAGTTTACTTAATTGATTTTCAGTTTCTTTCTTTCTTTCTTTCTTTCTTTCTTTCTTTCTTTCTTTCTTTCTTTCTCTCTCTCTCTCTCTCTCTCTCTCTCTCTCTTTCTTTCTTTCTTACTTTCTTTTTTATTTTTTCGAGACAGGGTTTCTCTGTGTAGCCCTGGCTATCCTGGAACTCACTCTGTAGACTAGGCTGGCCTTGAACTCAGAAATCTGCCTGCCTCTGCCTCCCAAGTGCTGGGATTAAAGGCGTGCACCACCACTGCCCGGCTCTAATTTTCAGTTTCATAAACGTTCCTATTGAATTTTAACAGACCACAGAGAAGAGTTTGAAGCCTGCCTATCTGAGTTTATACGTTTTTGGTTCTGTATTTCCCAATATAGAACCAAATTTCGTGCTATAGTTCAAGGTCCAGAAATCACCAGTGTCCCCAACACCTACATTAACTCTGCACCCCAGTTATCACTCCTTGTTACCCAGGTAACCACCACTCTTATGCCATTTACTATAGACTAACTTGGCAGTTATTTGAACTTTGCAACTGTAGGACATGGTTTCCCAGACTTGGCTTCTTGTGCTTAAGCCTTATCACCGAAATTCATCCATACTACATGTACTTACAATGCCTTGTTTTTCTTGGTAAAATTTTATTCTAAGAATTTCACTAATTGGGATGGTTTGTATATGCTTGGCCCAGGGAGTTGAACTATTAAAAGTGTAGCCTTGTCGGAGTGGCTGTGCCCCTATGGTTGTGGGCTTGAATACCTTCGTCCTAGCTGCCTGGAAGTCAGGATTTCCCCAGCAGCCTCCAGATGAAGATGTAGAACTCTCAGCTTCCTGCATCACGCCTGCCGGAATGCTGTGCAAACTGCTCCCACCTTGAACTCAGAGATCTGCATGCCTGTCTCCTGGGATTAAAGGTGTGCGCCACCATGCCTGGACCTAAATTTAACTGGGTGGGATCTTGCCCCAAGGTCACCACTCCCTTAATTCAATTTCATATCCTCGAACACAGGATCCAGCTCCATTTCACTTCCTGGTGCTGCTTTAATACTGGAAACCATATATTTTACATTTTTCCTCTCTAAACTTGGTATGCTTATTCAAAAGGCTCTTCATGAGACTTACGCAGAGAACAAAGTCTCTGCTGGGATATTCTGAGACTTACTTTGTCAATGCAATTAATATAAATCTCTTTACCTCAGCCTCAGGTAGACTCTTCAGACAATGGCAAAAAGCAGCCACAGTCTTCACCAAAATACCACACAGTCTCTAGGCCTCATTCTGAAATTCTTCTCCTCTGAAACCTTTTGGGCCAGGTCTGCACAGTTCAAATCACTCTCAGCAACAAAGTCTTCCATATTTCTACTAGGATGGTCCATTAAGCCCCACTTAAAGCATTCCATTGCTTTCTATTTTCTTGTTTTTTTTTTTTTTTTTTTTTTTTTTAATTTGAGACAGGGATTCTCTGTGTAGCTCTGGCTGTCCTGGAACTCACTTTGTAGACCAGGCTGGCCTTGAACTCAGAAATCCATCTGCCTCTATTCTGTTGCTTTCTAAATCCAAAGTCCCAAAATCCACATTCTTCCAAACAAACGCATGGTCAGGCCTATCACAGCAATACCCCAGTCCCTAGTACCCCAACTTCTGTATTAGATAGGGTATTATTGTTGCGAACAGACACCATGACCAAGGCAAGTCTTATAAGGACATTTCATTGGGGCTGGGTTACAGGTTCAGAGGCTCAGTCCATTATCATCAAAGTGGGAACATGGCAGTATCCAGGCAGGCAAAGTGCAGGAGAAGCTGAGAGTTCTACATGTTCATTTGGAGGCTGCTAAGAAAATACTGACTTCCAGGAAGCTAGAACAAGGATATTAAAGCCCATGCCCACAGTGACACACCCACTCCAACAAGGCTACACTTCCTAATAGTGTCACTCCCTTGGTCAAGCATATACAAACCATCACATTAATGATAAAAATTTGATTCATTTTACTTTCAACTCTTATAAGTAATGCTACTGTGAAATTCTGCCATTTCTTTCTTTCTTTCTTTTTTTTTTTTTTTAATGAGGCCCAGCCTGGCCTTAAAGTCACTATGTAGCCCAGCCAGGCTGGCTTCAAGCTCATAGTTCTCTAGCTTCAAACTCCTGATTTTTTGTTTTTTGTTTTTGTTTGCTTTTTTGTTTTTCAAGACAGGATTTCTCTGTATAGCCCTGGCTGTCCTGGAACTCATTCTGTAGACCAGGCTGGCCTTGAATTTAGAAATCTGCCTGCCTCTGCCTCCCAAGTGCGCTGGGATTAAAGGCGTGCGCCACCACTGCCCAGCCAACATCCTGAATTTAAGAGTTTATCCACAGCTCATTCACACTGTGTCTTTTTGGTTTACATACATTCTCATTTTCATTCAGAGATGTAGTGGGTAGTGGGATTCTTGGGTTGTAAACAGTGTGTATGTTCAATTGCAGGAAACGTTGACAAAGAGTTTTCCAAAGTGATTAAATAAACTCATACTCTTTGTAAAATGAATTTGTTCTCTGAAACATGTTTACCAACACTCGTGTTGGTGTTAAAGCTAATATCAGTTATTGTTTATTTGCATTATCATTATTTTATTTTTTCAAATTGTATTCTTTTAATATTAATCTTTCTATCTCAGTCTCTCTCTGAAGGATGTGTATGTGTGTGACATGTGTATCATGGCATGTACACAGGGGTCAGAGGGCAACTTTATAGAGTTGTTTTTCTTTTAACTTTATATGGGTTCAATGGATTGATCTTAGATCACCAGATCGAATGGCAAGCTCCTTAGCCCACTGAGCCATCTTGCTAGCCCCATTATAAATATTCTTTAAAAAAAAATCTATGTACTTACTTACTTACTTACTTACTTACTGTGTGTATGTATGGAGATCAGAGCTCAACGTTTGGGAGTCAGTTTTCTCCTGTATCACATGTGTTCTGGGAATCAAACTTAGGTCATCAGATTTAGTAGCAAGTGGTATAACCCACTGAACCATTTTGTTGAACCTACTTGTAGTTATTCTTAAACGTATGTGTCTTAGGGTTTTGTTGCTGTGAACAGACACCATGACTAAGACAGCTCTTATAAAGGAAAACATTTAATTGGGGCTGACTTATAGTTTTAGAGGTTTAGTCCATTACTATCATGGTGAGCATGCAGCAGACGTGGTGGTGCTGGATGAGCTGAGAATTCTACATCTTGATCTGAAGGCAGCCAGGAGGAGACCGTCTTTGCTAGGCAACCAGGAGGGGGGATTGGAATTCTACACTGGGAGGGGTTTGGGCATAGTAGGCCTCAGAGCCTGCCTACGTAGTGACACATTCCCTTCAACAAGGCCTCATCTACTCCAATAAGCCCATCCCTCCTAATAATGCCACTCCCTATGGCCAAGCTTTGGAATCCATGGATCTATGGGAGCCAAACCCATTCACACCAACAGTGTGTAAGTAGTTGTTTGCTAAAGGTAAGTTGCTACAATGTCCTAATGATGCAAACCGAAACTAGAATGAGAAAACCTGACTCCATTCCTAACTTAGCGATGAGATCGTTGGATAACCATGCAACTCACTGGGAATCAACCATACAACCTCCGTGTAATTCGCTGTATCAGTCAGGGCTCTCTAGAGTCACAGCACTTATGGAATGAATCTACATGTACTTATTAAGATGACTTACAAACTGAAGTCCAACTAATAAATACAACAATGGCTAGCTGTGAGTAGAAAGTCCAAGAATCCAGTAGTTGCTCAGTCCCTCAAGGCTGGATGTCCCAGTCTGTCTTCTGTGTATGCTGAAATTCCAAAGAAACAGGTTCCAGTGCTAGTGAAGGAACGGATGTGCTAGCACGGCAAGGGCAAGGAGGCAAAGAGCAAAACCTTCCTTCTTCCAGGTCCTGATCTGGGCTTCCAGAAGAAGGTGCGGTCCAGGTTAAAGGTGTGCCTTCCCACCTCAAGATCTGGATCAAAAGCCTGAGTCCTCCAGCTTCAAGATGTGGATCACAGTTGTGCCCTTCATTTCTGGACTGGAGTTCATTTTAAATATAGTTAAGATGACAACGAGAACAGCCATCACATTCTCTCAGCTCCACTAGGTACCTATAACAGTGAGACTTACAGGATTGTGGTGGGGAGTACATGGGTGTGTGTGTTCATTTATGTGTGTGTGACATCTTTCCAAAGGGGTTTATGAATGGTTTGGCTTAGTATAGTAAGTTTTCGATGGCTGGCACTTGTAATTATTTCTGCTGATTATGAACCTGCAGCTGAGTCTAGAAACACTGGACCACATGTTCTTTGAATCGTGGCATGCTACCTTTCAGTATTAGCTATTAAATTACGTTGAGAAGTAGAGGTGTTTGGACAGGTTGACTCCATCTTGCATGCTGTAGTTCCTTCCAGACACGGTCAAGTTGATAACAAAGAACAGCCGTCACACTCTCTTAGCTCCACGTACTTATCTGTAAAAGTGAGAATATTTATAGGATCGTTGTGGGAAATAAATGAGTGTGTGTATGTCTTCATCTATTCCTTCATGTATAAGCACAGTCGTTCAGAACCGGTTGATTAGAGTACTTGTTTAGCATGCATATGCCCATGGCATCCAAGAATAAAGGTGGATAGGAGTGACTTAATTTTAAAGTACTGTGACATAAGGGAACTTAACTGGTGACTGGACAGCAGGACAAATCAGTGGTACGTTTTTAGCATTTGATTTTTCTCATTTGAAGACTTCAGACTGTTGTGGGGGTGGCGTGGGGGAAGGAAATGCATATCTCCTCACATCTGCTACTCAAAAAACATTAGCCATATAACCAAGTGGATTTGGCTGAAATTAAAATCCCAAGGTTCATGCCACCCCAATCATTATTGTATCAATTATGATTCCTTTGGGAATTCACAATGTGTCTGGCATTATATCAAGGGAGGACGTGGGTGATTTGGTGATGGCTTCAACCATTTTGCTTCTGTCTGAGAGTGACCCAAATGCTGTAAAGGAACAGCAGAAATAAATCATTAAAATTTTTGTCATACAACAGCACTCAGAATTATAAAATGAGAGCCACAGAAAGAGATGCAATAGTTCCGTTGTATATAGTGTCTTCATCTTAAGGCTGACACAACTCCTTTCCAGGAACACCAGCGTGAAGTGGCAAGCAATGTGGACAAAGGTTGTGCGTGGTAATTAACAGGGAAGGTTCAAGCCATCTAACTCCAAATGTGCCATTTCCACTTTGCCACCTTTAGACAATTAGTAGAGTTTCTACTTGTTCTCTTCTCTCTTTGCTATGTTAGATATTATCAATGACAGTGAGGATAAAGAGGGTGGGTAGTATTGGTGGGTGCTCTGGCTTGTTTGGCTGAAAGACTGAACAATTCTAAACATTTCTGGGATTCCAGGAAAGAATTTCATTTGGGCTTCTCTGCAGGATGTTGGACAGCTATAGCAGGGGAAAACCAGCAGAGGGAGAACAGAACATTGCTTTTTCATTTGTCCTGGTTTTACTATAGTTTCACCTTTAGGTCTTATTAAACTCCTTGACAGTGGCGAAGAAAACATTATCCTTTCCTGTAGTTTTGGTGGAGCAGGGAATGCTGCTACCATGGAGGTTTTATTTAACTCAGTGGCCAATAAGCTAGCTTGAATGATTCCTTAGCACAGTAGGAGTATGTATGTTTTCACGTGCTTTTCTCCATAGTATTGTGATAATTAAACGATTCGAGGCCTGGGGATATAGATGAGTGGTACAGCACTTGCCATTCATACACAGGGCCCGGGATGCGTCCTTCACATCTCTTAACAAAGCAGGAAAACGATTCTCAGTATTATGTATTTTACATACAATTAAATATAATTTCTTCTCTCTCTCTCTCTCTCTCTCTCTCTCTCTCTCTCTCTCTCTCTCTCAAAGTATTTCTCTATGTAGCCCTGCTGTCTTGGAACTTTCTCCATAGATCAGACTGGTCTTGATATCAGAGATCCTACCTCTGTCTCCAGAGTGTGAGGATTGAAGGTATATACCATCAATGTCCTAAGTCAAATTCTCAAATTAATCATCTCATTGCTAATAATTACTTCTAAGAAAATGTAACACTAGCAATTTAGAATCATCTGATTTCTTGAGTTTTTTCCTCTACTACTTTGTTTGGTGGCCATTTGTTTACTGACTACAGAGACAATTTAAATACTAGATTTTTCTCATTACAGTTTTTCAGCATTTCTTTTCTTTTTTCTTTTTTCTTTCCTTTCTTTCTTTCTTCCTTCCTCCCTTTCTTTCTTTCTTTCTTTCTTTCTTTCTTTCTTTCTTTTTTTTTTTTTGAGACAGGGTTTCTCTGTATAGCCCTGGATGTCCTGGAAACTCACTTTGTAGACCAGGCTGGCCTCGAACTCAGCAATCCACCTGCCTCTGCCTCCCAAGGGCTGGGATTAAAGGCGTGCACCACCACCGCCTGGCGTTTTCATTACAGTTTTTAAGACCAGACATTATGGAGATGACTTAGTTGGGAAGGCACTGTCCACACAAGCATGAGGTCCTACGTTTGGATCCCTGGCACCCATGTGATATACAGTAGTAAAGAAAAAAAGGTCTCTGGAGCTCACTGGCGAGCTAGCGGGGCTGAGTCAGCGAGCTTCATCTTCAGGAAGAGACCCTGCTTCAAACCCTGAGGTGGAGGGCAGTCAAAACAGACGCTGGATGCTGGCATTGGACCTCCACACGCAAATGTACACATGTATACATACACTTACTTACCTTCATAAAGCTACACACACACACACACACACACACACACACAGACACAAACACACACACAGACACACACCTGTGGACTCACACAAAGACACACACACTTGTACATAGACACACACACACTGAAATAAAAAAATATAAAATCAAGAGTCAGTTACTTGAAAAGCACCTACTCATTCCCCCCAGTTCTTTAATACAGTCTCACATTATTTTTTTTGCTTGTTTTGCTGTTTGCGTCTCCAGAAGTTGAGGGAACAACTGAGTCTGATTGGCACTAGTGACCAAGCCTGCTCAGTCAGTCGACAGGTTCTCCAGCCCAGGAGTGAGGATTAAAAAGAAAAGTGACAATTAGACAAAGCTGCTGCTGACCCCAGCCAGTTCTGAGGCTGAGGCAAGTTTATTTTTTCCCAGTCTGCTTTCATACCATTTAAATTACATGCAAGTATGAAGGGCAGGCAGTACAAGGAGGAGCAAGCGCAACAATAAACGCGGTCAAGGAACAGGCAAGGCGATAAACAAAGTCCCAAGATCACTCCGGTGATCACTGTGTCTAAGGGCCCTTCAGGCTGACCAAGATAACTGAGCCTACTTCCCAGTCCCAGCCAAAAGTCATATTCATGCCTGAAGCCTTCTTCTTTGTTCCACCATAAAATCAGATTCTTGCCTGAACTTACTTCTTTGTCCTGGCCCAAAGTCAGATTCATTCAGATGAATGCTTTACATTTTGGGGCTACAACTGTTTGATCCATACCAAGGTGCCTGAAATGTGCTGGGCTGATCTGTCTCCCTCTGGAAGTTTTCACCATGGGTCTGCCCTGCTGCTTTGGTTTTTGGCCATTTGGTAGAGGAAATCCAGAACAATGTGAGTTGCACTAATATACACACCGGGGGAGGAGGGGAGGTGAGCTGTGAAGAGAGCGTGTCCCCTGCCCTTTCCCAGGGACTGTTTTCCCTTGTTACCTCTGATACAAGCACAGCCATTTCCCAGTTCTATTTTGAGAAACAGCACAGATACTCTGATGATAAGGCTTCCTATTTTGTTTTCTCAAGCTAGCTTCAGATGGTTTTCTTTTCCTTTGCAGGTGTAAGAATTCTACCTCATGGGAATGGCTGCAAACCCAGGGAGGGCAGAAGACATTTCATGGGCTGCATGTGGAAAGGCTCAGGCACAGGATCAACATGGTATGTATAGATACATGCAATTAGTTCTGTTCTGCTGAAATATGGCTAGAGAGAGAAAAGGGAATGCTGACGGATGAGGAGTGGGGGGTGCCGTTCAGATGAGTTTCTCTGAAGGAAATGAAGACCCCTAGTGTGTTCTCACAGCCAGTGACACACATACACTGCCTTACCAACTCTTTCTTATCTCTGGGTTCATCATTTGGACCCCAAGAAAGCAGATGGGACATGGAAAATTTATTCTGTTAACGTGATCAAACTTTAAGGTGGTGACTTTTGGCCAATTTCATTTTACTTGTTGCTTAGCAGTCTTTCCCTCCTCTGACCTGACAGTATCACTGGAGTAAGCACCGCTCACTTTCATCAGTGAACAACAACTACTGCTCCATTGGTGGTCACTTAGTGTAAATGTGTTAAATTAATTGTGATGGTTTGGATATGATTAGCCCAGGAAGTGAACCTATTAGGAGGTGTGGCCTTGTTGGAGTAGGTGTGTCACTGTGGGTGTGGGCTTAAGACCTTCACCCTAGTTGCCTGGAAATCAGTCTTCTACTTGCAGTCTTAAGATGAAGATGTAGAACTCTCAGCTCCTCCTGTACCATGCCTGCCTGGGTGCTGCCATGTTTCTGCCTTGATGACAATGGACTGAACCTCTGAGCCTGTAAGCCAACCCCAATTAAATGTTGTCTTTTATAAAACTTGCATTGGTCATGGTGTCTGTTCACAGCAGTAAAACCCTAACTAAGACAGAAGTTGGTACCAGGGGCTGGGGTATTGCTGTGATAGGCTTGACCATGCTTTTGTTTGGAAGAATGTGGATTTTGGGACTTTGGATTTGTAAAGCCATGAAATGCTTTAAGTGGGGCTTAATGGGCCAGCCTAGTAAGAATATGGAAGACAGTGGTGCTGAGGGTCATTTGAACTGTGTAGGTCTGACAGCCCAAGAGGTTTCAGTGGAGAAGAACTTTAATATGTGGCTGAGAGACTGTTTTTGTGATGTTTTGGTGAAGAACACAGCTGCTTTTTGCCATTGTCTGAAGAGACTGCCCAGGACTAAGGTAAAGAGATTTATATTAATTGCATCTGCAAAGGAAGCCTCAAAGAAGCCCAACAAAGACTATTCTCTGGTTAAGTCTGATGAAGAGAATTTTGAACAAACATAGCAAGCTGAGAAAGGAAAAGAACAAAATATATAGTTTGAGTATTAAAGGGACTCCAGGAAGTGAAATGGAGCTGAATTCAAGGATATTAAGCTGAATTAAAGGAGTGGTGACCTTGGGGGCAAGATTCACCCAGTTAACTCTAGGTCCAGGCATGGTAGTACAAGCCTTTAATCCCAGGAGGCAAAGATAAGCAGATCTCTGAGTTCAAGGCCAGCCTAGAATGGAGCAAATTCCAGGTGAAGAAAAGCTTTAATCCAGGCTTGGTGGACCACACCTTTAATCCCAATGTTTAGGAGACAGGCATGCAGATCTCTTGAGTTCAAAGTCAGTCTAAGGAGCAAGATTCAGGACAGCCAACTTAGGCAGTGAAGGAGCTGGGAAAAAGGAAGCTAGTGATAATGTAATAGAATAAGGGGGTCAATGTTCCAGCTCCTGCAAGCAGCAGAACTCAGCAGCTTCGGCCACATGTCTCTGGCTTTATATTCAAAAGAAGGAGACTACTGGGACAATTGATGCTGGTTAGCTGGAGCTAAGAAATTAGTGGTGATTAAGAAAAAATCAGCATCACTGAGGTGAAATATGGGAAGTGTTTTCTGAGAGTACAAAGAAGCTGTATTCCAGAGATAGCCAAGTGTTCCTCATGCTGCAGCTGTACTTGGTAACATGTAAGAATCATCCAGGTGGTACTGGTTTTGAAGGCATGAAGGCATTATGAAGAACAGCTGAGGCTTGGAACTGTGAGAGGCCATGAAAGGCCATTGGTGAAAGTGAACCCTCAGTTGTAAATGACAGCCCAGGACTGAAGGGGTCATGCAAAGGAGTTGAGGCTTGGTACCATGAAGAGAGCCTATGAGAGGCTTTGGTGAAGTATAGTTGCAGTGGAAGACTCTAGCATATTGGAGATGCCAGTACCACGGGATGACCACCAAGAACAGCAGTGGCAGTGAGTGGATCAATCTGAACTTAGAGTGCTACAGAGGGCAGAGCTGGAGAAGTGACATGAGCTCTTTGGAGATACACAGAAGATCATGTGTGGATCTCACATATTGGAACAAGAAGTTGTGAAGCTGAAATTGACTTGGGGTACCCAAGATGTTAAAGATGCCAGTGCCACAGGATGCCTGCCAAGGAAAGCTGCTAACAGGGAGTGGAACAAGCCCAGGAGAAAGAACCTTGTTGAAGTCTACAAAGATGAAAAAGGAGTTGGATATCTGAAGACAGCTTTGCCATCAGACATGGAGATGCAGAGTTTGGACTTTTCCCAGCTGGTTTCCTGTCTTGCTTGGGGGATTACAGTTAAGTGATTGGATGAATCTGAAAAGAGACCTTGAACTTTGGACTTTTAACACTGTTGAGACTGCTATAGTCTACAGGGACTTTTGAAGTTGGACTAAATGCATTTGCATTATGCTATGCTTAAGTATGGCCCCCATAGACTCATGTTTGAATAAGCCTATGGTGGCCAGGGAGTGGAATGTGATGGTTTGTATATGATTGGCCCAGGAAGTGAACCTATTAGGAGGTGTGGCCTTGTTGGAGTAGGTGTCACTGTGGGTGTGGGCTTAAGACCTTCACCCTAGTTGCCTGGAAGTCAGTCTTCCACTAGCAGCCTTCAGATGAAGATGTAGAACTCTCAGCTCCTCCTGTACCATGCTTGCCTGGATGCTGCCATGTTTCTGCCTTGATGACAATGGACTGAACCTCTGAGCCTGTAAGCCAACCCCAATTAAATGTTGTCTTTTATAAAACTTGCATTGGTCATGGTGTCTGTTCACAGCAGTAAAACCCTAACTAAGACATTAATAAAGGAGGAATTCATCTCAGAGCAATAAGTGGTGTAAGGAATAGACAGGGTGGGCTTTATAAAGCAGGTGTTTACTGGGTGAAACAGGAGCCCAAGTACTTTGCATATACCACCTCTGCTGGCCTTTAACAGCGTCCTCTGAATAGAGTGTGTATCATCTTTCCCCATTTCCCAGAGACAGAAGAGAAGCTTGAAAAGATAAAGTTCTGGGTTAGATCATGAAATTGTCATTTAATAACTTTGCTAGCATTATTAATGGGTCAAAACTGAATATAGCCTCCTTAAATTCAAATCCTGAAACTTAGGCTCCACCCTTTGCTCTAGGAGTTGGGGCCTTTTGGAGGTGATTTGGTCATGAAAGTAGGAACTTCACAAATGAGATTATAGGAAGGCAAACAAGCAAGATTTCTACCATGAGCTGATCCTGTGAGCTGTCTATAAACCAGGAAGTAGACATTTTCCAAATACGAAATCTATTTGTTTAACCCTCACCTCTAGATATAGTAATTATGTGCTGTTTATAAACCACCAGTTCCTAATATTTTGTTATAGCAGCGCATACAGACTTTGTCAAAATATACCAAACAGTTAAATATCTATATCAAAAGTCAACCATGAACCAAGATTTGAGTTATAAGGATTATGTAAGGAAGTATGTGAGATGCTCTTTGTGATTATGAATCAAACAATCTCTCTGGTTCCTTAGGTAGGACCAGAAAGCATTGTTTTTTGTTTGTTTGTTTGTTTGTTTGTTTGGTTGGTTTTTCAAGACAAGCTTTCTTTATATAGCCCTGGCTGTCCTGGAACTCACTCTGAAGACCAGGCTGGCCTCGAATTCAGAAATCTGCCTGCCTCTGCCTCCCAAGAGCTGGAATCAAAGGCTTGCGCCACCACTGCCCGGTGACCAGAAATCATTGTGATTAGCTTAGTTTTATCAACTTAACATAATATGGAATCACTTAGCAAAGGAGTCTTTTGTCTTTTATGAGATAGGGTCTCACTATGTAGATCTGGCTTGTCAGGAACTTACTGTGTAGACTAGGTTGATCTTAGACTCACAGAGATTTACCCATCTCTGCCTCTATAGAGTGCTAGAGTTAATGGTGTGTGCTACCACATCTGGTCCATGGTAAAGGAGTACTAATCAGGTATTGTCTATAACCTGTGGGGAGTTCTGTGGCATGTTTTCTTGATTCTTTAATTGAGGTGGAAACTTTGCTCAGTGTGGTGGTGCTTTTCTAGGCAGGGGATTTTAACCTGTATGAGTAGACAAAGGAAGCAGAGCACTCGCATGCATCCAGAGTTCATTCCTGTCTGCACTTGACCGTGGATGTAATGAGACTAGCTGCTTAAATTCCCATTGCTTTGGTGCTCCAACAATGGTGGACTACAACCTGGAATTGTGAACCAAGTGAGCCCTGTGGAGGGTGGTCGTCTAGGAGTACTATTGCATTCATTCTGCAGAAGGAACAAAAACCTACACATCCTGAGAAGACCAACTTAGACAGAAAAGTGGAGGAGGAAGGACCCACTGGGAGAATGACACTCAAAGTCTGTGGCATGGGACCTTAAAGCAGGAAGCTGCCGTAGACTGAGAGTAGTGAAAACCATGACAAGTCCTCAAAAGAGAGCAATAGCTAGAGATCAGGGTGGAGAGGCCAAAGTGGCAGCCCCCAGAGAGTTCAAATAGAAATCCTGAGAGTCCTAGACAGTAATAATTATAGATGTGCAAAGGGAGGCCAAGGTGGCAGGCAGCTGCTACCTGCCAAGAGTGATATGGAGATCTTAAGGGCCCCAGAAAATTCCAGTTACAGATCTGAGGGCAGCTGACAGCATGAAAGTAAGTTATAAATTATGGAGGGAGCAGAGGAGCACCAGCCTCAGAGTGGAATCAGAAGGAAAAGGAAAAGGAAAAGGAAAAGGAAAAGGAGGAGGAGAAAGAGAAGAGGAAAAGAAGAAGGAGAAGGAGGAGGAGGAGGAAGAGGAGGAGGAGGAGGAGGAGGAGGAGGAGGAGGAGGAGGAGGAGGAGAAGAAGAAGAAGAAGAAGAAGAAGAAGAAGAAGAAGAAGAAGAAGAAGAAGAAGAAGAAGAAGAAGAAGAAAACCTGTAAACTTTATAACTTGATTAGAACAGACAGAGGGCTCCCATCATTATAGAATCTTAGGGTTTCTTCTCTCCTCTGGACTTCCTCTCCTTCCTGGTTGATTCTGCCTAGTAACTCCTCTAGGATCCATTATTTCCTTTTCCAGCTGGGACTGTGTCAGTTGCAGTGTCTTCAGTGAGGGTGTACCCAGAGAAGTAAGATCAGCTCTTAAGGGGCCAGGCTCTAATTACCATCTGAAACACCTCCAGCCCCCTCACTCCTTAAACTGGCTTTGTTAAGGCATTTTATCATAGCAAAAGAAAGCAAATCCCCCCCCAAAAGCATGAACCTTAAAAAAGAAAAAAATACACAGTGGATCTCGTTACAAGTAAAAGTTTGGTCAGAGACAGGCTTCTTACTGTAAAGGTGGTGGTTACTACAGAGACTCATTAAAAGTGATGAGAATAATTTACTGTGAGTTCCAAGCTATAGATGGAGCATCTGCCTGAGTCCAGTTCCTGTGGAGTTCTTGAATCTGATGACAGATGTGTGATGTTGGGGAAAGTGAAGACACTGACCACCTGTTGACCTTTAGGCACGTGGTCCAGAAGAGCCAAAACCATCTCTATATGATCACAATCCTGCTTGTGCGAGCAGTGACATCATTGGTGATTGTATTAAAAGAAAGCATAACATCAACATTCTAAAAATCCCACCATTACAAAAAGTGCCCAATAGTTTCCTTTCTTCCTTCCCACTCCCACTGGATCAATCACCCCCTAACTGTACAATTTCAGCAAGCCAAAAATAAACATCTAGCCAGGCATGTCCTGTAGACATGAGCACATGCACAGCTGGTAGCAAATGTAGTTACACAGTTATGCAATGTGAGAGACAGATTAAACATTTGTGAGTTTAAGTCCAGTTACCAAATAGCATCCCTATGTCACAATATTTTTTAATTGCAGGTAGAGACATACTCACTGTACAAAGCAACCTTTCCTCATATGCACCTATCAATTCCTGGTACCATCATTCCAAGAACCATTTTAAAGTCTCTACTGATCAAACATAGATTGCCTATTTTGTAAGTCTTTGTTGATCATTCATATCTTCCACATTTTCAGTCTCTGTGGATCAGACATAGTTTCCTCAGAACGGTTATGTAAGCTTGGCCTAGTGCTCTCCACAGCTGCCACAGGTTTACTCAGTGTGATTGCAACTGCTTCTTTTGGGGTGTGATTACATGTCCCCACATACCCAGGATTAATGGTCACATCTGGAAGATTGATAGAGGTAGAGAGAACAGAGGAAGATTTTACTCCTCGAAAGAATATTGAGAAAAACATAGAATCATCTTCAGGGATTTCAGCCTGCATGATTCTGGCCTTACCCATGACTGACAAAGTGAAACTAAATACTGTTTATGAGTATAAAGAGCACAGCAAAAGCAAGGAGAACCTGTAGAATATGCAATATGGTAATAAATAAGCATAGAGGCCACCAAATTCACCACAGGTTTTTGCCAAGTAAAAAAGGTTTCCATGGGTCTTGCCATCTTGCCACAGTAGAATCCGAGGGGTCTCCATGGGTCTTCCCACAGTGGAGTCCCAGCAGTGAAGGACTTACTCTATGGTCTTTGCAGATGCTGCATGGTCACTTCCAGGCAGCTATAGCAACACCTTGCCCTCAAGGCTCAGGGAACATCACAGAAAAGCTGAGGCATAAAGAATGAAAAAAAGATAGCCTTTTCAACAAATGGTGCTGGCTCAACTGGCGGCTAGCATGCAGAAGAAGGCAAATTGATCCATTCTTATCTCTTTGTACTAAGCTCAAGTCCAAGTGGATCAAGGACCTCCACATAAAACCAGACACAATGACATTAATAGAAAAGAAACTGGGGAAGAGCGTTGAGGACATGGGCACAGGGGAAAATTTCCTGAACAGAACACCAATAGCCTATGCCCTAGGATCAAGAATTAATAAATGGGACCTCATAAAATCACAAAGTTTCTGTAAGGCAAAGGACACTGTCAATTGGACAAAACAGCAACCAACAAATTGGGAAAAGATCTTCACCAACTCTACATCTGACAGAAGGCTAATATCCAATATATACAAAGAACTCAAGAAGTTAGAGTCCAGAGAGTCAAACAGCCCAATTACAAAGTAGGGTACAGAGCTAAACAAAGAATTTCACCTGAGAAATATCAAATGACTGAGAAGCACCTAAAGAAATATTCAACATACTTAGTCATCAGGGAAATGCAAATCAAAACAACCCTGAGATTTCACCTCACACCAGTCAGAATGGCTAAGATAAAAAACTCAGGAGACAGCAGATGCTGGAGAAGTTGTGGAGAAAAAGGAACACTCCTCCACTGCTGGTGGGATTGCAAGCTGGTACAACCACTCTGGAAGTCAGTTTGGCAGTTCCTCAGAAAACTGGGCAGAATACTACTGGAGGACCCCATTATACCATTCCTGGGCATATACCCAGAGGATTTCCCAGCATGTAATAAGGACACATGCTCCACTATGTTCATAGCAGCCCTATTTATAATAGCCAGAAGCTGGAAAGAACCCAGATGTCCCTCAACGGGAGGAATGGATACAGAAAATATGGTATATATACACAATGGAGTACTATTCAGCCATTAAAAACAATGAATTCATTCATGAAATTCTTAGACAAATGATGGAACTGGAGAATATCATCCTGAGTGAGGTAATCCAATCACAAAAGAACACTCATGGTATGCACTCACTGATAAGTGGATATTAGCCTAGAATCTTGGAAAATCCAAGACACAATTCACATATCAAATGATACCCAAGAAGAAGGAAGATCAAAGTATGGATCCTTGGGTCCTTTGTAGAAAGGGAAAAAATACTCACAGAAGGAGATACAAAGACAAAAGGTTGAGCAGAACCTGAGGTAAAGACAATCCAGAGACTACCCCACCCAGGGATCCTTCCCATATACAGTTATAAAACCCAGACACTATTGTGGATGCCCATAAGTGTTGGCTGACCGAAGCCAGATATAGCTATCACCTGGGAGGATCTCCTAGTGTATGACAAACACAGAGGGGGACACTCTCAGCCCGCCATTGAACTGAGTACAGGGTCCCCAATGGGGGGGGCTAGAGAAAGGACCCAAAGAGCTGAAGGGGTTTTCAATGCCACAGGAGGAGCAACAATATGAGTCACCCAGTACTCCCAGAGCTCCCAGGAACAAAACCATCAACCAAAGAGTACACATAGAGTTACCCATGGCTCCAGACACATAGGCAGCAGCGGATGGTCTTGTTAGACACCAAAGGGAGGAGAGGCCCTTGGTGTACTTACATATAATAATAACAAAAAAACCTTTTTAAAAAAAGGAGTGAACGTTCTTATTTGTTGTGGTTTTTATTGTGCTCTGCATCATTAAATAATTTTAACTCATTGAAAAGGCAAAAAAGGCTGGGCAGTGGTGGAGCACGCCTTTAAGCCCAGCACTTGGGAGGCAGAGACAGGCAGATTTCTGAGTTCGAGGCCAGCCTGGTCTACAAAGTGAGTTCTAGGACAGCCAGAGCTATACAGAGAAACCCTGTCTTGGAAAAACAAAAAGAAAAGGCAAAAAAGAAATTTTTTTTTCTTCCAAAGACTCTAATGGAAAAAAAGACATGCTATAATATATACATATACATATACGTATACATATATATCTAATAGATGCTCATTTCTACACTTTATCAATAGTTTACATAAATTGAATAATAATAAAATATAATGCAATTTGTATAAAATTAGCAAATGAATTGAATAAACTTTGTCAAAGGACATATACAAGTGGAAATAGCCTCAGAAAAATTTTCTAATATAAACTTGACTCAGAAATTCCACTCTCAAGGAGGAAAAGTTTAATTTGATAGCCTCAAAAGTTTTCTTCTTAATAGATAAGATAAGGAAAGAATTGAATTATCCATTGAGTGGTGAATGAATCCATAATATGTCCATACAGTAGAGTGCCTCTTAGGAAGAAAGGATGAAATTACTGACATATAATAGCATATGTGAACCTCTGAAGCAATATTCTACATAAAGAAAACTTTACAATAAAGATTGCATACTGTATAATTTTACTTATACAAACTTGCTGCTCTGTGTTGGCTCCTCCTGTCAGGGTACCCAAGCAGGTTACACACTGGCTTGGACTGGAGGGAGGGGAGCTTACCTGGGGTGGGCGGGTGCTGGCAAGATCTCAGCGGACAATAGTGCAGGAGGAACAGCCTTCTCCTGAGAATGTGCTGGGAATGCTTCATTTGCATGAAGGGGAATTCCGGGTGCCTGCTGGACATGTCCATATAAGGAGAGAGGAAGTTACACCTGTAACTTGGCCACCAGGCTAAGTGTCTACCTCAAGGTTGGCAGAGGTTGGGGTTGAGAGAATACATGCAGGCCCAGAGCAGGAAGGAAGCCGGCCTACGTCTGCCAGGCTTGGGTTGAGATTTTCAGGGGTTGGACACATCTCGACCTCACTCCTGCTCCCAACCAGCTCCACAAAAACTCTTAGAAAAGATACAACAATAGGAATACATAACAGATCAATGATTGCCAGGGGTTAATAGGTATTGCCTGCAAAGAGAAGGAATCTATAGGATGATATCAATGTTTATATTATTGTGTTGATTTCATATATACAGGTCTCAAAAGTCAATTATACAAAATAGTCAACTATATAAAATAGGAATGAATATTACTTGATGTAAATTTTACCTTTAAAAAAGCAACAGTTATTAAAGAAAGAAGAGAAGAGAACACACCACACTCTCCAAGGGCAAGTGGCTTCTGCATTAGCAGAGGTGGAAGAGGTCCTTTGGAATAGTGGTTGAAGAGATATATCTTCCCGAAACACTTAACTTTCTGAATGGAGACTATGGTTTATGGCTTAAGTGACTATGTAACCTAATATTAAGTGAACTGAGAGAGTCAGAGGGCCTGTAAGGTTGTTTTGATGACAGAGATTGTTCTCTGAACAAATATAAATAGCCGGTAGAGGAAAAGGCCAAGTTCAACTCAATGAATCATGAGTGTTTAGTGCACTGGCTACACAGGAAGAAGCATCTTTCAGAGGGGATGAGAGTATGGATCATCAGGTAAAGCAATTTCTGCACACAAAAAAGGACTTCAGTTCAAACATATGTGTGTTTGTTTGTACACACACAGAGAGTAACTTTTAGAAAGGTAGTCATAAGCCGGGCAGTGGTGGCATACACTTTTAATCCCAGCACTTGGGAGGCAGAGGCAGGTGGATTTCTGAGTTTGAGGCCAGCCTGGTCTACAGAATGAGTTCCTGGACAGCCAGGGCTACACAGAGAAATGCTGTCTTGAAAAAAAAAGAAAAAGAAAAAGAAAAAGAAAGATAGTCATGTGGTCCAGGATCAGCAGGCAAAGAAAGCTGAAAGAGGGTGATGGGAAGAGAGAGGAGGAGCCAGGTACCGAGGGCTACTCAGAGGAGGGTCTTGCTCATAGGAAACGTTGTCTGCATGCTCAGACTCAGAGGATAGTGAGGTGTGTGTGTGTGTGTGTGTGTGTGTGTGTGTGTGATAAGATTTCCACTTAAGGTCTTGCATACATTAAGTGTTTCTTTACCATTGAGATACATCACTAGTCTCCTTTAGACTTTTACTTTGCATCATGATTTGTTTGCATGTTATTATAATCTGGCACTTATTTGTTTATTAAGTATTAAGTGCCAATATAGTTCACAGCCCAATGACAAGTAAACAAAGGACAGCCTCTGCTGTCCCCAGATTTATAATTTAGCAGGAAAAGGAGGCAATTAAATAGTTTTGTTCTTAATTATATCTCTGGAAGCTAGTGCATTGCTTTCTAAGTGCTTAATAAATATTTGCAGATAGACGCAATTTTATACTGCCTGTGTCTGCGTTTGTGGGTATGTGTGCGTGGATGTCATAATCTTTAAAGTGAATGATACTTATTTCTTTGTTGCTTATGGATTATGGTCTTCTTAATTAAAAAAAAATCCCTAGCAATCTTTCATCTTGCCTCTGTTTTCTGCTGCAGGATTTATGGGAGTCTAATGATTTAACAAAAAATCCTGTCTGCCTAAAATGTTTGGTGGGATTGGTGAGCACAGATCTGCTTTGAAAAGTCGGTTTTCTCAGACATGCTCAAGGAGAGGATGGGGGGGCCCAGCCTGGGGGCCCCTGGGGAACCAGAGCCCATGTGGCCTCTCAGAAAAAGAAAGATCGCGAAAGAGACAATATGCAGAAGGCAGTGAGTGCTGTGATCAGCTTCCCTTACGTCTGCGGCTCCATGGGCCTTCAGAACATCCAGTGAACATGTAGCTGTGCTCATGGCGATCAGCATTAACTAATAGGGTTTCTAGATCTGAGGTGGCACAAGAGTCTGCTGACTGGAACAGTCTTAGAAGTAGAGGCAGAAAGAAGAGGAAGTACTGTGTAGATCATAGTCTTCTGAGTGTCCTGGGCAAGACACACGACACGTGGGCTTCCAGAGATATAATTAAGAACAAAACTATTTAACTTCTCACAGAAGACTTGCCTATCTTCTAGAATAATAAAAATTACAGACAAAAAAAGAAAACCAACAAAAATTATAAGCTACATGACAGTAGTCACAGTGCATTAGTTACATTTCTTGTTGTTGGAACAAAATACTGGACAAAAACAACTCAAGGAAGGAAGGGGCCTTCTGTGGGCCTACAGTTGTCGAGTACAGTTCATTATAGTGGGAACACGGCTGCAGGAGCTTGAGTAGATGAGTCATATTGCATCTGTAGCCAGAAATAGAGAGAAGGCTAGTGTTCCGCCTGCCTCTCCTTTTTAGGTTCAGGACCCCTATGGAACAGTGCCATCTACAGGTGCTGTGGCTCTTCCCACTTGAGTTAACTTTATCTAGAAAATCCCTTACAGGCATGCCTAGTCTGGGTAAATCAGCAGAGGTGTGCCCAGATGATTGTTTCCTAGATGATTCTAGATCATTCCAAGATGCCCTGACGTGGTACCACCCATAGTGGGGTCAGATCTTCCATATCGGTCATCTCAATCCTAGCCATCGTACACTGTGTGCCAAAGCAAACAAACAAACACAAACAAAAAAAACATTCCCCTCAAGACAAAACAAAAGAAGGCTAAAGCCAACATGTTATTCCTACTAGCTGATGAGTCAGTGTCTGGGGTGGGGTAGGTTAAACTGGAGAGAGAGACTCCCAGGCATAAAGGATGAAGGTTTGACTTGTAGGCAGAATGTTGGTCCTGTATGAAGGCTAGATTATGGACTTACTGTCGAACTGACAAGGGAATCGGAAACAAAACAAAACAAAACATAAAATCTAAAACCTAATGATCTCAGAAATTAAAGATCTAAGATTTTTAAGTATTCAAATGTAAAGTCTTAGGTGAACACCCGTTTTGGACCCCAATCTTTCAAGACATCCTATGGTCTTTGGCAGAAGCAAACATTGTATAGCTTCATATGCAGCAGGGTAGGATGGTAAGGCACTCCCAAACAAAGCTTGCAATTAAGTGTATAAATCAGAGAAGAAAGCAATTTTGCAAGCAGAGCATAAAGAGAGTGAAGAGGAATACCGGGACGTTAAGAGCTCAGGAAGATAGAACAGCCTGGAAGATATTGTGGGAGAGCCATGCTTAACCTCCTCACAGCCACGACTGAGGAGGTAAACACTGCCAGAGGGGAGGCAGATAGTATGCAGCCAAATGTCTAAATGTGGAAAAAGGGGAAAGAACTCCTAAGAATGAAGTCATTGAAACTAAAATTCAATGGATGGTCAAAGTATAGGTAGGTCAGAGCTAAAATAAGAACCGCAGTATTGGAAGGCAGAGTTAGAAAAAAACCCCTAAAATTAGCAAATATAATGTGGAAATGGAAAAATATAGGAGGATAATAAAAGGTACCATCAAAGAGGTAGATTGTGGGGTTGAGAATATGTATAATATAATTTAGAGGATGGAAAAAGAGCACATGGAAGATAGCAATTGTAACTGCCTGCAGTTACATGGAACAGGTTATTTGGAAGAAAGCTGGGGACATATGGGAAGGCGGCAAAAAGAGACTGAGACCAAGATAACCAGGTCTCAAAGTTTAATGAAGAACTCCAAATATGTAGGTAAGGGAAAACCCATTCCCCCAAAGGCTGGAAGCTTCTCAGCAGAACCAGTTCAGTTGCTCCCCGCAGGTGGCTAGTGTTTCTCGAGAAACTGCAGGTTCTTGAAGAGCAATGGGCTTCACCTTGGTCTGAGCACTCCACCCTAGGAGGAGGGGATTATGGCTAAGACAGGAGTACCTGCTCAAAGGCTGGGAGAGGAACTTCACATTGGTAGATGTCAAGTTCCTGCCAGGTGGCATGGCACCCCAATAAGGCTCTCTATAAGCAATGATTAAGAAATAGATCATAACTGAATACGTAAGGTTTAAGCAGCAAAGAAATCTGCTGTTCCATTCTTCAGTCTGTTAACTTTTGTTTTTCTATTATATTTATATATAGGCAGAAATGTATAGCCATATTGTATTGGCTACAAATATGCAGATCTATGTAGCTACGACTACTGGATTATAAATATACAGATGTATATTAGGTTATATATTTAGTGACAAGTACAGTCATTACTGTATTAGAATATACATATGTAGAGTATTTCCCTGAGTGTAAAAAAAGTTTTGTTAGATACACTAGTTTACGTAATTTTGAGGAGCTGTTTATATTGTCTGGGTTTTGTTTTGTGTTAATTCTTGTGTTTCTTTGCCGCACCTGAAAGGTTTCTCTTCATTCATGAGCCTCATACTTGAGCATCTCCGGTGGAAAAAAAAATTACAAGAGAAACAGAAACAAATGTACCAAATACAAGCTTTGCAGAAAGAATTTGGTCGTGCTTAGGATGGATGAAAAGAAGACAGTCACGTAGGGTTGGACATAAAACAGTAGGTTGTCATGCTAATTACTGAGGATGCAGTACTTAAGAAAGCCTGTCTGTGTGGATGTTTTCTTCTCAAGCTTCTGAAGGCAATAATTAACAGGTACCATTTACGAAGCACTTATCAAATGCGCTGTTTTAAATACACGTTGCCTGTAGTTATTAACAAAAATCTTGAAATATTTGCATTATTGCTTCCCTTTTGCTTATAGGAAAATCAAGGTTTCAGTCATCAATAACTTCTCTTTGAAGATTCCAGGTTGAGTGGACTTTAGTTGATTGTCATTTCCCTCCTGTTTATGAGAATAGAGCAGAAATTTCCAGATACCACATTCATATTCTCTCAAGACCAAATGCAGAGTCCCTTGCTATAGTCCACTCCAGCTTTTGTTGATAATACCTCAAAGAAATACAAACAGAATCACCAATGGTGGCATGTGCTTGCTGCAGGAGTGAAGCCCTAGTTTTAGCAGTGGTCTAGTGACTCCCAGCGTGTTCTCTCCCTCAGGCCAAATTTAGCTGGCTGAGCGAGGATGAGGATACCATAGATGAGAATCTTTTCGTTTAAATAAATTAGCAGTGTCGCAACATTAATTATCTACAGCAGCTATTTTTAACTTAGAGTACTATGCCTAGCTGAGCTGAACACCTTGGGTGCCTGGCATACAGATTCGAGGATGCCCGTGATGGGAAGCAGACAGGACTTGAGAAGTGGATTTTTCTAACTATAGACTCCGCCCTCCCCACCATGGCTATCTTGTTACTCCACAGCCTCCCACAGTCCTCCAGATGTTTACCACATTCTCTAGGAAGCTTTATTGTGAAGTTTTGTTGTACTATGAACGAGAATGGGGAGGAGAGTGAATTATAGCTACAGACACCTCTCAGAGCCCCAGTCGGATGTACGTACAGTTGAGTCAATTCCGAGTTGACCCAGAGTCACTGGGAATTAGAGCCCAGAAAGGTTTTTTTGGGTGATAATTAAGTCTAGAAACATTGGGAAGTATGAATTCATATATCTCAAGAAAAAATATCTAAATAACTTATTTCAAATATATAAATACTTCTGAGAGCTAAGAACACAGAGCATTCTTTCGTTACTAGCTTGTCCTTCGCCCAAACTGGGCTTGTCAGATAGATGTTTCCTTTTTGGTCTCCAGGCCTCAGTCCTTTGATCACCCCCACTTCCTTTCTTCCCCCTACCCCTGTTGAGTTTGAATCAATTTTCCTGCCTTAGAACACTCATGCGGGAGAAGCCATGTTCGGTCAACAGCAGTAATTCTTATGGTCTCAAGTGGGACATCTTTAAGGAAGACACAGTTTTCTCTTATATAGAAAGTCACTTTTCGCACATCACCAGAGTTACACTTTTATGGGGGAAAGCTCTGTGTGCCTGAAAGATGGGAATGGACCACCGGGTGGTAAAACAGCAGAAATGCCTGCACTCCAGGATTTGTTTCTTTAAAGATTTTTTTTAAAAACATGATTTATTTATTTTTATTTTATTGCCATTGGTGGTTTTCCTTCATGTATGTCTGTGTGAAGGTGATGGATCCCCTGGAACTATAGCTATAGACAGTTGTAAGCTGTCATGTGGGTGCTGGGAATTGAACCTGTGTCCTCTGGAAGAGAAGCCAGTGATCTTAACTGCTGAGCCAACTCTCCTGTCCTGTGCTCCAGGATTCTAATGAAGAAAGAAAGATGGCCATGCTCATCTTAAGGAGGCATGGACCCCTGCTTTTGGAGTACAGTGATCAGCGCCATCTTAATCAGAGCAGCTGTACTTCCCTGCCAGGCACCCTTGGCATGTTGACATTCCTCCGAAGAAAAGCCATAACACCCTCATCCAAGATTCTAACCACTGGCTATGCATGAACACCTTTTATTATTATTATTATTATTATTATTATTATTATTAATTTATTAATTTTTTTACTTGTAGAAACTCTTTATTGGTAGTGTAAAATGGATGCATACCACTTACTCAGAGATTAAATACTTTTTGCAGGACTGCCCAGGAAGGGAAGTGTATTGGCTAAGCCATCTGGATATCTCATTAGCATGGAGAACTCCCTGTGCTCTGTGCTATGTAACTAGTTGTCACAATCCTCCCGTGGGGTGTCATGGTCACATTCTCCGGGACAGGGACCAGGTCAGGAGTACATGAACTGCCTACAATTCCAGATATGAAAGTTACTGGGGTTTCTGAATTTGTTCAGCATTCCCAGTTTTTGACACGGTTTTACTTGTCCCACAGAAGTGATGAGTTGTATCTTTTTTCTTGTCTCCCCTCTCCCCACTCCCCCCCAGATAGGGTTTCTCTGTATAGACCTGGCTGTCCTGGAACTCACTCTGTAGACCATGCTAGCCTTGAACTCAGAGATCCACTGTCTGCCTGCCTCTGCCTCCCAAGTGCTGGGATTAAAGACATGTGCCACCACTGCCCAGCATTATTTTAAATTTATTTGTTTATTATATGTAAGTACACTGTAGCTGTCTTCAGACACTCCAGAAGAGGGCGTCAGATCTTGTTACGGATGGTTGTGATGTGGTTGCTGGGATTTGAACTCAGGACCTTTGGAAGAGCAGTCAGAGCTCTTAACCACCCAGCCATCTCTCCAGCCCGTTTAGTTCTCTCTCTCTCTCTCTCTCTCTCTCTCTCTCTCTCTCTCTCTCTCTCTTGGTTTTTCGAGACAGGATTTCTCTCTATAGTCCTGGACATCCTGGAACTCACTCTGTAGACCATGCTGGCTTCAAACTCAGAAATCTGCCTGCCTCTGCCTTCCAAGTGCTGGGATTAAAGGTGTGCGCCACCACCACCCGGCGATGAGTTGTATCTTATTCAGGGCTATTTTGAATCCTATTTTTCTAGAGAAGAGACCAGTAAATCCTCGAGGTTGTGAAGTGAAGTTTTTTTAAATCTGCAAAGGTCAAGATATCATCCACATAATAGTAACAACAACAACAACAACAACAACAACAACAATGTATATTTCCTTTTCTAAATATAGTTTCAGGATGGCAGCAACCACTCTCTGATATATAATGGGGATGTAGGCTATCCCCTCAAGGGATAGCCCAGAGTTGTTCATTTGGGGACTTTTCAAATCAAGAGGCTAGCCCAGAGTTGTTCATTTGGGGACTTTTGAAAAGACAAACACCGCAGACAATCTTTGCGGTGTTGGGGATAGTGAAAAAGCAATCCTTACTATCTATGGCCAATTCTGAAGTATTGGCCAGGATTGCAAGGACAAGGGAATGTCCCACAGATCCCCAGATCTGAGTGGTTTTGTTGATGGCCTGTATATCTTACAACAGCTGCCATCACCTAGAATTCTATTTTTAATTGCAACTATGGGAGTATACCAAGGGCCACAGGAATGGCAGATATGTTGGAGTAGGAGCTGAGTAAGAACTTCTAATTTCTCCCTGGGTAAAGGTGACTGTTCAACTCAGACAGTCTTAGCTGAGATCAAGTCAAGGCAAGGAGTATTGAGTTAGAAATATCACACCTAAGAGTGGCTTTTAGAATTGGGGCTGACTCCTGGGAGGGTATTTGTCCCAGTCCTCTATCTGGATGTACTCACTTTCCATTGTTACTTAAGAGGACCACATTTAGGGCTTCTAAGATATCTCTCTCCAACAGCTTGATGGCCATGTCCAAGACAAGAAGTCTGAGAAGGCCAATGGTACCACACGGATCCTCCCCTGTGAAGGCCTCTTTGTGGTATACTCCTGGGAGGAGCCTTCTATGCCCATTAGCTGTGGCCCAGGGGTTTGTCCCAATGCTATGGGACCCTGGATCAGAGTCTGCTCTGGTGTCAATTAGGCATTTAAGTAGTTCCTCTATAATTTTTATATTGAGTTTAGGGTATGTACCTTAAAAATTATTAGTGGCCCTCAAGATTTTATGGTTTTCCCCTCTTATTGTTTGGGCTGAGGATTGCTCCTTTTGGAGTTTAAAGGCAAAAAGGGGCTTGCCATCTTTCTCATATTTGGAACGACAATGCTTTTTCCAACGGAATCCTTTAAGGTATTGAGGACAGATGCTTTTAGGAGATGCAGCTTCCAAGTCCTTAGCTGGGGCAGAGTTGGGACACTCACCCTTCAAGTGGTCCTCCTCTTTACTTTTAAAACATGTTACTTCTGTTTAAAGAGCCTCAGTGAAGGCCTTGGCAAGGGAGGCAGTTTTATAGGAAGCTGTCTCAATGTCTTCAGTGGAAACTATCCATTTGCTATAACGTCCATAATGTTCAAACCCTGACATGCTAGCTGGTGTTCTGAATTCATAGCTTCCCAAATTATTCACTTAAGGAGGACTTCTCTACCCATAGGATCAGGAAGTTTGAATTCTAGCCCCCCCTTTTTCTAAGAATAAAGTCAGATCTTTGCTGGTAGAGGAGAAGCAAGGAATCCCCACCTTGGGATGTAGAATTGGAGGTTATGCAATCCCCGGCCCGAAGGGCACAAAGGTGTACTTGATCAAAGAACCCAGCAGGTTGGGAAGCCTGTTGTACTGTGGAGAAGTTATCGTGGTCCAAAAGCTCCCTGAAGCCCCAGGGATATTTTGCTGGTTTTGGTTTTGACTTTTCCTGATCTCTTGCAGGTGTGTTCATCTTTATAAAAAGGCCCCCACTGAAGAAACCCGAGGCTAGTCAAGAAGGAACAACAGACCTCACTCCAGTCCTGTGGTGTATTCAGGGCAGCAGGAAGACACAGGAAAATGGATTTGGTCCAAAGGACATGAATACTATCTTCTTGTACCACTTGTCTAAGCTCTTAAAATGTGTTGGCCTGGTAGGGATACCAGTCCAGGGGCCGAGATCAAGTAGATTGAACAGGGACAACCTAGGCGTTATTTCTGTTGTGGGGAGTTTGAAAGAGTCTCCAATCTCACATAATTGTTAGGTGGCAGTTTGTGTGTGTGTGTGTGGGGGGGGGTAGAAGGCAAGGAGTCATGAAGACTTTTATGAGTGTCCTTAGAGGGTGAGGCAGGAGGGATTAAGGCAGCAGTGAGGGATTAAGAGAGGTGGGTGTGTTTGGGTCAGGGGTTATTTTCTTTCTAATATATTAGATTGCTGTGTAAGACCCGAAAGAAAAACGGGGGCATCCCAGCGCCCAACGCCTTGGAAGGTGTCACCCCAATCACTCACGAGAAACAGTCTTGATGTAACAGCATGAGGATTTTTATTCCAGAGCTCTGGGGATCACAGCCTTACACCATGCAGGGTAAAAGACCATGAACCACGAGTGTAGAATCAGGACACCTTTTATAGTCCTACAACGGAACCCACCTAACACAAACCATTCCATAGTTCCTAAACTAATCAGTTTATCCAAGCCCGCACTCTCTGAGAACCAATCAGTTTCCTATAGAAGCCGGATAGAAACTAGTTAAGTCATTTCTGCTTACGTGGCCACCACACACAGGATCATGCACAGGGTCACGCCAGGCATTTCCTGTTACACATTTCCTGTTACGGGGCCAGGATTAGGTCGCTTGGAGACCTGAACACCTGCCAGGTGTGAGCCCCGCAGCCCGGGTGGCGAGCCCTGCAGCCTGCGCGGGGGGTCATTTAAGAGTTAGGCATGGGGGATTCTTAGTCTGTAATTTTCATCCTTTCAGCTGGTTCAAGGGCAGCAAGGTCAGCCACAAGGAGGTCCTCAGGGCTCTCCCCCTCAGTCTTCTCTGGGAGTAAGGGGTTTAGGTTCACCCTTAATTTCCTTCTCAGAGTGGGCCGTGCATTGCTGAATGGCCACAATGATGGGGAAGAAGGAAGTTGTCTCTTCTTGGACTTCTCAACACTGAGTCCAGACCTCAGCATCATAGGGGTCGCTGGAGATCATCCTAGGGGCTAATCAAAGGACCTCCTCCCAGAGGAGAGTTTCCTTCTGGGAGATTTTAGTTCCCCTCAGCTTGAGGAGGGCCTGAAGGCCTCTAATTTAGGACTCCTGGTGAGAAGTGAGGATTTCCCAAGACAGAAAAGGATGAAAGCACTCAGTCAAAGGGGAACATAGTGGGACTTCAGGAGTTCTAGGTCGCAAAGCCTGCCCGCAAATTTAAGAAAACCAACAACCACCCTAAGGGCTTGTGGCTGCTCATTATGCTACTAGGTTCTTTCAGAAAGACTTAGAGGGGTAATTTTTTGCCAATGCCCAAAGGTCTGTTGGTTATTGTTGGACGGGGTCCGACCGTCAGGGAGACGGCTCAGATAGAAGAAGGTAAAGAAGAACCAGACAATCCTCCTCAGGTCAGGGTGAGCAGTATGATGCTAATGTCCCTTGGAAGGAAATACTCACCTTCTTCCTGTTGTCCTGGAGAGTTCCTGTCTCAGTGCCAGATGTGACTACCCTGATCCTAATCGGTTGTTGCATTCTAGTGGTATCAGGATTCAGAGGAAATGGTAGCAAGGTCTTGGATGGGGCTGAGTTCAGCAGGTATGAATGACCCAGGAGAGATCAGGTAATTTCTCTGGATTTTTCTTGAAAAAAAAAATCTGTTCTGGAAGTTGACCCAGTTCATCTCAAACTCCAGAGCTTGAGTTCATTAGTATTCTGGATACAGCACCAGTATATCCAGTGGCTGAAAAGCTGAACACCCTCTTTAAATTTGTCCTGGGGAGATGGTGCAGTGTGGGAGGGTGGGAAGTTAGCTAATAGGGAGCTCTGTCTATGAAGGAAGAGGGAAGCCCCGATTTATACTAGCATGGAAATAATTGGTGATTTAATTATTTGAGGTCACCTATGCTTCTGTAAATGATCCCCTTGTCTGCGCTTTTATAAATAAACTCAATAACTTCACTAGCTCCCCAAGCCAGACCCGGGTGGAACTGTTACTTTGGTCTATTCTGAGTGCTTAGTATGGGTGGTATTGATGTTTGTTTATGTCTCCCAAGGGAAAATTTCAACAATAGAAATGTTTTTCTCTTTTGATGTAATGAGTACAAATTTCCACAAATATTGATTTCTCTAGCCAAATCCAAATAATCAGCTACTTCATTTATGTATTCATCCCATTTTTTAAAAATTATGTACTTTAAATATTAGGAATGACTTTGGAAGAAACAGGTATATATTTGATACATTAGCCAAAGCGGGAACTCTCTTGCTTCATTTGCTGGCACACATCAGCTCATCGCTCTTGACTGTGGATATGATGTGATTGCCTGTTTCAAGCTCCTGATGCCTAGGCATTTTCACCAGGTGTAACTTGGGATGGTTGTAAACCCTTTCTCCCGTTGTAAGTTGCTTTGATCAGAATTATTTTATTTCAGCAACAGAAACAAAGGCTTGTTTCTTCCACCCTCTTTCCCTTGTTGGAGTCATAGATGTCTGTGACTTTAAATATATCTACACCCCGATAACTTGTACTTTGGCATGCAGCTGGTACATAGACACAAACATTGCACCCATTTCCTAGAACCACACATGCTGTATCCATTCATTGAACTCATCACTATATGCAGTGATACAGAGTATTTGAGAGTAATCACTCTGATACACAAATCAATACCATCTTAAGTTTACACTAAGAAACATTTACTTATGATTCTGGGACTTTATTTCTATTGTGCTGTCCTTGACTTCACAGTTGGTTTAGGCAGGATAAGTATTTAAGGATAAGTACACAAGTCTTAACCTTCTGAATGAATCTAGGTGGCAAAGCATGAGGCTGTACTTAGGAGCTGTTGTCACAGAGAGTGGGAAACTGCCAGGCAGCCCCTCCCAGCTCTGTAAAATAGTACATTAGTTTGTTCTTTAGAGCTCCTGAAGAGGCTGTTATGATCACCTCCCAGGGTGATGCAGATGAATTGTATCTTTATTTCTTTTCTTGTAAGAGTGGAATATCTAGAAACTAGACAAAAATTTTATTTTTAATGTTGTTAGAATAGATTTTAATGGGTCTAAGTTTAAAATACATGGTGGACTGCTTGTGGGAATAGAAATTGGTGCAGTATTTCTGGGAATTAAGTAAATAACACAAACACAACTGCACCGAATGAGCCAATTCTATTTCCAATGGTACATACCATTTAAGTGCATTCCAAAAGATACTTTTCAGTGTTGAAGTTAAGAGGAAACTTAAGGCAGTCCTCATTATAGTAAATGATAGTCTGCAAAGGAGCAGATAATCAGGGTAGAAACAAGAACAGTAACAGCAGCAGCAACAGCAACACCACCAGCAGCAACAACACCACCAGCAGCAACAACAACATCAGCAGCAACAACAACATCAGTAGCAACAGAGAACTATATATAATTGTGACAAATCAGAGAAAATAGAAATAAAAAGATGTAAATATACATAAGAAGCCATTTTATGAGCTACATAAATATAATGCAAGAGTTAAAATTTTTAGATTGCAATCTACTCTGGTGTGTATTGGACATGTTAGTGTTCGTTGAGGTGGAAGGGAGAAAAAGAGTAATAGAAAGAAAGGAATCCCAGAAACTGAGGATGAAAGACACATTCCTTTCGGACCTGAGGGAATAAAGCAATTCAGAACTCAAAAATGAGAAAGAATATTCTCAGAAGGAAGGGTTACATTTTCTAATCTTGATCCACACTGGAAATTTTATAGCTCCTTGCCTTGTCAAGAACCGTGTTAGGTTTCTGGTTTTAATCATGTTTAAATTTATTGTCAAGCCTTGAGTCTTCGAGAGTGTAATTCAAAAGTTTCTTAAAGATATATCTTAGAAGATCTTTAACAACCAGCTTTGTGGAGATATAATTTACATGTAGTAAATTTCATGTTTTTTTTTTTTAAGCTCAATGAACTTCCACAGATGTTTTAATTCTCTTAGTTGGAATATAAAACATCTCTGTCACCTGACACAATTCCCTGGGGGTATTTTTTTTCAAGCAGACTCTCACTCAGTTTCTTTTCTGTATTTTTTTGTTTTGTTTTTAAGATTTATTTACTAAGTACACACTGTATCTTTTGTCAGACACACCAGAAGAGGGTGTCAGATCTCTTTACAGATGGTTGTGAGTCACCTTGTGGTTGCTGAGATTTGAACTCAGGACCTTCAGAACAGTCAGTGCTCTTAACCACTGAGCCATCTCTCCAGCCCCTCTCACCCAGTTTCAAGTGCGATGGAATATTTATTATATTTCATTAAGTTTACATGCATTCATGTTTCTTATGAATGGAATAATTCAGTCTGGCTCTTTTTTTTTTTAGCAGTTTTCATTTAGCATAATGTTTCTGAAATTCAAATATGTCATATATATTAATACTGCATTATCTTTTTACAATTTAGTAATGTGACATTATATGGAAATCCTAAAATTTGCCAACCCATTAGCTTGCTAATGGACATTCAATTTGTTTCCTGGTTTTGTCTACTGTAAGTAAAACTTTAGGAGTATCTGTGTGTAAGTCCTTTTGCAGACAGGTGCATGTAAACTTAGTTTTGTAATTGATCCCAGATAGAGCAGATATTTTTGTTGCAATGTTATTTGTTGAAAAGATTAACCTTTCCCCAGTTCATTATCTTAGCTTTGTTTAAAGCGATGAGATAGCTCCATTGCCTCTGACCCTGCAGCCATTGCAATATTGATGTCTAAAACTGGATTGCTAGCTAAAAGTCATTTTTAAAGAAGCAGTGATGGTTGAGAAGAAAGTTGTCCACATACCCAAACACTCTGAGCCGACAGACAAGAAGGTGCCCAATCTTCATGTAATGAAGGCCATGTAATCTCTTAAGTCCTGAGTTACATGAAGGAGCCATTTGCCCGAAGACATTTTTATTGGTACCTTGGAAACAGGGACATTCAGTATCTGGGACATCACCCTAATCTACCTTCAGGGATTGTGCCTGTCCCTATGTCACAGGCATTATGAGACTGGCAGCCCTTGCCCCAAAGATCCAGAGGGAGAGTGATCTGCAAGATTCACAGAGGAGGCAAACAGACACTTACAGAAGGAGAGTTGTTCCTGGGGCTGGCTTAGCAATCAACTTCCACTTTAGAGGCAGCTATGGCTGTAGCTTAGCCAGCCACCTCAGTGAGGTTGGAGACTGTGTTGTGTTGAATAAACTTTAAAGAGGAAAAACGTTATCTTCATGTATGTGTGAGTCTATTTCCCCATCTTCTTCATTTTGTCCCACTGGTCTGTATAGTAGAGATTGTTGTTAAGTAGCTTTAGAATGAGTCTTGACAGTACTCACCTCCATACGTGCTGCAAAGTTTTTGTTTTTATTTTTATTTATTTATTTTTTAATTTAAGTGGTTTTCTATCTAGTTTCATAACTTGGAGTCCTAAATTGTCAGTTACTTCAAAGTCTTGCTGGGACTTCGGTCCACGTTTCTTTGAGTCTATAGTTGTACAGAAAGTCTCCATCTTATGAATGTCTGACTGAGAAGACGCTCAGCTCCTTTCACCCCTCCGTGCTCTGTTTCATGCTTGCCGGTGCTGGTGTAGGACATATTACTGTCACCTAAATGATTCACGATCTCTAGATGCTTTCAAGAGCTATTCATTTTGTCAAATTATTTTTAAAATTATGTTGTTAACACAGAGAAATAGATTTATTTGGGTGTAGGATTCGTATATTAGGTGTAGGATTTGTATATTACACTCTTGGCAAATTTACTTATTATTTATGATACGTTTTCTTGCTCTGTAGAACTTATTTATGCAATAATCTGTTCTTCACTCAGGACTGATTGCTTACTTTTCTTACTTTTTCCTCCATTTCTTTCCTTTTTAAAACTATTTTTGTGACAGGGTCTCTAATTGGCCTGGAGCTCACTATATAGACCACACTGGCCTCAGGTTCACAGGCTTTTTCTACCTCATGAGTGCTGGATTAAGGACATTTTGTCACTACATGGTTTACTTAACTCTTCAGAATCTTCTTTCTTACCAGCTACATGGGTTGAGACAATTAGGATATGCACAGATTATTGACACAAATGGTTCCTTGGAGCAGAAATTGGGGATAAACATCCTGGTCTGATCCTATCTTTCTCAAACCAGTTCCTTCATGGACTTTTTTTTTTGTCCAATTTTCTCTCTGCTTTTGATGGGATGTCTGGTCCAGTCTCTTACTTCATCAGAAACAGAATAGGATGTTTATTCATTCCTCAAAATCAGTAACAATGTATTAGGTCAGAATACAAGGTTTTTATATTTATCCCCATGCTGATGAGAGGGTAGAGCTATGGGATTATAGCTCTATATTATTTTGGGTACAGCCAGATCAGAGTCCTCACATAGACTTAAGAATGACAAGTTTTCTTTTTCTTTTTTTTTCAAAGATTTATTTATTATATTTAAGTACACTGTAGCTGTCTTCAGACACCCCGGAAGAGGGCATCAGGTCTCATTACGGATGGTTGTGAGCCACCATTTGGTTGCTGCGATTTGAACTCAGGACCTTTGGAAGATCAGTCAGTGCTCTTAACTGCTGAGCCATCTCTTAAGGCCACACTGTCTATTAGAGGAATGTGAAGTACCTTTTTTTGTTGAGTATGCTAAAGGTTTTTTATCTTGATATTGCTGCTAGATAAGACTTTATATCTTCAGAACTTAACTTGTTAGGTTGGGATTATAGCTCAAGGGTTATAGTTGCAAGGTCTAGCATTTGATCTTCAGTGTCAGAAAGATAAACCTGGCTACAATAATGACTGTGCTGGCAAGATATGTCCAGGGATACAAGGCACCATGGTTGACCAATGTTATGGAAATATGAGGCACTTTCGGACTGAATTTAAGACCCACTCTGTAATAAGACAGAATTTGTGTCCAACATTCTTAACTGGGTCAGAAATTCATTGTTGGCTGGGTCAGAGGTTCTAAGGGAAAACCTAGTGCTATTATTTCATTAAATTAACATAACTAATTTCCTGCTAAGTTCATATCTTTGTACTTAGAGTACTACATCTCGTCTCCCATTAGAAATGCTCATTTTTATTTTTAATTTTACAGTAGATGGTAATTAATACAGAGAACTACAACTCTTCAGGATGTATAAAATAGAGACTTTGAGGTGCCCAGTTTTAAATAGGACATTTATATCCTATTATTCCTTCTCTCAGGACTCAGGGGTCACTGCAGAAGAGCAGTAGGAAGATCCCAGAGCCCTAGGTTAGGGGTGGTGGCTATGAATCAGTCTTTGTCAGACAGGACAGTACTGTTGCACACACATTCACTGCAGCTGTGACTTACGGCACAAGACCTGTATAAGATCAAGTCAACCTGAATCCAGCACAGATGGTGGATGGCCTCATACACCTCACATGTAGCTGAGGAGCTACTGACAACTGCTGGCTCCTAGAACTGGAAGGAAGCCCTTTCTTTTTGGGAATTTAGGCTCTAAGAGGCACATAAGCCAGTAGGTGGCTCCACACACATGAACTTTTTAGGCATCACTAGCTGGACTCAGTGGGTTGAAAAAAAAAAAAAGAGCACATGACATTAGGAGTGAAAAGTGTTAGGCAGGCTAGAGGAGGAGTTGGAGGGATTAAAGGGGGTCAGATTTGTTCAAAATTGACTACATACATATATGAAATTCTCAAGCAATTAAAAAAAATACTTCCCAGGTCTCAGGGAATCTTCTTTCAGGATAGAATGTTTCATCTCAGTGGAAATTGCTGCCCAAACTCAACATGCAGGAGGCCCAGAGTTTGATCCCCAGCTCCACAGAAAACTAGGTGTGGTGGCTCATACCTGCACTCCCAGCAAGTAATGGAGGCAGAAAGTGAAGACGTTCAAAGTCACCCCTGATGACATAGTGAGTTCAAGGCCATTGTGGGCTGTGTGAGAGCTCGTTTCCCAAACAAAAGCAAACAACAATAGAAAATAAATCAAGAACATTTCTCAAATTATAGGTTTAAAAATTCATAAATCGTATCAGATAAGATAAACTTTACATTGATAACACCATCTAATAAAACAATTGCTGCATCAATTATATAGAAATCTATATTCAAAGTGTATAGCTATAATAAGAACAAAAGCAAAAAACATATGAAAAATATAATTGTCAGTGATAACAGAGACTGAGCCCTGCCTTAGGTTTCCTGGTGAGCATTTTATAAGGTTCTGCTTTAATTATAGATTACTAGCTGATCTGGAGAGAGAAACTTTCAAGGCAAGAAGCTTTGAAAGCTTTTTTTTTGGCCTTCTGTTTTTTTGTTTTTCATTAGTCAGCATCATATCTCAGAGAAATTCTTCTTTCATATCTTGCTTGAAGAGAAGCGTTTCTTCCTCTCTTTAATGGATTAGCCTCCTTTTCCTTGTGGGAAACAGATTAGCCTCTCATAATGGCTTGGGGACTCATCACAGTTCAGTGTTTTCCTAGATAAGTTCTCTTTTATTTAGTATTAGAAACATCTGATCTTGGTTTTATTTGGTGTCATTGGGAACGGTAGCTCATTATAGCTTCGATGTTACTGTGCTGAAACACACATGAGTGTCTAGCTAGTGCCCACCCCTCTTCTTCCATCTAAGAACTCAGAGCCTCTTCCAGCATCTCGTACAGCTCATGCACTCCGAATCACTCTGAGGAACTGGCTTCATTCTCTTTCTATAAAGCATGAGGCGAATACATAGTCAGTTCTTCCAGTTTTGTAAAGTACCTTTGAACTTCTTACTTTAACATCTGTGTCCTACACTTGTTTTATACATCAGATGCCCATTAATACAGTATCCAAGAGGCTTCCTAAAAGACCACTGAGGACACTGAAGATCTGCAAAAGGAAGACAACATTAAATTATGTACAATAAGGCAACAAAGCCCCATTAGTGGTTAGACTGTGCCACATTAACGTCATTTCCTGGTCTCCCTGATTTAATACCACAATCTCTATGACTGGTCTTAGATCACATGTCTACTGTTGGTTAATAAGAGATTGAAGTTCTCTTGAAAGGTGCCCAAGAAACCCATGCTAAAAGACCCTCTACTGTTTTGAATTGAAGCATCTGGAAAAGAATGTTCTTTATTGTCAGGGGAGGACAAGAGAGCTAGAGAAAGGTGCTGCTCTCACTGCCTTATCTCCCACATTTCATTGGGCAGAACTAACTGGATGGCTTTTCTCAAGTATTGGGACCAAGATGTGCAACTTCCTGTTTGCCCAGAGGAGTAAAAGACATTGGTGGATATATTTATCCATGTTCCTTAAAAACATCAAAGTTAAGAAGGAAATCCAAATTAATAAATAACTAAAATCAAAATGAAGAAAATCCAAATTAACATGTATGTAGTCAAATATTTCATGATTAAATTAGTGTTAATTAATATTTCTTTGCCTCCACAAAGTTACTTAACTTTAAAGCCCAGGTTTGTACACTTGGAGTGTATCCCAAACGTTCCCTCAGTTACAATTTCTTTCGTTTAACCTACAAAAGAGTTGGCTTCCGTTTGGATTTTCGCTCATGTATTCCATGCTTTGACCATAGTCAGCCTCCCATTACTCCCTTCTCACACTCTAGATTATCCAAATGAGGACAAAAATATCAGGCGGTGTTTATAATTTTGAGTCTTCTGTGTTTAGCTTGGCACAATGATTTCCAGGTTCACCCATTTTTCCTCTTCCTCTTCCTCCTCTCCCTTTTCCTCCTCCCCATCCTCATTCTTTTGCATTTGAAATGTGTTTATTTTTCCCTTTTAATAAACATAGGTTCTTTTCTCAGACCAATTAATCTGAATAGTTTCCCTTCCCTCTCCTCCTCCCAGCCCCCCATCATCTCCTATTCTATTTGGAGCCACTTCCTTTCTCCTCTCATTAAAAAATAGCAGACTTCTAAGAGATAACAACAAAACATCACAAAACAAAATACAATAAGATAAAACAAAACCCATTAAATCAAAGTGGGACAAGTCAAGCCAGCAGAAAGAACCCTAAAAGAAGGCAGAGGAGTCAGAGACCCACTCATTCACATATTAAGTAGTCACATAAAATACTAAATGTACTGAGAGACGCTATAATAGATATGCAGAGATCCTGGTGTGGACCCATGCAAGCTCTGTAGTTGCTGCCTTAGTCTATATATCCATATTTTTCAAATGATATAATTTCATTCCTTGTGGCTAAATAAAAGTCCATTGTGTGTGAATATATATGTATATGTATATATGTATGTATATATATGTATGTATATATATATATATGTATATATATATATATATATATATATATGACTATTTGAAAGCATTTATTTGAAGCTTACACTTTCAGAGGGTATCTATGACCATCTTGGCAGAGACCATAGCAGCAGGTAGGCAGACATGATGAGAGCTCATGCATTCATTCACAATCAGAAGACAGGCAGACAGCAGTCTCACACACACACACACACACACACACACACACACACACACAAACACACACACAAACACATGCAGAGAGAAGAGAAACAGTGATACAGAGACACAGAGACAGAGACACGTAAAGAGACACAGAGAGCAGAATGAAGCAAATCTTTTGAAACCTCAAAGTCCCCCTTACCCCAGTGGCATACTTCCTCAAACAAGGCCACACCCCCTAATCCTTCCTTCGCAAACAGCTCCACTAATTGTGGACCATTCAACCATATGAGACTTTGGGGGGCCATTCTTGTTCAAAACACCAAATGCACCAAACTTTCATTATGTGTTGTTATATATATCTAGGCTGATCCTATAACTTGACTATTGTTGATAGGGCAGCATTAAATATGGATGAGCTGGTTTCTCTGTAGCATCCTGACTTATATTTTTTTCAAATATATGCCTAAGAATGACATCTCTGGAAAAGTTTGTTCCTTAATTTCAAAGCCTTATAACTGCGTTAGAATTACAAACATTTATGAGTTGGTGTGTGAATGTATTCAGTAACAACATACACAGTTACAGTACTCTTTATAACTTTTAAAATAATACTTTTATTATCATCTATTTCTAAATACATTTATTATGCTTTCATACATGCCAGTGAACTTCATTAGGGTTGTAAAGGAAGCATGAGGAAAGAGCATTTTTTTTTTACTGGAACAAACATATGCACTTTACCAATGTCTATACCATTGAAGAAAATATTTCTACCTCCTCCATCAACTGCTACCTGTACATAAATCTTTGGGGAAGGGTGGGATATCATGAGTGCCTCATCCTTTCATCTTTCATAGCCTTATAGGCACATTTAAAAACACTTTCTATGCCTCTAATTTTAACAATGCCTCTGAAAAATCTTTTAATGCCTCCCAAAGGATAGTAAATGGTATAGAGACCTAGGTTTTCGCACTTGACATTTGATTCCTAGGGTTTCAGTGCCATTTCTGGCATAGTGGAGAAGAATGTCAATATTTGTTGAAATGCTGAACAAAAAGATAAAACAATCCATTCTGCACTTTTGAGGAGAGTACAAGCCCAGAGAAGAAAATGACAAGTGGGAAAAGCTCAATGCATCGCTGTATACGCTACCAGTCAAAGTCCCAGGAGGAAAAAGCTTCCATGCTTATAAACCAAACAATTTCAAAAGAGTTTATAAAAATTTGGGCAAGATCAAGAAGGAAGGGGAGACAGGAGAGAGGGCCAGCTGCCTCAAAGGTTATTTTAGTTCAAGGGACTCAGCAGCCTGCAGGCATTCCCTGAATCAGATAGAGACAGCAAGACGTGAAGCCTACGCCAGACAAATCCAATAATTCCTCATAAGGAAGGAATGTGTGGCAAGGCCTAGTATGTTAAGCCATGGAGAGACTTAAGACTGTGGCAGGAGGGAGCAGGGCACAAAGGTTCTGGAATGGCGTACTATTGAGGAAGATGGAGAATCAAACAGGAAGTGTACTGTGAAATATCTTTCCAAATAGGGTGCTGTCCTATAGGCATGGCCATTGGCTAGTTAGGAACCCAAACCCTTGAAAACTTTCCGGGAAGCTGTCAGCCTCTCCTCAGTAAAATGGAAATATAGCCACAGGTGAGATTTTATAGCTTAGTTTTTGCCTTTGCCTTCAACATATGGCTCAAAGTCATGTCCTCCCAGCTCAATTTAAAAGCTTCTCCACATTCAATGGGGCCAAAGAGTTAAGAGTATGTTCAAAGAAGACCTTTCTGGTATTATAAGAATATTTGGACTGAGAGCAGACAAGAGATCTGCCTACAGGGGGCAGTAAAAGAGCAAGGGATGGTCCATGAGTTTCTGAATCTATGTTTCCAGAACTAGAGAGCAATCTTCAAATGGCCATACTTATCAAAGCTTCCTGAGCAGGTGTTCCTGAACTGGTATAAGGCTTTGACTCATTCTTAATGCTTTTCCAGGTAGATTCCCCATGGGATGGTGTGGATCAGCTGTGGCACCCACTCCAGCCAGGTGCAGATAGCTGTCAGCCTCGCTAGCAAGTATAAGAACAGTGGTTTGGACTTAGTAGTTTGCTCCACTGGATTCAAGCAAAGGGCAGGACGCTGAGCACAGGGATCCTGGAAATGGATGGGTAACAAGAAGGTAAGTGTCTAGAGTTAGAATGCACTTGTTCCTTTCGGTGCCTGCATATCTCAGCTCCTATCATCAGCTCTTGCTTGTACTCTTGAACCATCCAACATTGTACCTAACTCTCTTACTCAAAACTTTCTAGGTCTCCCACAGTGTGCTTGTCTGCTGCATGGGTTAAATTCACTTACTCTTATTAAGAGAATAAGCAAGAACATTACTACTGTGGAAGTTGACCCAACAAAATCACCATTGACCACACTATGAATAGGCCTCATATAGAATGACACGAAAAAGAGCATGCCTGTCTGGATGGAAGGCCAGTGTTCCTCTCCAGAGGAAGTAGACCTTGTAGCCATCTCTACAGTCATCTAGATCAACCTGTGGCCATGCGCCTCATGTGACTTAGGATGGTTATATCTGTGGCCCAACACAAAATTGTAAACTTAATATTATGAGACATCTATTGGAGAGTTTTTTCAAGCAACTTGTGTAGTTCTCCAGCTGAACTTTGAAGATGACATGTCCCAATGCCATCCATCTTTGCGGTTTTGGCTCTCGTACTCCAAATTTTTGTTCACTTATGAGGAAAGCAGAACCATTTTGACAACTCTGACTTCTGACCTGGTGTAGAAACTCAATGTTGACATAAGGTTTCATGGTGTACTCACAGGCACCATATCCAAACTCTACAAGCTGCCACGTGCTCAGTTAGAGAGCTGTCACTATCAAAGAAGCCTGGAGATAATGGGTGTTGGCTATATTTATAGCTCTCACTCAGACTTACAATCTAGATGCTTCTGTATATGGATGAAGGATTTTTCTCCTTCTAAAGTGCTGTTGCTTGGCAACAGGGATACTCTTCCACCTTTATCAAGTTTCCAGGGGAAGAATGTTAAAATGAAAACCCAAGGTCAATTTTGTGAAAAAGGAGGCAAGGTATTTTTAACCTCATCCATAGATGGTGTAATTGAGATTTCTTTTGATAAAAGACTTGGAGGATGTGGGGAAACAGCTATGTGGCCATCTGAGAGAAGCTTTCTAGTCATAAAGAACAATGATCTAAATATCCAAGGTAGACAATATCTGGCTTACGTGAGGAATGTCAGAGATATCGACATGTCTAGGGTGGAGTGAGAAGACAGCTGATGTCTGGAGGAAGTAGAGGCATGCAGGTTATACATTCCCGAGTTTTATGACATTGTATAGATTCTGGATACTTTGTGTGCAAAATTGAGATGCATCGGGCAGTTTCGAAAAAAGGGCGAAAATTATTAGGATTTGTCCCATATTTAAAAGGATCGCTTTGTCTTATGTCTTGGGGATACATCGTAGGAAGGCATTGTTTATGCAGTTGTTGCAGTAATTCAGCAGGGCAGAAGCTTGGGCTCCTGTAGCAGCAGTGAAACAAGGGAGGGAGGACAGAGCACTCCTGGTCTATTACCAGCACTTGGTTGAGATTTACATTCTCTACCAAGCAGAACTGTGAATCTAACTCAGAAATGAATAAGTAAAAGAGCTACAGGAGTGTGTGTGAAGAAATTAGAAATGTGGATAGTAAAAAAAATATCGGAGTGAAGCAAGGACAGTGAGATGATTTAGGGATTAAGGATGGTGGCTGCCAAGTTTGATGGATGACGTTGAGCCTTCAGGGCCCACATGCTACAGGGAGACAATCAAATTCAAGTTATTCTCTGACCTCCACACACACATGAACACTCAATCATGCACACATAAAGACTTTTAATAGTAGTGGCCAGTAGTGGTGGCAAATGCCTTTAATCCCAGCACTCAGGAGGCAGAGGTAGGCAGATCTCTGACAGTTCCACGCTAACCAGAGCTACATAGTGAGACTTTGTCTCCAAAAACCAGAAAGGAAAAAGATCAGTGACTTCTTTTAAAACCATATAGTAGGACAGGCTATTATAAGCAACATGCAGCTGAGAAGCCATAAGACTACATAAGAAAATTTTCATAAAAATCGTCTTCAAGGTTGGGGAAATACTTATGATGCCTTATTAGGAAGAAGAAAATAATTTTTACATATATAAAAGCTATAGCAATTAAGATTATGATAAAGAGAATAATAAAAAGAGACATAGGACATGAGCATATAACTTATAAAGTGTCAATAAGCATGAAAATAAAGACAAACAAACCAAAAGAAGATATAAGTTACATATATAAAATGGTCATTATTTTTAAATTTAGTAATGACTAGTACCAATGTTTTTGGCAGAAGCATTTACCTGAACAACATTTTGAAGGTCATTTGATCATACTTTTCAGCATTTAAACTACGTGGCTTCTTTGACCAAACAATTCATTGGAAGCAATTTACCTCTGTCCACACTTGAAAAGGATATGTATGTAGAATGTTCACTGTAGCTAAAATGGAGACTCCAAGATAGTTGTGGCATCACGTTTCTTATTCCATCAAATAGGAAGGACATAGCCAGATTATAGAATACCATGCATCCATCCCATGATAGCTGGAAGGCTGCCATGCTCAGCTGTAAATGCCTAGCTAATGTAACTGAGTTGCAAATTTAAGTGTAGAATAATGTTTAGTCTGTGCACCTTTATAAATATCTTTATAGGTTGATGTATTTACTATTTAAAAGGAAGCATAGACATTAATTGTGGTAGGTGTGTCTGGACAAGGGACCAGGAGTCAGTCGGAACATTCCTACAGTGTCTGGCTATGAGCACTATGCTGCATCTTACTTTTGTCATAGACATTGTGAACATGTACATTTTTATATCTAAGAAAATCAAAGAAAATCATGTTATTTAACATTTACATAGTGTGGTATGACCTTCAATTGTCTGAAGGTCAGAAGAGTTCACTGGCATAACTACATGAATTTAAATCTACATTCAAACACACACCAGTGTCTATTCTCATCTGACCATGGAGATGAAACAAGTTAATATGGGATTTTCCTCTTCTCTCTTTTTTCTCCTTTCCTAAAAATATCAAAGAATTTTACTCAAAGAAGAAGGGGAAGCCACTATGGTATTTTTGGTACAAAACTGATGTGATCAAATTTACTTTCTCAAGGATTTCCTTAGTTGTTTTTGAAGGGCTATATTTACAGGGTATATTAGGGTTCTCAAGAAAAGCAGAGCTTGTGTGTGTGTGTGTGTGTGTGTGTGTGTGTGTGTGTGTGTGTGTGCATGTGTGTATAGGGAGGGAGAAAGGGAAGGAGAGAGGGAGAGAGAAGAGAGGGATGGGGGAGTTATCAATCCAGGTCTTTATAAACAAATTCTTTAACTTTATAGTCAACAAACTAGAGATCTGAGAGAGCCAATCTTGGTGTATTAGTTGGGAATGGCAAGGCTTAGGACTAAACAAAGATTGGCATTTCAGTTTAAGTTCAAAGGCAGAAGAAATCCATGACCCAGCTCAAAGCCAGCAGACAAGAAGTCTCTAGTATTCATGTGAAATCTACTATTTTTGTGTAGTCAGAGCTTCAGCTAAGTTCATGAGCCTTACATCAGTGAGAGGAATCTACTTTACTCTGCCTACTGACTTAAATACCACCCCTTCTTCCCTAGAAGCAAACTCACGAACACAGAAAAACATTGGACCAAGAATCTGGCCACCCCATGGCTTCCTCAAGTGACTTTAAAATTAACTACAGCATATGATGAGAAGAAATGAAGAGTCCCTTGAGGGGATTCTTTGCTCTTTCTAGTTGTGAGAGCATGCCTTCTATTTGACGGTAGCCATGTAATTTGTGGAAGCTGTAGCTCATATGTGCACTGACCTCAGTCTTGGACTGAGAATTTTCTTGTTGCAATGAGTAAAGTCGGAAACTCACAGCTGTTCACAGGGCCAAGAATAAGCAACTAAGAAGTGTGCAGCTGTAAATGGAACGTCTCTATCCACCTGCCAACCTTGCAAGGCTCAGGAAAGATGGCGGAGAGAGGGGACGTAAAAATGCCAGCTAGTGCGGAGTGGTGGTGGCACACGCCTTTAATCCCAGCACTTGGGAGGCAGAGGCAGGCGGATTTCTGAGTTCGAGGCCAGCCTGGACTACAGAGTGAGTCCAGGACAGCCAGGACTACACAGAAAAACCCTGTCTCGAAAACAAAAACAAAAACAAAAACAAACAAACAAACAAACAAACAAAAAAAGAATGTCAGCTAGTAATTCTTTAAGAGATCTTTGTGTTTCCTCTTTCAGGACTTCTGCCCGTTGACTCAACTTTTCCTGCATTTCTTTAAGTGATTTTTTTTTTGTTTCCTCTTTATTGGCTTCTATCTGTTGACCCATATTCTCCTGGATTTCTTTAAGTGATTTTTGTGTTTCCATTGTAAGGGCTTCTGACCTATTCATGCTCCCCTGCATTTCTTTAAGAGATTTATTTATGTCTTTTTTTGTGTTCCTCTAGCAGCATCATGACCAAATGGTGCTGGCTCAACTGGAGGTCAGCATGCAGAAGAATGAGAATTGATCCACTCTTATCTCCTTGTACTAAGCTCAACTCCAAGTGGATCAAGGACCTCCACAGAAAACCAGACACACTGAAACTAATAGAAAAGAAACTGGGCAAGACCCTTGAGGAAATTGGCTCAGGGGAAAAGTTCCTGAACAGAACACCAATAGCTTATGCTCTAAGACCAAGAAGAGACAAATGGGACCTCATAAAATTACAAAGCTTCTGTAAGGCAAAAGACACGGTCAAAAGGACAAATTGGCAACCAGCAAATTGGGAAAAGATCTTCACCAACCATACATCTGACAGAGGGCTAATATCCAATATATACAAAGAACTCAAGAAGTTAGACCCCAGAAAACCAAATAACCCTATCAAAAATGGGGTACAGAGCTAAACAAAGACTTTTCACCTGAAGAAATTCGGATGGCTGAGAAGCACCTTAAGACATGTTCAGCATCATTAGTCATTAGAGAAATGCAAATCAAAACAACCCTGAGATTTCACCTCACACCAGTCAGAATGGCTAAGATTAAAAACTCAGGAAACAAGAGGTGTTGGCGAGGATGTGGAGAAAGAGGAACACTCCTCCACTGCTGGTGGGATTGCAAGCTGGTACAACCACTCTGGAAATCAGTCTGGCAGTTCCTCAGAAAGCTGGGCATGACACTTCCGGAGGACCCTCCCATACCAGTCCTGGGCATATACCCAGAAGATTCCCCAGCATACAATAAGGATACATGCTCCACTATGTTCATAGCAGCCTTATTTATGATAGCCAGAAGCTGGAAAGAACCCAGATGTCCCTCAATGGAGGAATGGATACAAAAAATGTGATATATATATATATATACACACACACACACACACACACACACACACACACACACAATGGAGCCATTAGAAACAGTGAATTCACAATGAATTAATAAAATTCTTAGAGAAATGGATGGAGCTGGAGAACATCTTACTAAGTGAGGTAACCCAGTCTCAAAAGAATACCCATGGTATGCTCTCACTGATAAGTGGATATTAGCCTAGAATCTTGGAATACCCAAGACACAATCCACATACCAAATGATGTCCGACAAGAAGGAAGGAGTGGCCCCTGGTTCTAGAAAGGCTCAATGCATCAGTGTAGGGGAATACCAGAACAGGGAAGTGGGAAGGAGTGGATGGGGGAATAGAGGGAGGGAAAAAGGCATATGGGGCTTTTGGGGTGTGGGGAGCCAGGAAAGAGGAAATCATCTAACATGTAAATAAAGAATATATCGAATTAAAAAATGTGTACCACAGCAATTCGCACACAACACTCTAAAGCACATTGCTTCCTCCCTCCATACACACACATACAATTCTTTCTAGGCTTGATATGTAGCTCTAACTGTCCTGGTATTCACTTTGTAGATCAGGCTGGCATAGAACTTACTGTCTCTGCCTCCCAAGTGCTGGGATTAATGGCATGTGCTACCACACCAAGCAAAAATATTTTTAAAGGAAAAAAGACTTACACATGACTGGTTTTTTTTGTTGTTTTTGACAAGACTTTCACTGTGTAGGCCCCAATAACCTCAAGAACCTAAAAATCTGCCTGCCTCTGGCTCCTGGGCACTGAGATGAAAGGAATGCACCACCATAGCAGACCTGCCTGTGTCACCCTCCAAAACTCCACTTGAGAGACTGCGCCATAGTCACCTACACTCCCAGGCCTCAACACACCACTTATCATTTTGGAATCAGTCCAGAAGGACTGTGTGGTTAAATCCTCACATTGAGGTAGACATCGTCATCTTCACTTTATAGATGGAAACATGCCTGAGCACATACAGAGGACAGGCAGAGACAGATGAGAAATCTGGGATTTTATATGCATAGACCAGAGAGACATTTTCACAATCCCTTCCTCCAGTCTCTTTCCAGTCATATTTATGGCTGCCTAAGCGTATTCTGCGCTGCCTATGTCCAGTGCTGCCATTCAGATCTGTGGCTGAAGCGTGCTACTGTACTGCTTCAGCTAAGCAAGTCCTTCCCTGGAGCAGCTCTTACGCAGCTCACCTGTGCCATCCGTTACCAACGGCTTTATGACTTGGCAAGTCAAGGCCACACCTTCGTTTCCTTTCCTGGGTTACAGATTTTTTTCCCCAAGCTGAAACTCTAATATGTACTCAGGACCCAAGCTAAGGCGAGTAAGCAGAGACTTGGTTAAGATTCTCTACAATTTGCTCTCAACAGACAAACCAAACTAGTTAATTGCTGCAATTTAGAACACTTGACTAAAGGAAATCCCAATCTATACAGGGAGAAAAAATAAAAAGAATGTCAGCCAGTAGATGCTGGGGAGCAGGGGAGGAGTGCTGTGAAATGGTGTCTTCTGGACATTACATGGTTGTTGTACATACAAACTCACAGCAGCCGTGGACAAGATTAAGCTAGTTAAAAAGCTCAAGCACGGATAAGTTAGGGAGTACCAAGATCCCGCCTCTAGTTGCTGAGCTATTGACAATTAATGGCTACTTTGTCTTGGTAGTTTGCCAATGACTTAGTGAGTCCATGTGCATACAGTCAGCACTAATGGGACTTGGTGGGTTAAAGAAATTGATAACCAACATTTTAAAAGGACATGAACTTGGGAGAGAGATATATTAAGGGGGTACAGAGGGGGAAATGGAAGGAGAGAATGTGGGACAGATATGACTAAAATATGTTGTATACATACATACATACATGAAATTTTCAAAGAATAGATTAATGTCTTAAAATTCTTTTTTCTTTTATTGAAAATAGATTTTTTTCATATAATATAATCTGTTAAAAATTTCCCCTAATTCTTAATCTCAATAATGTATATTTATTTATATTGTTAATTTCATCTAACATAAAAGTAGATAATCTAAAAGAAAAGGAAAGAAAAAATTAAAAATTGATATGAGTATTGTGATTTTATAAGAGGATGACCCCATATAATGTGCCAGAGGTCAGCTTTGGAATTTTCATTCTCTCTTGAAGGTAGTTGAGGGGGAAAACTTGGTGTGACTTAGTTTTGTGAGAGATTAGGGTTTTCTATATACCTATCTTGACTTTAAGTCACTCTGAGGCCAGAAGTTGTAGACTTCTGGACCTATTGACATTTGTTGCTAACAGCACGGGATAGGGGTGGGATTAGGTAAAGGATTTATTGCTAATATTCCCATCTCTGGCCAGGTAGCCAGGACCCCCATAATGGCTTGGCTGGTTGACCCTTTGTAAGCCAGAAAAGAAAGGAGTCACTCACACAGAAAACAAACACTGGGTTAAAATGGCTACATCATCTTTTATTGCTTTTAGTTCTTTATGACTTTTATATATACATCTGCACACAGACACTCTCTGGTCAGGCCCAGCCATCTGTCTCATCAACTCCACAAGTGGTCATGCATGCTTACATACATACACATACACTTTTATACGTAGATTTAAACAAACAGACATATAGATGTGGATGGATGGATGGGGCAGAGCCCCCCAAGCCACCCTTCAACAACTTTACTTCTTTTCTCTGGTCTTTTTATACCTTCTTAGAGAAAAAGTTCTCTAGAAAATTACCTCAGAGATAAAATGTTATATAAAATGGGCATTGATATTAAGTTGAAAGTAGTGTTTCATTCTATATGCTCATTATAAGCATTTATATCGCCTTGCCATGCATAAGTGCAATTCTGTGGCTTAGACCTAAATGTTTTTCCTTGAAGAATACAAATTTGTCCCAAGTCTACTTCTCTTTTCAGTGTTCTTAGGAAAAGTTAATTGTATCTCTTATTATGTAGTCTTTACTTACTGTTATGAGGGGACAATTCTATTCTTTTGTGTGTTTGTTTGTTTGTTTTTTGAGACAGGGTTTCTCTGTGTAGTCCTGGTTGTCCTGGAACTTACTCTGTGGATCAGGCTGGCCTCAAACTCAGAAATCCTTTGCCTCCCAAGTGCTGGGATTAAAGGCGTGCGCCACCACCACCTGGCTGACAATTCTATTCTTGAGTATAACTTTGTTGCATCTTCCTTGTAAAGCAAAGTAGACCATCCCTAAAAACTTTATTCCTAAAATTATTTGAATCAAATCAGGAATTCTATAAAATCATTCATTAATCCTAACAGCATTAATTCATAAAAGTTCAGCTTTATGTTGATCTATAGAAATCTGATCAATAGGTTAGACTAATGACAGGGATTATTATATTAATTTAATAATGGCATATCAGCTGCAAAATGCAATCCTGAGATGAAGTCTCTTTGGACATTGTCTCACAGAGCTCACTCATTGTAGACCTGGCAAAAGTGGTGGCCACCTGCTAGCCTTAGCCTGTACTAGATGGCTCCTGACAATAATGTAACTGAAAAATTCTTGTCCATTGCTACTGTGTGTGGGAGCTGATGGAGAGTGCAATGTGGTGCTCATGTGCTTATGATGATGTGGGTGACACACCTGGTCCTATGAAGTACAGCACACATAATTGTGTACAGTGCTTAATGCTTGATGGTAATAACATATGTCTTCATTACTAGTTTATGTGTTTATTATAATGTACTTTTTCATTATTGTTCTAGATTGTTCTTGTGCTTACAAAGTGTTTTCTCTACAAGTGCTGTGTTATATTCACACTGGCTACAGCTTTATGGTTTTCATATTGTAATGCCTCTTTATGGCTTGGAGCTTGTATTACTTGTAGATCAGAATTGTGTGTGTGTGTGTGTGTGTGTGTGTGTGAGAGAGAGAGAGAGAGAGAGAGAGAGAGAGAGAGACAGAGAGAGAGAGACAGAGAGAGAGAGACAGAGAGAGAGAGACAGAGAGAGAGTGTATGTGTGTATATGTATGTGTGTGTGTGTGTGTGTGTGTGTGTGTGTGTTTGTGTGTGTGTGTGTGTCTACCCCTTTTGTCTGGGTATGTACTAGGCTAGTTCATCTAGTCTATTGTACCATCTAGGTGAGTATGTTTACATGATGTTTGCATAATGAAAAAGTTGTCTGACCACACATCTGTCAAAATGTAGCTAAACAACATATGCCCACACATTTATTGTGCATGTACCATGTATTCCTGTAGCCTTACTTGATAGTAACTCTATTTTTCTGATTTAAGAATCCAATCCTAGCATTTTGTATGATGCCTAAAACATAATACCTTTAATTATTATTTGTTAAAAGCTTGAATAAACGTTCATGCTAGAAGACTGTGTAGAAACAGCTGATGAATAGTGAGAATGTTCTTGGTGTGTGTGTGTGTGTGTGTGTGTGTGTGTGTGTGTGTGTTTGATTTCAGCCATGTCTTTATACCAATCAAAACAAAGCCTTAATGAATTCAAGTGACTTAAGTCACTTGAATCTGTTTTTCTAACATCCTTCTATTCTCAATGACTTTGAAAATTGAAGACGTATTATTTTCCGGCTGGTAATTTTTTTTTTTCATTTTCAGGTTTTAGTTCTGTTAGGGCTGGGATTGGGCATCAAAAGCAGTCCACAGAGACACATTTCTAAGCTGGAAGGCAGAATCCAAAATGCATTTCCCCTTGTCAAATGTCACTGTAACTTTAATACTGTAGAGCACTTTTCAGGTTACCTTACAATCCCAGCCCCATAGATCAACCCTGTGTGGGGGTGGTGGGGGAGAGAAAGCATACTTTATATCTCAGTTTCTTCACCTTATAGCTTTCGGACAACTTGGTCTTGATTTTCAGTGGGTGTTCAGTGATGTTTCTGCAATTCTCCATACTTCTTCCCATTAGTAGAATAGAGGGTAGACTGTGCCTCCTCCCCAAGGCCGCTCACATTTGCAGGGTTTCTCTCTTTCTTGTTTCATGGGTCTTATACTGCTCATGATTAATCACTGTATTTTCAATAACAGTCTACTTCTTCCTCAGCCCCGGAAACCACAGAGAAGGCTATCATCCCTTACTGCACACATGAAAAGGTACATCCCAGTAGCCTCAGGCTTTCTTACAACTTGGAGTAATTTTTCACCTAAATGTATTTTAAAATTCGAGATCAGTTGTATGCCTTTTCTCTGAATTGCTGAGCAACTTAATGTGTTTTTAATGTGAGAAGCAATTTGCATTGTCCTGAAGAGTTACAGCTTCTAAACTGATTCCCAGATTGCACCAGGCTCCATTTACCCTCAGACTTCATGTTCTAGGGTAACAGCGGAGGAAAACTCAGATCCATTTTTCAACACAGCTGGCTGTTTATGTTGCTGCTAATGCAAAGTTTTGCTTTTTAATTTGTTGTTGGTTTCTGCAAAAACACAAATCACATTATTGGTTTTAAATGATGAGAGATGCTGTTATTTTAGGTCTTTGAAGAAACAAAACAAGACGTGCGTGAAAATTCGATTTTAAATTGCTTGATTAATTTATTTTTGTGGCATATAGCAAAGAGTATTCTTTATTATGCTGGAATAAGCCAATTTACTGTAAATCAGTCTAACAAATGAAATGCCTGGAGGCCTCTTATAAATTGTAGTGCTGTGTTTGGTGTAGAGAATATAAATGAGTCGGGCTGCAAATTCCAAAGACAGTTTAAAAATGCTTCTAGCAGCATTTGTGTATAAATCATCGACTTGACTTTCATGCTTGATTATATTCAGCTAAGATTTTGTTTGTTTAGGCTTTTTTTCTCAATTGTGACAGAGAGCTGAAGTTGCCAATCATTTTGAGTGATAGGTTTTATTTCAGTTGGTTGGTAAGGAAGTTTCACCAAGCTTCCTTCTCACTCGTTAGAAAATGGCTTTAATAAGAGGGTGGCAAAACTTTTGGAAAGACTTGGCATATTATATGTTCAATGCAACATGAATTAATATTGCCCCAAATGAGTAGACATGCTTTAGATTTCCCTGAGTAAGAATAACAAGATAGTCAAAGCAGGAGAAAAGTTTTCTTTTTTACCCATTTACACAGACATTCAATATGAGCTTATGCCCATTTGCCTCAGTATTTAGAGACAGAGACAGTTTCTGGTGAAAATATACCAGCTACTCACATGTTTCCTCATGGGAGTCTGTATGGTTTTCACAGCCAGCAGAGTGAGGAGTCACGGGAGGCAAAAGGAAGTTCATTCAGCTCAGCACAACGCAGTAGACAGTGTTTCTTCAGACTTCAGGAGGTGGACTCCATGTTGTTTATTTTAAGCATCTTTAAGCATAGCACAGCCTAGTTGGGCAAAAACTATTCTGGTGATAATAACTCAATCCCTGGCTTAAAAAAACAACTTCATGATAAGGATCTAGGGAATGGTCCAGTGCCACAAAAGTCTCTGGTCCCACAAGTAGATCAAAGGTCACCAGGCTGGAAAGTGTATATCCTCCATTCTTCTGGGCAGAACATAAGAGTTTTTTCATTCCTTCCCTTGAAGGAACAACACTATATGTTTAACGTTCCAGGTTCTTCTAGGGCGTATCTGTGAGCATGAAGACTTCCATGCCTCCTGCATTTCCTAGGAGGTGGGGTGAGTACAAGAAAGCCAAGAAAGCAAAGAAAAATATATTGACCTAGAAATCTCATTATATTTGTAAAAATGGATGCATTTCGTTGACGAGTTGCTTGTTTTTAGAGGAGACAGAATTATGGCACAGTAGGAACTTTTCTTCATGTACAGAACAGTGGTTAATTAGGTTTCTTTGTATTTAATAAATCTTATGTGTGGAATATTTAGTAAGTCAACCTGAAAATCTGATTTCCTCTCTTGACTAAGGAGCGTGGAATGCTTTCAACTGATCACATTACTGCTAGGATAAGAATGGGGCCTCTCAGATTGTAGGTAAAAATGAAAGCAGAGAAGTAGACTAATGGGAACAAGGTTAAACAGGGAGGGCTATGGGAATATGGAGGAAGTCGGGGTAAAGGGAGAGCTAACCTAAGACGAGGGAGCATGTAGAGCCATATAATCCCATGATCCAACTTAAGAAACAACTGTATGAATATTAGAAAACACGTGCAATGAGAAAAGATTGCATGCTAGAGTTAAAAAGAGATTAAACTGGGATGGGAAGGAGAGACAGGAGTAGTGGGTGGGTTAACCAAAACCAAGGATGTGTAACAAAGGCTTAAGAAAAACCACCAGTTACTAAGTCCATTTAAAAAGATTATAGGTCAGCGAGACCCCAGAGGCCTCTAAGGTAACACAGAACATTACCATTAGCTTTGGTTAACCACTGTAGCTACAGAGAAAGAGCCTACTGTTGAAGACACTGCACACTGCAGCTATGGGCATAGAGAAATATAGTTCCAACTGACTGGGAAGTCCCCTCCCTCTTGACTAGCTCTCTGAGTGTGGGAAGGTGCAGTATAGGCTGCAGGAGGAAAAGAGGCATCAGTGCTCTTACTCACCTTTGGAACCTTCCTGGAGTGATGCTGATCTGCCAGGGAAGATGTGCATGCTGAGGTGATAGAGTGGTGACAACTAGGGGACAATCAACCACTCTGGTCCTGGGTGAGACCCACTCCAGAGGAGGGAATTTCTTGCCTGTTACTGTGATCCTGGTCAGAAGCTCATGGTTGGGGATGCTGTAGGTCCCAACGTAGAGCCTACTATGGTTATTTTATTCATTCTTTGGGGATTTCACATCATATACCCCATCACGTTCACTTTTCAGTCCTTCCCTGACCATGTCCTCCTGCCCCCCTTGTAACTTCCCTTTTAGCAAATACACACAAAAAGTCCAATTTGTGTTATCTATATACTCATTGCGGTGTGGGCAAACTCTCATTGGCCTGCCCGTTAAACAGAGCTGAGTGATTCTTCCACATCCTCTCTGGAAGGCATGTATTGCAGAGGTGGACACCCCAACATTCTATTGCATGTTTTAAGAGTTCTCTCTGACAGCTCCCTGTATAGACTGTTCCTAATTTGTTGGGGGAGGGGTAGAGTAGAGGTAGGGCTTGAAGTTGCTCTTTCTCAACTATTTGTCTGTAGTTATCAATATCACTGTCAGAGCACCTTCTTTGCTCTTTACAATCTGAAGCAGTCTGGATCAGGAGCTTCCACATAGTTTCCGGCATCCTCACAGATTGCACACAGGGCTCCTGCTTCCAAGAGGGCCATGGACCCAAATAAGGTCCTCCAATGCAACTGGGATAATGAACATGAAGGCTTCTGGCTGTGGCCAAGATCACTGACATCTGCCAGGCATTTGGTGGCAACATAGCAATGGATATCAACATAGACCCTGCTGCAGCAAGAGTACAGACTTGGTGGCATCATGGATCTAGACAGCACCATGGCCCTAGGTGGCTGCATAGGCCACCCATATCAAACGTGCCCCCAGCAGCAGCATTGGCCCTAGACATCAACATAGTTTTAGGCTGCAGCATAGACCCTGATTTCACCATGGCCTCAGGTGGCAGTGCAGGCCTCTGTGGCTGCCAGTGACAGCACAGACCATGAACAACAACATGGCTTTAGGCAACAGTGCATGTCAGGGACCTTCACTTGTCCTTTGATGGTAACATGGGACATGGACATCAACTCAAACCCTGGCTGTAACAGGACACGGCCCCAGGAAGCAGCCTGGACCTGGTTACCACTACAGTCTCAGATAGTAGCAAAGGCCACTGACATCGGTACGGTCTCCTGGGGCAGCATATCCCATGGGCATCAATGCAGACTCAGGCTGTGGTATAGGCCATTTACATCTGCTTGTCATTAGATGACAACACAGTCCTCAGACATCAACATAGATCTGGCCACATCAGGGACACTGACCCACACAGGGTCCTCAGCAGCATCACAGGAAAAATGGATCTTTATGGAGGTCTAATATAGAAAATGATTTTCATCTTGGGGTTCCTTCATTGCCAAGATCTAGGGTGATTCCATGGCTGAGCAGCTTGTGGAGGCTGAATCTACACTTGCTTATGCTCTAGGCTGCTGCGCACCACTCATCAACCCCACTGGACATGAGTCACGGTCAGCTCAGCCTTCTCTCTCATCTGTTATATCACCAGTTTTGCTTTTCTCCACAGCAGATGTGCCACCCCACTCTCCATCACTCTTTTTTTTAATTTTTTAATTGGATATATTCTATATTTACATCTCATTTCCCTTTTTCAGGTTCCCGGCCCCCAAAGGTCCCACATGCCCTTTTCCCTCCCTGTGTTCCCCCATCCACCCTTTCCCACTTCCCTGTTCTAGTATTCCCCTACACTGATGCTTTGAGCCTTTCCAGCACCAGGGTCCACTCCTTCCTTCTTCTCGGACATCATTTGGTATGTGGATTGTGTCTTTGGTGTCCCAAGATTCTAGGCTAATATCCACTTATCAGTGAGTGCATATCATGGGTATTCTTTTGAAACTGTGTTACCTCACTTAGTGTGATGTTCTCCAGCTCCATCCATTTCTCTAAGAATTTCATGAATTCATTGTTTTTAATGGCTGAATAGTACTCCATTGTGTATATATACCACATTTTTGTATCCATTCCTCCATTGAGGGACATCTGGGTTCTTTCCAGCTTCTGGCTATTATAAATAAGGCTGCTATGAACATAGTGGAGCATGTATCCTTATTGTATGCTGGGGAATCTTCTGGGTATATGCCCAGGAGTGGTATGGCTGGGTCCTCTGGAAGTATTGTGTCCAGTTTTCTGAGGAACTGCCAGACTGATTTCCAGAGTGGTTGTACCAGCTTGCAGTCCCACCAGCAGTGGAGGAGTGTTCCTCTTTCTCCACATCCTCGCCAACACCTCTTGTTTCCTGAGTTTTTAATCTTAGCCATTCTGACTGGTGTAATCCCAGGGTTGTTTTGATATGTATTTCTCTAATGACTAATGATGTTGAATATTTTTAAAGGTGTTTCTCAGCCATCTGAATTTCTTCAGGTGAGAAGTCTTTCTTTAGCTCTGTAACCCATTTTTGATAGGGTTATTTGGTTTTCTGGGGTCTAACTTCTTGAGTTCTTTGTATACATTGGATATTAACCCTCTCTTAGATGTAGGGTTGGTGAAGATCTTTTCCCAATTTGTTGGTTGCTGATTTGTCCTTTTGACAGTGTCTTTTGCCTTGCAGAAACTTTGTAATTTTATAAGGTCCCATTTGTCTCTTCTTGGTCTTAGAGCATAAGCTATTGGTGTTCTGTTCAGGAACTTTCCCCCTGAGCCAATGTCCTCAAGGGTCTTCCCCAGTTTCTTTTCTATTAGTTTCAGTGTGTCTGGCTTTATGTGGAGGTCCTTGATCTACTTGGAGTTGAGCTTAGTACAAGGAGATAAGAGTGAATCAATTCTCATTCTTCTGCAAGTTGACCTCCAGTTGAGCCAGCACCATTTGTTGAAAAGGTTATCTGTTTTCCACTGGATGTTTTCAGCTCCTTTGTCTAAGATCAATTGGCCATAGATGTGTGGGTTCAATTCTGGGTCTTCAGTCCTATTCCATTGATCCACCTCCCTGTCACTGTACCAATACCATGCAGTTTTTAACACTACTGCTCTGTAGTATTGCTTGAGGTCCGGGATACTAATTACCCCAGAAGTTCTTTTACTGTTGATGATAGTTTTAGCTATCCTGGGTTTTTTGTTATTGAGATGAATTTGAGAATTGCTCTTTCTAACTCTATGAAGAATTGAGTTGGGATTTTGATGGGGATTGTGTTGAATCTGTATATTGCTTTTGGCAAGATTGCCATTTTAACTATATTAATCCTGCCAACTCATGAGCATGGAAGATTTTTCCATTTTCTGCGGACTTCTTCCATTTCCTTCTTCAGAGACCTGAAGTTTTGTTGTACAAATATTTGACTTGATTGGTTAGAGTCACACCAAGATACTTTATATTGTTTGTGGCTATTGTGAAGGGTGTCATTTCCCTAATTTCTTTCTCAGCCTGCTTATCCTTTGAGTATAGGAACGCTACTGATTTGCTTGAGTTGATTTTATAACCAGCCACTTTGCTGAAGTTGTTTATCAGCTGTAGAAGTTCTCTGTGGAGTTTTTTGGGTCACTTAAGTATACTATCATATCATCTGCGAATAGTGATAGTTTGACTTCTCCCTTTCCAATTTGTATCCCTTTGACTCCTTATGTTGTCAAATTGCTCAAGCTAGTACCTCAAGTACTATATTGGAAAGATATGGTGAGGGGGGCAGCCTTGTCTAGTCCCTGATTTTAGTGGGATTGCTTCAAGTTTCTCTCCGTTTACTTTGATGTTGGCTACCGGTCTGCTGTAAATTGCTTTTACTATGATTAGATATGGGCCTTGAATTCCTGTTCTTTCCAAGACTTCTAGCATGAAAGGATGCTGAATTTTGTCAAATGCTTTTTCAGCATCCAATGAGATGACCATGTGGTTTTTTTCTTTGAGTTTGTTTATGTAGTGGATTACATTGATGGATTTCCGTATATTGAACCATCCCTGCATCCCTGGGATGAAGCCAACTTGATTATGGTGAATGATAGTTTTGATGTATTCTTGGATTCAGTTGGCAAGAATTTTATTGAGTATTTTTGCATCCATGTTCATAATGGAAATTGGTCTGAAGTTCTCTTTCTTAGTTGGATCTTTGTGTGGTTTTGTTATCAGAGTAATTGTGGCTTCATAGAATGAGCTGGGTAGTGTTCCTTCTGTTTCTATTTTGTGGAATAGTTGGAAGAGTATTGGTATTAGCTCTTCTTTGAAGGTCTGATAGAATTCTGCACTAAAACCAACTGGTCCTGCGCTTTTTTTTTGTTTGGTTGGAAGACTTTCTATGACCCCCTTCTATTTCTTTGGGGGTTATGGGACTGTTTAGATAATCTATTTGATCCTGATTTAATTTTGGTATTTGGTATCTGTCTAGGAAATTGTCTATTTCCTCTAGATTCTCCAGTTGTGTTGAGTATAGGCTTTTGTAGTAGGATCTGATGATTTTTTGAATTTCCTGTTTCTGTTGTTATATTTCCCTTTTCATTTCTAATTTTATTAATTTGGATACTGTCTCTGTGCCTTTTGGTAAGTCTGGCTAAGGATTTATCTATCTTGTTGATTTTCTCAAAGAACCACTTCTTGGTTTTGTTGATTCTTTGTATGGTTCTCTTTGTTTCATCTTGATTGATTTCAGCCCTGAGTTTGATGATTTCCTGTCTTCTACTCCTCCAGGGTGAATTAGCTTCTTTTTTTTTTTCCAGAGCTTTCAGGTGTGCTGTTAAATTGCTAGTATATGCTCTCTCCTGTTTCTTTTTGGAGGCACTCAGGTCTATGAGTTTTCCTCTTAGCACTGCTTTCATTGTGTCCCATAGATTTGGGTAGGTCATACCTTCATTTTCATTGAAGTCTAAAAAGTCTTTAATTTCTTTCTTTATTTCTTCCTTGACTAAGGTATCATTGAGTAGAATATTGTTCAGTCTCCATGTGTATGTGGACTTTCTGTTGTTTTGTTGCTATTGAAGACCACTCTTACTCCACAGTGATCTGATAGGAGGCATGGGATTAGTTCAATCTTCTTATATTTGTTGAGGTCTGTTTTGTGACCAATTATATGGTCGATTTTGGAGAGGGTACCATGAGGTGCTGAGAAAAAGGTATAGCCTTTTGCTTTAGGATGAAGTGTTCTATATATATATATATATCTGTTAAATCCAATTGGTCCAAAGCTTCAATGGGTTTCCCTGTGTCCCTGTTTAGTTTCTGTTTTCCTAATCGGTCCATTGAGGATAGTGGAGTGTTGAGGTCCCCCACAATTTTTGTGTTAGGTGCATTATGTGCTTTGAGCTTTAGCAAAGTTTCTTTTACGAATGAGGGTGCCCTTGCATTCGGAGCATAGATGTTTAGAATTGTGAGTTCTTCTTGGTGGATTTTTCCTTTGACCAGCAAGAAGTGACCTTCTGTGTCTCTTTTGATGACTTTGGGTTGAAAGTCAATTTTATCTGATATTAAAATGGCTATTCCAGCTTGCTTCCTGAGACCATTTACTTGTATAATTGTCTTCCAGCCTTTTACTCTAAGGTAGTGTTTGTCTTTGACCCTGAGGTGTGTTTCCTGTATGCAGCAAAATGTAGGGTCCTGTTTCCATATCCAGTCAGTTAGTCTATGTCTTTTTATTGGGCAATTGAGTCTATTGATGTTAAGAGATATTAAGGAATAGTGATTATTTCTTCCTGTCATTTTTGATATTATTTTTATTTTTGCGTGTTTATCTTCCTTTAGATTAATGGGAAAATGTTATTATCTTGCTTTTTCCAGGGTGTAGCTTCCCTCCTTTTATTGGAGTTTTCCTCCTATTATTCTTTGTAGGGCTGGGTTAGTGGAATGACATTGTATAAATTTGGTCTTGTCATGGAATATTTTGAATTCTCCATCTACACTGATTGAGAGTTTTGCTGGATATAGTAGTCTTGACTTACATTTGTATTCTCTTAGAGTCTGCCTGAGATCTGCCCAGGATCTTCTAGCTTTCATGGTCCCTGGTGAGAAGTCTGGTGTGATTCTGATAGGACTTACTTTATATGGTCCTTGGCCTTTTTCTCTTACTGCCTTTAATATTCTTTCTTTGTTTAGTACATTTGGGGCTTTGATTATTATGTGACAGGAGGTATTTCTGTTCTGGTCCAGTCTGTTTGGAGTTCTGTATGCTTCTTGTATATTCATGGGCATCTCTCTCTTTAGGTTAGGGAAGTTTTCTTCCATAATTTTGTTGAAGATACTTGCTGGCCCTTTGAATTGTAGATCTTCACTCTCATCTATCCCTATAATCCTTAGGTTTGGTCTTCTCATTGTGTCCTGGATTTCCTGGATGTTTTGGGTTACAAGCCTTTTGCATTTTGCATTTTCTTTGACTGTGGAGTCAATCGTTTCTATGGTATCTTCAGCATCTGAGATTCTTACTTCTATCTCTTGTATTCTGTTGCTGATATTTGCATCTATGACCCCTGATTTCTTCCCAAGGTTTTCTATCTCCAAAGTTGTCTCCCTTTGTGATTTCTTAGTTGTTTCTACCTCTGTGTTTAGATCCTGGATGGTTTTGCTCAGTTCCTTCACTTGTTTGTTTGTGTTTTCTTGCAATTCTTTAAGAGTTTTTTGTGTTTCCTCTTTCATGACTTCTGCCTGTTGACTCAATTTCTCATGCATTTCTATAAGTGATTTTCTCATTTCTTCTTTATTGGCTTCTGTCTGTTTAACCATATTCTCCTGTAATTCTTTAAGTGATTTTTGTGTTTGCATTGTAAGGGCTTCCACCCTATTCATGTTCCCCTGCATTTCTTTAAGAGATTTGTTTATGTCTTTTTTGTGTTCCTCTAGCAGCATCATGACCAGTGTTTTTAAATCCAGCTCTTGTTTTTCTGGTGGATTGTGGTATCTAGGACTTGCTGTGGTTGGATTTATTGGGTTCAGATGCTGCCATATTGCCTTGATTTCTGTTAGTAACGTTCCTATGTTTGCCTTTTGCTATCTGTTTATCTCTGGAGTTAGTTGGTCTTTTTGTTACTGGTTGGTGTTTGAAACTCCTGTGAGCCTGGCGTTTGGCGCTGGACATGCAATTGGCCTCCCACCATCTCTTCCTGGTCTGTCTATTTGCCAGCGCTTAAGAATCAGATCTTTTTTTCCACCGATCTGGGCTTGTCTGTTAGATCTTTATGGTGATCTGGGCTCCTCTGTTGGTTCTCTATGGTGACCTGGTCAGGTCACCAGCTCCAAGATGTTGGCAGGTCTCAGGGCTTTCTCTAACTGCATGATTCCCTGCAGGACCAGAGCTTCCCTGGTTGGACTGCTGGAGCCTACATGGTGGCGCTCTCAGTCCACACGGCTCTGTCTGGTTAGCTGTCTATGGTGCCCCAAGGCAAGATGGCAGCCTCTGCTGTAATCCAGGCACAGACCCACGAGCAAGTTGGTGCCCAACAGGTCGGTGCAGAGACCTCTCACCGAGCTGATCTGTCACTGGGTACAGGTAAGAGCCTGACAGGGTAGTCGATGTTAGACTGGGACTCTGTCCACAGACCTGGCTCCAGCTGCCCTGTAGTGCCCCGAGGCAAGACCTCTCTATCACTCCTATCCCTCTGTCTCTAGTTCCCTTCTCACAGTGATGGGGGGGGGTTCCTCTCAATTGATTTTTATATTTATTTATTTATTTATTTATTTATTTATTTAATTGGATATATTCTTTAAATATTTATGTTTATATCTGTAGGCCTGGGTCAGAGCAACTTTGATGTAGATAGCAGTCATTGTTGCAATGTGTAACTGGTCAACGTGCTAAGAGTAAGAGCTTGGCTTCTCAGTATTAAACATGGCGTCTTTATCAATCTTATCTTCCACCAAAGGGAACATTGTGGAAATGGAGGCAGACAGAATGCTAGGAACCAGAAAATGAGAAGGAGAGTTGTGAATTTCCCTCTTGTGGACATGGCATGGCTATTACACTCATGAACTCACTTGAAGACATGAACAAGTTCAAGCCAGTCCAAATTCCAGCATTCACAGGGTAGAATATCTCTAGGGAAATACTCCTCAATGAGGAGATATTCGCAGTGGACAGTTTATGGGGAGAGTAAATCATTTCTCTTTTGAATATGTGGCCAGTGGTAGCTTTCCCATATCCTAGTGCATAGCCTTGCACCCATGGACATGTGGGCAGTGTTAACGTCACACACACACACACACACACACACACACACACACTACATATATTGGGGAGGTGTTATGGAGGAAGTTGGAGAGAGAACTCAAGGCTGGATACAGACTTGACATTCTCAAAATAAAGAAAAATGAAAAACTAGGGTTACATATGCATTCAAAAATTTCCTAGTAACTAGTTCTTCTCATTAACCTAACAAAAAAGAGAACCTTAAAAGAGAAAACAGGCCTCTGCCACAGTGCTCTATACCCAGATAACACCTGGAGAGAGCTAGCCTCCAAGGAATGCAGACAAGCCTGTGACCTCAGGCAGAACCACCACTGCTGCTCAGAGAAACCCTGCTGGAACTCTCAGGACACAGGAACTGAGGATCAGCCTGGGACAGGAGCCTTCCTTCTGGTTTCTGTCTGCTTCCAGAGTTGATCCTCTGCCACAGTGCTACATACACAAATACCATCAGGAGAGGGCTGGTCTCCCAGGAGAGCTGACACACCTGTGAGCACAGGTAAGAACACCACTTCTGTTCAAATTACTGGCCCAAGAGAGGCCCTCCCAGAGTCCTCTGGACACAGGAACCAAGAAACAGCTGGGAACAGAATCCTTCTGGTTTTTGTCTGCGCCCCAGAGCTGACCCTGTACCTCAGTTCCTCATACCCAAATTCTTCCCAGAGAGAACTGGTCTCCAGGAGTACTGAAACAGAGGCTTGCAGGAGGGACAGGCCACAGTCAGAGACAGCAAGAACAGCTAACACCAGAGTTAACCAGATGGTGAAAAGCAAGGGCAAGAGCATAAGCAACAGAAACCAAGGCTACTTGGCATCATCAGAAAACCAGTTCTCCCACCATATCAAGCCCTGGCCCTGGATACCCCAACACACCAGAAAAGCAGGACTCTGATTAAAAATCATATCTCATAATGATGATCTAGGACTTAGAAGGACATAAATAACTCCCTTAAAGAAATACAAGAGGCCACAGGCAAATACGTAGAAACCCTCAAAGAGGAAACACAAAAATCCCTTAAAGAATTATAGAAATGCACAAACAGGTAAAGGAATTGAACAAAACCATCAGGTATCTAAAAATAGAAATAGAAACAATAAAGAAATCACAAAGGGAGACAACCCTGGAGGTAGAAAACCTTGGAAAGAGATCAGGAGTCATACATGCAAGCATCACAAACAGAATACAAGAGATGGAAAAGAGAATCTCAGGTTTAGAAGATAGCATAGAAAACATTGACACAATAGTCAAAGAAAATGCAAAATGCAAAAAGCTCCTAACCCAAAACTTCCAGGAATTTCAGGAGACAATGAGAAGACCAAACCTAAGGATAATAGGTATAGAAGAGAGTGAAGATTCCCAGCTTAAAGGACCAGTAATTATAATCTACAAAATTATAGAAGAAAACTTCCTAACCTAAAGAAAGAGATGCCCATAAACATATAAGAAACCTACAGAACTCCAAATAGATTGAACCAGAAAAGAAATTCCTCCCATCATGTAACAGTCAAAACACCAAATGCACAAAACAAAGAAAGAATATTAAAAGTAGTAAGGGAAAAAGGTCAAGTAACATATAAAGCAGACCTATCAGAATTACAACAGATTTCTCACCAGAGACTGTGAAAGCTAGAAGATCCTGGAAAACCCTCAGAGAACACAAATGCCAGCCCAGACTACTATACCCAACAAAACTCTCAATTATCATAGATGGAGAAACCAAGATATTCCGTGACAAAACCAAATTTACCCAATTCTTTCCACAAATCCAGCACTACAAAAGATGGAAATTTAATGAAAATGAAGGTACAGCAAACCCAAACTTATGGGACACAATGAAAGCAGTGGTTAGAGAAAACCTCACAGCTCTGAGTGCCTCCAAAAGGAAACTGGAGAGAGCATACACTAGCAGCTTAACAGCACACCTGAAAGCTCTAGAACAAAAAGAAGCAAGAGGAGTTGACGGCAGGAAATAATCAAACTCAGGGCTGAAATCAACCAAGTAGAAACAAAAAGAACTACATAATCAAACCAAACCAACCAAACCAGGAGCTGGTTCTTTGAGAAAATTAACAAGATAGATAAACCATTAGCCAGACTAACCAGAGGGCACAGAGACAGTATCCAAACTAACAAAATCAGAAATGAAAAGGAAGATATACAGAAACAGCATTTGACAAAAATCTAACACCCCTTCATGATAAAAGTCTTGGAAATATCAGGAATCCAAGGCTCATACCCAAACATAATAAAAGCAATATACAGCAAACCAGTAACCAACATCTAACTAAATGTACAGAAATTTGAAGCAATCCCACTGAAACCAGGGACTAGACAAGGCTGTTCTCTGTCCCTATCTATCAATATAGTACTTGAAGTTCTAGATAGAGCAATTAGACAACAAAAGGAGGTCAAAGGGATACAAGTTGGAAGGGACAAAGTCAAAATATCACTACTTGAAGATGATATGATTGTATACTTAAGTGACCCCAAAAATTCCACCAGAGAACCCCTAAACCTAATAAACAACTTCAGTAAAGTGGCTGGATATAAAATTACCTCAAATTAGTGGCCTTCCTATTCTCAAAGGATAAACAGGCTGAGAAAGAAATTAGGGAAACAATACCCTTCACAATAGCCACAAACAATATAAGTATCTTGGTGTGATTCTAACCAATCAAGTGAAAGATCAGTATGGCAAGAGCTTCAAGTCTCTGAAGAAAGAAATCAAAGACCTCAGAAGATGGAAAGATCTCTTATGCTCATGGATTGGCAAGATTAATATGGTAAAAATGGCAATCATGCCAAAAGCAATCTACATATTCAATGCAGTCCCTATCAAAATTCCAAATCAATTCTTCATAGAGTTAGAAAGAGCAATTCTCAAATTCATTTGGAATAACAAAAAGCCCAGGATAGCAAAAGCTGTTCTCACCAATAGAAGAACTGGGGTAATCAGCATTCCTGACCTCAAGCTATGCTACAGAGCAATCATGATAAAAGTTGCATGGTATTGGTACAGTGAAGTCAGATAGATCAATGGAATAGAACTGAAGACCCAGAAATGAACCCACACACCTATGGTCACTTGGTCTTTGACAAAGGAGCTAAAACCATCCAGTGGAAAAAGGACAGCATTTTCAACAAATGGTGCTGGTTCAACTGGAGGTCAATATGTAGAAAAATGCCAACTGATACATTCTTATCTCGCTGTACAAAGCTCAAGTCCAAGTGGATCAAGGATCTCCACATACAACCAGATACACTCAATTTAATAGATGAGCACTGAGGAAAAAGTTCCTTATACAGGGGGAAAGTTTACCAATGGCTTATGCTCTAAGATCAAGAATTGACAAATGGGACCTCATAAAACTGCAAAGCTTCTGTAAGGCAAAGTACATTGTCAATAGGACAAAACAGCAACCAACAGGTTGGTACAAGATCTTTACCAATCTTGCATCTAATCAAGGGCTAATATCCAATATATACAAAGAACTCAAGAAGTTAGACTCCAGAGAACCAAATAACCCTATTAAAAATGGGGAATAGAGTTAAACAGAGAATTCTTAACTGAGCAAACTTGAAAGGCTGAGAAACACCTAAAGAAATGTTCAACATCCTTAGTCATCAGAGAAATGCAAATCAAAACAACCCTGAGATTCCACCTCACAGCATTCATAATGGCTAAGATACAAAACTCAGGTGACCACAGATGCTGGCAAGGATGTGGACAAAGAGGAATGCTCCTCCATTGCTGGTGGGAATGCAAGCTGGTACAACCACTCTGGAAATTAGTCTGGTGGTTCCTCAGAAAATTGAACATAGTACTACCTCAGGACCCTGCTATGCCACTCCTGGGCATATAACCAGAAGATGCTCCAACATGTAGTAAGGACACATGCTCCACTATGTTTATGGTAGACATATTTATAATAGCCAGAAGCAAGAAACAACCCAGACATCCCTCAACCAAGGAATGGATACTTGTACATTTACTCAATGAAATACTACTCAGCTATTAAAAACGACTTCATTAAATTCTTAGGTAAATGGATGGAACTTGAAAATATTATCCTGAGTGAGGTAACTCAGTCACAAAATATCCAAACATGGTTTGTACTCACTGATGATTGGATATTAGACCAAATGTTCAGAATACCCAAGATTCAATTAACAGACCATATGAATCCTAAGAAGAAAGACTAAAATGTGGCTGCTTCCGTGCTTTTTAGAAGGGTGAACAAAATACTCACAGGCAGAAATATGGAGACAAAGTGTGACTGAAGGAAAGGCATCCAGAGAGTGCCCCACCTGGGGATCCATCCTATAAACAGCCACCAAATGTTATTGTGGATGCCTGGAAGTGCTTGCTGAGGGATGCCTGATATGGCTGTCTTCTGAGAGGCTCTGCCAGAGCCTGACAAAGAGACAGAAGCTGTCAGCCAACCATTGGACTGAGCACGGGAGTCCCTGATGGAGGGGTTAGAGAAGGGACTGTAAGAGCTGAGGGGGTTTGCAGCCCCAAGGAGGGAGCAACAGTGTCAACAGGTCAGACACACTAGAGCTCCTGGGGACTGGACCACCAGCCAGAGTACACATGGAGGGACCCATGGCTCCAGCTGCATATGTGGCAGAGGATGGCCTTATTGGACATCAGTGGGACGAGAGGCTCTTGGGCCTGAGGTGTTCAATGCCCCAATGTAGGGGAATGCCTGCGGGGGTGGGGGGGTGGGGAGGGAGGAAGTTGGGAGTTGGGAGTTGGGAGTGGGTGGGTGGGTGGGTGAGCACCCTCATAGAGGCAGGGGGAGGGGGATGGTATAGGGGGTTTCTGAAGGGTAGACCTGGAAAGGGGAAATATTTGAAATGTAAATAAAGAAAATATCCAATCAAAAAAAAAAAAAAAAAAAAAAAAAAAAAGAACCAAACAACAAAAAACAGGTTAGAACCAGGACAATTCTAACAGAAAAGCAAATTTATTTGTATGCTTATTCTATATTAGGCTAAACATATTATATGTACTAACATTTTTAGTACATATAGTTAGTAAACTAATATTTATTAACAATTATTTTACAAATATATATGACTACCCCTGTTATACATAGTCATGTTTAAATACCATTATCTTCCTTTCTGTCTTATAAATGGAAACAGCACCTTGTAAAGGTATGGGTACTTGCATGTGATTTTATAGTCAGTTGATGGTTGAGTTAGGATTACAATCCAGATTAGAATCTGCATTTGTTTGCTCCCAGAGCTTATACTTCTGCTTAGCTATGCCATGCTGCTTTTCTAGCATTATGCATGGTTGTTTGGCTCTGCGTTGCCCCCAAATTGCCCTGTCAAAAAGCAGGATGGCTTTTAGATTTGCTTTCCAGGTTAGAATCATTGCAGGGGACACACAGCAGCAGGAGCTGAAAGCAGCGAACTATGTCTCATCCACAGTCTAGAATGAAGAGGAACGAGTGCATGCTCATTCTGTACGCAGCTAGATTTCCCTAGTCTTGACTAACCCAGGACCCAAACCCAGAGAATGATGCTGTCCGTTTTCAGGCTGGACTTTCCCCTATCAATGAAGGCAATAAGAACAACACCCCACTGACATGATCCTACTTCCTTCCCAGGTGATTCAAGCTTGTGTCAAGTCGACAATTAGAACTAACCACCAGAGGCATATAGCTCACTAGTTTCACCTCTGTTTTAAATTCTCCTGGTATTTTCATTTTTCCAAGCTACAGCTTTTCTTTACCAATGTAAGGCCATATTCTCTCCTTTTTCACTCATACTCCCAATAAAATGATGGTTTATTTTAGTCCTCTTCCCTGATCTCAGAGGCACCCTCTTAGAACGGCTTCTGTTTGCTGAGTTTTCTGTGCATTAGGTATTAAGGCAGCTGCAGACTATTGCCCTACTCGCTCAACCATGTCTGAGAATGTTCATTCCCAGTCAGGTTCCTACTTTATCTTGCTAAAGACATTCTCCTGGCATCTTTCATACCCACATCTAGAGAACTGAGATGGTTGTCTCTTCTCTGTGTTGACTAGCTTGTTTCTGATCTTGTTTTTCTGTTTGACTCTCCTAGAAGATGATTTTTTTTTTGACATTTCTTCACAATTGAAAATACATTCTGTCATTTTAAAATGGTAGTTTGGCTTGATAGCAAATTCTAACTTGAAAAGTTTCATTTGATACTTCAAAAAAGATTCTGTCGTGGCGCTGTTATCTACTAAGATTCTGCCGTGGCGCTGTTATCTACTAAGTATTGAGTAGCAAGGCTGTTGCATCCAATTTTTCCTTTCTGGCAGCTTGGGCGATCCTCTTTCTGTCCCTGTATTCTAAAATTAGACAATCACAGGTGTGTGTGTGTGTGTGTGTGTGTGTGTGTGTGTGTGTGTGTTGGATAGTTCTTCCTACATAACCTTTCCTATCCTTTCTTCCTTCCCTTCTCATCTGAATGTTTTATACTAGAACGGTTCCTTAGATTGGGCACCTGCCAATCTGTGGATTTTCATTTAGTGCAATGAGAGGAGGCCTAATATCTAAGTGAGAATAGAGGGCAGGAGTTCAGCTCCTTGAAGGCAGGTGTGTCCAGGCTTGCTCCAAGAGAGCCAATGGGTGGGCACATTCTGTTTGCATTCTTTAGGGCATCACACTCTGCACAGCCAGTCTCTTTCCTTTGCTGAAGCACACCACTGTTAGTTCCTTGGCTATCCATACTTAGTTGAATGGCTGAGACTTAGTAGATTTTCAGACAATTATTTCCTCTTTAAGTTTTTCCCTCCATTTCATGTTTTTACAGATTGCTTGTGCTGCCTATTTCTGAATTGTTTTTGGGAGTAGAAAGGGCTGATCCTTTATTACTGTCTGCTAATGATTCAGTCATCCTCCCTCCCTCCCTCCCTCCCTCCCTCCCTCCCTCCCTCCCTCCCTCCCTCCCTTCTTTCTTTCCTTTCTCACCCAAACTCTTTTTTTCAAGATAGGGTTTCTCTGTGTAGTTCTGGCTGTCCTAGAACTTGCTCTGTAGGCCAGGTTGTCCTCAAACTCAGAAATCCGCCTGCCTCTTACTTTAAGTGTTGGATTAAGGTGTGCACCACCACAGCCTGGACCAGTGCATTTCTTGTGCGTTTCTTTTGTTTTATGTCCCCTGCTAAGTTTGTGCTTGAGCATATCACTTCATTCTTTAAGTGGATTTTGATACCTATGTGCTGTGGTTTGAAACTGAAATAGCTCATGGTTTGAAATCTTGGTCCATAGTTTGAAATCTTGGTCCATAGTTTGTAGTGCTATTTTGAAAGCTGTGGAACCTTTAAGAAGTGCATCTGACTCTGAAAGTAGGTCACTGTGTGTAGGAGATGCTATGAAAGTCAAACCTACTTCTTGTGCCTGACTGTTTTCTTCGTTTCCTGGCCCACCGTGATAAGAGCATCTCCTGCTCTATGCTCCCTCTGCGTACACTCTGCCCTGCCTTCTGATCTGATGGACGGTGACCCTCTGATCCCATAAGCTAAAAACAAACCTTGCTTTTCTAGGTTGCTTTTGTCAGGTATTTTGTTTATAACAGTACAAAAGTAGTAAATACTTAATTCCTCGTCTGTCTCCAGTAATTCAGAAAATTACAAAATCAAATGACTTGGAGGGTCTTTGTGATGTTAGTGTTCCTTATTTCATTTATTGATGTTGTGTTCTTTTGTGGCATCCATAGGGCCATGAAGAACCACGCACTAGAACATTCTTCTGCATTGAACCAAAATAAGCGTGTTTTATTTCATCTGTGCTATCAGTGTGTTTTGGGATTAGAGGCAAGTCTCCAAAACTCCGCTCTGTGTAATTCTCTGCAAGATCTAAATTAAACTCTACACTCACAGGTGGTTATGAAGATCAAGTCAGATGATCTGGAGGTGTTTTACAAAATAGCTTCTATATGCTTCACAAGTACAAACTAATCTATAGGTAAAGATGCATTCGTGTTTTTTGTAACACACATACACATGCATAAACTCTTGTTTCCACAGGCTCATTCTCTTCATTGCCTAATTATTTTTGCTGCTCCTCCCTGAAATTTCTCTCTTTTTTCAAGATCAGCCAACTGCTGCACCCTGTGCCAAGTATGAAGAAATGCTTACACTCAACTCTTCCACATTAGACTCCTGCCAACACCCCTCATGGTATTTCTTCACTACGACACACAGAATCAGGGGATAAATTCATCTTTAGTTCATTATATCTTCTATGTTTCTCCTGCCTTTCAATATTATATCTGCTTACTTTCGATGAGGGATTTTCCCTCTGTACCATCATCAAAGTTAAAAATCAATGAGAGGGCCTGTCAGCTGACTCTATCTGCTAAATCTTTCTTCACTAACTGAAGAGGAGGCACTGACAAGAAGGACATGGATTCAGTGACCTGTGCTAAGAATAGGAATAGGATGAAAAAAATCAATCATCTGTGATTTTCAGCAGGTAGCAAAGAACTCCACAATAACTGTGCTCCCCAGTTTTTTTGAGAGGCTATTTGTCTCATGCTTTTACAGCATCAGTGTCTGAATTCAAGTGCCAAGGATACAATACCTGCGACTCTCTTGAGAAGTCTCTCTGGAGGAAGCCGAAGGCTGGAGACTATGTTTGTTTTTTTTTTTTTTTGTCCCCAACAAAAAAGAAAACAACATATATGCTCTCTTTCAGACTTGGCAGAGTCATTGGGACTAATCCTCTAAGCAATTAGAAAGTTGTATAAAATGTATAGGAAATGGTCATTTCTAAACTTAAGGCTTTGAATAATAGGCGCATGCATTTTTGCCCCTAGGAAGGTTAGCAAGGTTCATTCTAACGTTTGTTTGTTTGTCCAGGACAGTAACAGAAATGAAGATTCTCAGGGTAAATGGGTGGTCTACCAAGTTAAGGAGATAGTGGTGGTGCTAGCTGGTTTTATCACCATTGATACAAACTTAGACATATCTAAGAAGAAGGAACTATAATTAAGAAAATATCTCCTAAAGATGGACCTGTAGTTAGGCTTGCGGGTCATTTTCTGAATTAGTTACTGATATAAGAAAACCTTGCTTACTGTGGGTTGTGCCATGCCTGGGCAGGTAAGCCCTGGGATGTATAAGAAAGCAGTCTGAGCACACTATGAAGAACAACCCAATAAGCAATGGTCTTGCACAGCCTGTGCTTCAGAGCTTTCTGCTTTGAGCTCTTCTCCTGAGTTCTCTTCATTATGTACTGTTCTTAGGGCATGTAAGCTGAAAGAAACCTTTTCCTCCCTATATTTGTTTTGGTCTTGTTATTTTATCATAGTAAAAAAAACAAAACAAAAAAACAAAAACAAAAACAAACAAACAAACAAAAAACAAACAAAAACCACAAACAAACAAAAAAACCCAAAACCCTAACTGAGACAAAAATTGGTACGTGGAGTTGGGTATTGCTGTGACAGACCTGACTATGCGTTTTTTGGGAGGATTGTGATGGTATTTGACTTTGGGGCTGGAAAAGCCATGGAGTGCTCAGAGCTAAGTGAACGATTCTTGAGGATATTAGAAGATAAGAATGTTGGGAGAAATGTAGATGTGGAAGGCCTGACTGGTGAAGACTTACAGAGAAGCAAAGACTCTCCTGGAACCATTTGTATGTTAATTTGCATTAAGAATACATGTTTCTGGTCGGGCGGGGCTGAGAAATTGGCTATGATTTTGAAAAAGACCAGAATCCCTAAAGTAAAACCTTTGCTTTAGTGGGTCAATGGATCCCGGCCAGCTGGGGCTAAAGGATCAGCTGTGATTAGAAAGAGACCAGCAAGACTGAGGAAAATTTAATAAGTGGCTTTTCAGGGTCAATCCACAGAAGCTGTGTTCCAGAGGTGGCCAAGGTTGCTTCTTACCCTGGGGCTGAGGTTGGCCGTGCGTAAATATCTCCCAGGAGGCACTGATTATGAAGGTGAAGATGCTACGGAGAGCAGGCAGAGGCCACAGGTGAAGAGGCAGCGTTAGTGGTAGGAGAAGCTCCAGGGTTGAAGTAGGTCGTGGAGAGCTGTTGAGGCTTGGCACCACGTGACAGGGTTCCAGTTCCTAAAGAATGCTCAGGAAATGTCTTTGATGATGGTGCAGCCCAGTTGCAGTTGAAATCTCCATATTTTAACAATGCCAGTGCCATGGAAAGACTGCCAAGGGATGTGGTAACCTTGAAGTAGTCAGCCTGAGCCTAGGAGACAAGCTGTGTGTGCTGTAGAGGGCTGAACCAGAGAAGTGGTCCGAGATCTTTGGAGCCCAGAGAACCATGACTGGATTCCTGATATCAAGCACTGAGGTTTATACACTGTTGAACTTTGGTTTTGCTTTGATTTGACTTGTATATGTGCCCCATTCTTCCCTCTTGAAATAACAAAGTATGTAGCTTTTTTTTTTTTATTATACAGGAGTCCATAGCTATGAGATTTGTAATTTTAGAGAGACTTTGGATATTTTGAGAGGTTTTGGGTTATTTTAGAATGGCTTTGAGCTTTGAAAGAGGCTCTGGATGTTTTCAAGAGAACAAGCTTCTAAAGTGTTAGAATTTTAAAAGACCAGGGGACTTTTAAAAGTTGGAATGCGTTCAGTCCATGCAGGTCTTCAGATGAAAGGGAATAGCTACAGCTATGTTGTACTGCAAACGGGCAAATGACCTCAGCAAAGTGAGCAGGTATTCCCTGGAGAGGATAGAGCAATGCATGCTGGGATGTACAAGTACCTGACTTCTGTTTCTGGGAAAAGAGCAATTTTCTGGCTTGGACATCCAGGTACATGTGAGGAACGGCAGTCATGTGATCTATCTTTACGCCCTTTGATAGTCCATCGCCAAGGCCCTGTTGGCTTATTGCCAGGGTTTAACTTTGCACAAGTATGAGAGAATTTTAATGTTTAAGAGAAGTGTGACTCTCTTATATTCTTATGTTAACATTAACATGCCATTTTGGAGGCAAAAGGAAAGGTGGTAGCTGAATAGTGGTGCATCTGTGTGCCGGGTTGATACAGTCAGTTGTACTGATCAGTTTTTGTCAACTTGACACAAAGCCATTTCTGAAAAGAGCAAAAAACACTTGAGAAAATGCCCCATAGAATTGGTGTGTGGGAAGGCTGGTGGCATTTTCTTAACTGGTGATTAAAATAGGAGGCCCTGGCTTATTTGGGCGATGCCACTGCTGAGTTCATGGTCCTGGTATGGCCCTTCACAAAAGTTTAACACAGAATTGCTCCTGTCTAAAGGAAATACAGGGAAAGAGAGTGGAGCAGAGACTGAAGGAAAGGCCCCACCTGGGGATCCATCCCATATACAGTCACCAAACCCAGACTCTATTGTGGATGCCAAGAAGTGCTTGCTGATAGGAGCCTGATATAGCTGTCTCCTGAGAGGCTCTGCCAGAGCCTTACTGATACAGATGGGGATGCTTGCAATCAACCATTGAACTGAGCAGGGAACCTCAATGGAGGAGTTAAAGGGAGAACTGAAGGAGCTGAAGGGGTTTGGAACCCCAGAGGAAGAACAACAAAATCAACTAACCAGAACCCCCAGAGCTTCCAGGGACTACACTGCCAACCAAAGAATACACATCGAGGGACCCATGGCTCCAGCTGCATGCTTATGTAGCAGAGGGTGGGTTGGGGAGGGAAGCCCTTGGTCCTGTGAAGGCTTGATGCCACAGCATAGGGGGAATGACAGGACAGTGAGGCAGGAGTGGATGGGTAGGGTGTTAGTATTCTGTCTAAGCTCCACCCCACAATTACCTGGCAACAGCCAGGTATGCCCCGCCCCATAGACCTGGCCCACTATAAAAAGGTCTGCTTGCCCCTCCTCCCTCTCTCTCTCTCTCTCTCCCTCCCTCCCTCCTCTCATCACTCTTGTCTCCTGGCACTCTCACCTCTCTTCCCCTCTTGGGCTCTTTTCCCCTCCCCCCTCTCTCCACATGGTCATGGCCAACCTCCACTCCTCCACTCCTCTCTACTTCTCTTCTCTTCTCTTCTCTTCTCTTCTCTTCTCTTCTCTTCTCTTCTCTTCTCTTCTCTTCTCTTCTCTTCTCTTCTCTTCTCTTCTCTTCCTTCTCTTCTCTTCTCTTTTCTTTTCTTCTTCTTCTTCTTCTTCTTCTTCTTCTTCTTCTTCTTCTCTCTCTCTCTCTCTCTCTCTCTCTCTCTCTCTCTCTCTCTTTCTCCCTATTTCTGCCTCCACTATACCACTAACTCCCATCCTCTTCCCTGAATAAACTCTATTCTATACCGTGTGTGTGTGTGTGTGTGTGTGTGTGTGTGTGTGTGTGTGTGTGATCCCTCAGGGGAAAGAGGTGCCTGGACATGGGCCCGCCTAGGCGCCCCCCTTCCCTTGCACCTCTGTGCCACACTCTCTAATCCCCTTTCTCTCCTCTTTTATAAACCCATCATAGGGTAATACACTCATGAAGGCAAGGGGATGGAGGTGGAATGGGGGACTTTGGAAGGAAAACCAGGAAGGGGGATAATATTTGAAATGTAAATAAACAAAATAACCAATAAAAAAAGAAAGAAGTCTGAAAAGGCCACTTTGAACAAGCCAGTGAACATGGCTCCTTTGTTTGTGGCTTCAGTCCCTGCCCCCACACTCCTGTTTTGAGCTCCTCCCATGAATTTCCTTCACAATGGACTGTGATTGAAGCATCCACATGGAAATAAACCCTTTCCTCTGCAAGTTGCTTTTGGTCATGGTATTTTATCATAGCAATGATGCAGCAGAAATTTGTAGGACAGAGTAAAAGAGAAGAGAGAACTGTGCAGAGAAATAAGCCTAGGAAATCAACATATTAGGTTTGGAGCTGAGGGCAGGTTCACATATTTATAGGATAGAAAACCAGCTAGAGTGTAAAGGGTAAGTGGATAGATACAGGAAGAACTTCCCAGGGCTCACACTAAGGTGGGAGATGTGAATATCTGACAAGCCAGCATAGAGGTAGTTTTCACCATCCTCAGATTCTCTCAAGCCTTCAGACATGGCTAAGCTAGTCCCCAAAGGCAGCCGCTCTAGAACTTCTATAACAAGCCCTGAAAAGAATCTTTTAAAAGATCAAAATTATCTATAAATAGACACAGAGCCTGATAGAGCCACCGCCTACAGTACCTAAAGCCTGCAGCGTTATCCAGGATCCAAGGAGGATGAGAGGGCCAAGAAAAAATTATAAGGAAAATTCAAAACATGTTATGTGTAGAATACAACTGAAAACATTAATAAAAAGTTTCAGCTGAAGCCAGAATAGTGTTACAGGGAAATTACTAGCTAACTCTAATGGCTCAAATTAGAAAAGACAAAAGGTTTAAATTAATAATCCATTATAGGAAGTTAGATGTAAGCAGAAAGTCAGAGAAAGAACAAATTAAATCTAAATCAAATAGAAGGAGAGAAACAACTGAAATAGGAACAGAAAATAGTAAAGTTATACATGAGAAAGCACCAGAGAAATAGCAGTTATTGAAGGCGTGTTTGCGGGGAGTCAGGCATTGAAAAAAAGCAAAATCTATAAACCTCTAGCTGGGCTGATCAGAGGTAGGAAAGTCAGTACAAATTATCAATAACTGAAATTAAAAATATGAAAAGAGAGGCAAGAGGGCAATGCTGTGAACAACTTTGAACTTTTACAAATGAAAAAATGGATGCTTTTTATTTTATATAAATCACACCTCCATGACGGAGATGGAGAGGGAAGGAGCCAGTCTGTCATCTAGGTACTCATCACAGTGGGTTGGACTCTAGGTGCCAAAGCCATACCTGAGCCACGCAAATTATGGTTCTGCCTGCTAGTGAGCCGATTCCTAGGAATGCTATATTATCATTAGCATGTAAACTGAAATACAGGGTATTTCTAGAATAGTTTACGGAATGTGGTAGTTGCTGGGTAAATCTTCTGTTTATAGATGGATGCAATGGCAGAGACTACTAACGTTCTAAAGTTTCCAGAAAGGCAGGAGATTCTGCTATATGCCAACTCTAGGGCGGTACTGTAGGTAGTAAGATGCCACAGGAAGAGTGAAACAGCTCATCAGGGACCAGACACTGCCTGTGCTGTCTTCTATGTGAAGAGAAAACTATACTTTTTCTGACGATGAACAAACCCACCCTTAGCACTTTTCGTCCTTGTGGAAGGGAAAGTTCAGATCATTTTTCCTCTTCCTTTTCTTGACATTTTACTAGATGCCCCACTCAATTGCGCAGTGAAAACTTACAGCACAAGCACTCACTGTGCCAGAATCTTTGCAAGGCAAACACAACCCAAATTAACAGATTTGGGTTCCTTGTCATGCCTATCACTGAATGGGGCATCTAACACAGCCCTGACAGTTACGGCTCAGGGAACACTGTGGGAGAGAGGGTGGAGTCACAAGACCGCTGAAGGATAGTTTCTCCTGGACAAGGCAGGGATGTTGCTTCAAGGAACTCACAACAATATGATTGCCCACATAAGACCTGCAGAGACCACACTAATTGACATCTCGGTGTGAATGGAGAAAAATAAAATCACAAAGCCTTATCCATAGATGAAGAGCTAAAGGCAGTCAATGTCTGTCAAATGAAGGAAATACATTTTTTGGTATGTTTTTCCTGTTTTGATTTCAGGGTGGAGACCCAATTATAAGCACTCATTTCTAAACATATATAAATAGGGGGACAGTAATTAGACTCAGTAGATTATATCTATATCTATATACATATATATTTGTGTGTAGCCATATGCATTTATATAACAAAATAAATATAGAAGTCATGAATTTGAAATGGCATAGATTGGATCGGGGAGACAGGAGGAAGTGGAGGGGAACGTCATGGTGATGATGCAAAGACAGTATAATGTATGAAATCCTCAAATTAAAAAAAAGAGTTTGGATTAGTTCATTGAAATAGTTGATGAATGACTTCATGGATCTTAATACACATCTTAACACACACACCATTTATTAAATGAATGTAACCTGTTTCCTGTGGACTGACAATGATGACAATCACTCAAGTCAAATGGCTTTGACCACAGCAGGAAATCTGTATCCAAATAATCATGCCTACAATTCACTCCTTGGTGCAGCAGAACTGTCAACTCTTAGCTAAGCTATCATGGAGGCAAAATCCTTTGGTGATGTGAGGGACATTGAAGTATATACAGCCTTATTACAATGAACTCCAATGTCTAAAAATTGTTCTTATTTTGGGGTTGTACCACATAAGAGTCAAGATTTTAAGCTCTACTAAAAACAAAACAAACAAACAAAAAGACTTTGTCTTTTTATGCCATTTAATAACATATCCATCATTTTTATGATTGGTATAAAAATATATTGTGATGACTATAATAAAAACAAACAAACAAAGGAAAAGATAAAAAAAGTTTGGGTCTTTTGGATGGGGATAGCATGAGGACAAGATGTAGCTACAAGGGTCTCCCGATTCCAATGACAAATCAGTCAGGATTTGCCACTGGAGGAATTAGAATTAATAAGGCTTACAAGATTAGGAGTTTAGTTGCTGCACCCAGAGATTGAGTTACTGTTCTTTCTGATCTAAGTTTGTGTTGTGTTTTCCTTCACGTGGTGGCTTGTCCAGGTTAAAGAGAGAAAGGTATGGCGGCAAAGCATCGGTTTGCCTGATGTGCACCACAAAGGCCATGGGGGTTTTGAAGCATGGTGCTGGCGTGGCAGCAACCCTCCAGTGGGAACCTAGCGAGCTGGGTGGAGAAATTGTGGAGTTCTGAGTCAGAGTCTCCAAGAGATAAAAACTGTAGGCCATTGCCTACAGTGCATGGCTGGTCGGGCTACCGGGCTGGGAGTTGCGGGAACTTGCACTTCGTTTTTAATATTTCCCTCAACAGGTGGCGAACCAATGTGTTGGACAAGAATCCACTAGAAATCTGAGATTATTAGCCTGACAGAGGTTTTTTTTTTTTTTTTTTTTTTTTTTTTTTTTTGGTTTTTTTGGTTTTTCGAGACAGGGTTTCTCTGTGTAGCCCTGGCTGTCCTGGAACTCACTCTGTAGACCAGGCTGGCCTCGAACTCAGAAATCCGCCTGCCTCTGCCTCCCAAGTGCTGGGATTACAAGCATGTGCCACCATGCCCGGCTGAGTTTTATTTTTTTTAAGTGAGTAGCTGGGGAGCGCTGGGCTGAGTCACGTGGGCTCAAGCACAGGAGCCTTGAAACAAAGAAACCACAGGGCTGCTGTGGGGAGTGCCGGCTGCTCTGAGGCTCTGAGGCACAGAGCTGCGGAATGGAAGCGGCCTACTTCTTGGGGCAGAGATTGATTGAACTGTGAATTTATAAAATTGGGATTATTTGCTTTTAGGATATTTTTATATAGAGAGACGGCAGTGAACAGGTATCAGTTAATAATGTCTGTGGCTCCAGGCAGAGAGCCGAACAGATAGGTGGTATAACAAGATGGCTGCTCTAGGCAGAGAGCTGAACAGAAAGGTGGTATAAAGATATATTGCTCTAATACGTCTTACAGGATACTCAAATTCTGGCTAACGGGGGATCCATGGGGATTCCTGCTTTAATTAGCTGCCTGCATAGAAGCAGGTGCAGATAGAAGTGTGACTCCATTGTTTTAAAGATGGTATAACGATATATTGCTCTAATATGCCTCACAGGATACTCAAATTCTGTCTAATGTGGGCTCTATGGGAATTCTGGGTTATCCTGCATGGCAAAATAGAAAAGGCCTAAGAATAGGCACATACAGCACATTTAGTTTACTTCATTTGCTTTGGACTGTTTTAATTTTAAAAAATGGGTGTGATGTTGACTTTTGTGGTTATATTATTCCTCTGGGAGAGAAGTCAAAATAAAGGTTTTTCTGGTTACTGGCTCAAGGGTATGATGATTTGGGAGAAAGGTTTTGTCTTTGAATTTTTTCAAAAAGGTGATTAGTGTCTATATACTTTCCAGAGCAATATGGATCAGATTTGATAGAGGGAGACCCCCTGAAGGACTAGATTCCAGAGAATCAAACAAAAAAGTTATCTTGATGATACTAAAAGTTTATTTTGAGGTTTGTATATTACAGAATATACAGCCTTGCTGTTTCCTCTTGAACTCTGGATGTCTTGGATTTTCAGTCGGATCCAGTCAAGACACAGAGACTAAATCAATCATTGGTGTGGCCTTCTTAAAGCCAACCAACTCTCCTATTTTCCCTTCCCTTCCTCTCTCCATTCAAAACATCTCAACGCTCATATTCAGCTTGAAGAAGTTACGAAGAGGTGTTCCCTGGGCTTTGGGCATAGAGGGGGTTATTAGAGGTTTTCTTTCTAGGGAATGTAGAAATGGTCATAATTGTAACAGGGAGGAAGAGCTAGAATTGATTGCATAGGTATAATCTCATTTGGTAGAAATCTTTTTAATTGTTACCAAGTTGAAGTCATAGTTTCTTATTTTGGTGTAGAATTTCTTTTGATGCAAAAATCAAGGTTTTTATTGGTACAAATTTCTGCTATTGATACTAAAAGTTTTAAAGTACAGGACTTAGACCCAGTCCTTCTATTAGGAGTATAGTTGCTGAGCCCAGTGATTGAGTTATTGCTGTTTCTGAAAAAAAAAAAAAGAGTTTGGGTTTCTTGAAAAGGGGACTGATTTGATCCATTTTAGACTAATGTAAAATAGTCCATCAAAACTTTATGATCTGAAGTGCTATCCAAATGAGTTTCCAAGTGTGAAACACACCCTAGTTGCTGGTGAGGTGATTGTGTGTGGGGAGAATGGATAAAGGAGTCTCACCTCTGTGTGCAGACACTACAGGACACTCACTGCATACTTCCTAGTTACCAATTTCCTTCTAACCACGCTGTAGAGAGTGTAACCGTGTAGGCTTAACAAGCTTAGCAAATAATGCATTTGGACTTTATTTTAGGATTACGAACTCATTATGTGTTGGGTGTGTCTAGGTTACATCACCCCTGCCCCCCCTTTTTTCTTATCAAATGACTCACTGGAGGCCTGACTCACTAGGAGTAAATTTAAGACATAAATATCCTGTTACATTCCTTGCCTCTTGGTTTCTGTCATGTTGTCATTGTTATCTTAAACTTCATTCTAGAATAAGCTCAAGCATACAAAGTGTGAGGTTAGTGTGACCCCTCAGGCGGCGGCCACTGGGCCTCCACAGCCATTGTCTCACACGGTTTCACTTCCTACGTATGTGTCTCCTCTCACGCACTCTCCCGTGGTCACCTCCTCAGTAAGACTGTACTACGGATTTCTTTTATTCTTAAGATTTACTTTTATTTCAGTTACATGTATAGGTATGTATGTGGACAATATGTACACGCATGTGCAGGCTCCCACGGTGTCCAGAAGAGGACATCTGACTGACTCCCTGGATTAAGAGTTACGGACTCTTGTCAGCTGCCCAACCTGGAGAACTAAACTCTGGTCGTCTATAAGAGGAAAACCAGTATTCAATGACTTCTTGGCCATCGTCCAAGCAGTTTCCTCCTGCAGCGGATGGGACAAATGCAGAAGCCCACAGCCAAACGTTATGCAGCGAGTGAGAGAGCTTGGAATGCTCAGCCCTAAATGGGTGACTTTATCAAATCCCTGCTGTCAGAGAGCCCTGGGGAAGAAGAGGCAGAAAGAGCGACCTTTGCATATATATATCATGGATTCTAGGTTAGTGCTTTTATGGGATTCCAGAGTGTGCAAACAAGTGGGTCTTCACATTTATACCTGTTTCTTGTGCTTTGTCTTGAGTTCTTTTCCTTCTGTGTTTGTTTTGTCCTACCCGGATGTATTACTTTTTGTTTTAGCTTATTATACTTAATTTTATTATTATGAAAGAGTAATACTAATGTTAACTGAGACATCTCTTCATTCCATAACATGAATTTCTAAAAGAAAGGAAAAAAGTAAGAAATAAATATCACACTATAGCTATTAAACTTAAACAATGACTAATGTGCAAATATTATTTTGTATTAACAATTACTACATTTTAGTTGCTTTATTATAAATTTTTTAATTTTGTTGATTTAAATTAATTATTATATATTAAAATTAAATAGTAAAATACAAATTTATACACAGGATGTATTTCCTTTTTTTTTTGTTTTGTTTTTTTTTTTTTTTTTGAGACAGGGTTTCTCTGTATAGCCTTGGCTGTCCTGGATCTCACTCTGTAGATCAGGCTGGCCTCGAACTCAGAAATCTGCCTGCCTCTGCCTCCCAAGTGCTGGGATTACAGGCATGCGCCACCACACCCAGCCACAGGACGTATTTCTTACCTGGTATGAAATTTGCTAAGATTGATATTAGACATAATTTTTAAAGCTAAATTTCATATTTAAAGCTAATATTTCATAAAATACTTTAAGAAAAAACATTTTCAGGGAATACACATTTAAAAGAAATTACATTTGAAATGCAGAAAGAAACTTTACAACCTAGTAGTAAAATAGTTTTAAAAATGAACTAAGATTTAAAAAAAAAACACAATAGATACAAGATTTGCAAATGATAAAATAAGAAATAGGCTCACAATCCTTGATCACCATGGCAACACAATGATGCTACCGATCCACAGATAGAATGGCAGCCACAGATAAGACTGTAAAGACAAGTTTTGCTGAGGGAGACTGTACATCAGTACTAGAAATGCCAAACCATGCAGCTACCTTAGAAATCGAAAGAGCAGTCTTTTTTAGGAATTTTAAAATAGAAATCCCTAGTTATTCAGGTATTTATCCAAAACAGATCAAACGAACTAAGTTCACACAAATCCCATACAAAAATGTTGATAGTAACATTACTTATAAAACTTGAGACTAGAATCCAGCTGTCCAACTTGTAAAACAATAAACAGTGATAAATGATATTGGAATAGTACTCAACCATGTATAGAACATGGATTTTTTTATTGGTTATTTTATTTATTTACATTTCAAATGTTATTCCCCTTCCCGGCTTCCCCTCAGCAACCCCTCTATCCCATCCTCCCTCCCTGCTGCTTCTGTGTGCTCCCCCACCCACCTACTTCTGCCTCTCTGCCCTATGATTCCCTACACTGAGGCATCGAGCCTCTTCAGGACCAAGGACCTCCCCTCCCATTGAAGCCAGATAAGATAATCCTCTTCTACATATGTAGCTAGAGGCATGGGTCATTCCATGTGCACTCTTTGGTTAGTGGTTTAGTCCCTGGGAGCTCTGGGTGGTCCTATTAGTTGATATTGTTGTTCTTCCTGTGGGGTTGCAATCCCCTTCAGCTCCTTTAGTCCTTCCCCTAACTCTTCCATCGTAGTCCCTTGGCTCAATCTGATGGTTGGATATGAGTATCTGAGTCTGTATTGGTCAGGCTCTGGCAGAGCCTCTGAGGGGACAGCCGTACCCGGCTCCTGTCAGCAAGCACTTGGTATCATGAGCAACAGTGTCTGGGTTTGGTGTCTGCAGATGGGATGGATCTCTAGGTGGGGAAGTCTCTGGATGGCCTTCTCTTCATTTAGTGTCTTCTCTACTCTTTGTCCCTGCAATTCTTTTAGACAGAAACAATTCTGTGTTAATGCTTTTGAGATGGGTGGGTGGCCCCATCCCTCAACCGGGGGCTGTGCCTATCCTCTGGATATGGTCTCTGCAGGAGGAACAAGAATTATTACAACGTATTTTTACAATGAACTTTTACATTTTCTGAAAAGAAGCTAAGTAACAAATGACTATATTCTATACAATGTTATTCATATCCTATTTTAGAAAAGGCAAAATATAATGTCAGCAAGCAGAATATGCATCTTCAGGACAAGACCTAGAGCAGGCGTTTGACCGCACTGGAACATGGGGAAACTTTACAAAGATGTTTATAGCATAATTATCATGATTTTACAGAACTACATATTTTCAAGATTTATTGAATTATACACTTATAAAAGGACCACAGTTTAAGGTCTCTGACTTCAAGAAGCTTATATTTTTCTCTGTTCTTAATTAACATGTAGTCTCAAACTGATAGAGACATTTGATAATTCATACCAAATCTCTATGTAAATAGGCCACCTCTTGGCTCTCCGGCCTATGCTCACAGCAAATGCCTCTTGCTGACCTAGAAAACGCCTTTCCAGGACTGCTGCAGAAAACCTCTGTGCAGCTCACAGTGCAGGAAGGAGTTTACTTTCTCACAGAGATGGAGGTCACAAGTGCAAGGTCAAGGTGTCAGTGGGTTTTACACTTGGGTGTGCTCCTTAGTCTGTAGATGAATACCTTCCCACCCTGCCTTCACATGAGCTCCTTGTGGTGGTTTAATGAGAAATGTCCCCCCAAAGACTCAGGTCTTCTTGGTCTTCAGTTGGCGATGCTGTTCGGGGGATGTTATGGAACCTTAATGATGTTTAGCCTTGCTGGAGAAAGCACAGCATTGAAGGAGATTTTAAAGAGTTCATAGACTTGTCCCATTTCCAGTTTACAATCTCTGCCTTTGGTGTGTGGTTGGAGATGAGATCTCTCAGCTTCCTCCAGTGGCCATCTGTTATCATGCTTGATTATGGATTCTTAAAGTCTTTTATTTTTATGTATGTATGTATGTATGTATGTATGTATGTATGTATGTATTCTCTCTCTCTCTCTCTCTCTCTCTCTCTCTCTCTCTCTCTCTCTCAAGTTGCTTTGGTCATGGTGTTTTATCACAGCAACAGAGAAGTAAGAGATAGACCTTGGTACCCCCTTTTGTTCATATTTCTTCGTATTGTCATGAGAACAATGATCAGAATGAGATGGAGCCCACTCATAAATGAGTTTGTGATAACCATTTCTTTAAAGGGCTTATCTCCAAATACAGTCCTATTCTGAGGCATGGTAGTCTAGGGCTTAAACATGAATTTTGGAGGATACAACATAGCTCATATACATGATATGATATCTTCTCAGTAGCTGGGATAACAGGTCTGCACCACCAGTTCTGGATTAACTCTAGCATCTTCCTTCTTAGAACTGTTATTTTGGGGTGGGCCTAAAGTCCTAGAGCTCAGGAGATAGACAGGATTGAAAGCTTGAGGCTACTCAGGAAACTTAGCAAGACTATCTCCATCATTACTATCATCACTACCACCACCACCACCACCACCACCCCACCACCACCACCACCATCACCATCATCATCATCATCATCATCAACAATAAAATAAGAAGGAAAAACTCATGATTTCCATTTATAATAAGTAAACAAATAACAAAGTTGATTAAAAACAAGGTAAAGATTTTCTATGAAAAAATATAAATGTCACCTCTTCACACCCCCATGAACTGCTCACTGTTCCTAGCAGTGCCTCTAATAAACTGTAAGTGCTTGCCTGCCTGGGTGACTGGCAGATTTTTAAAAGATTCTGTCTTTCTCCTGGCATGACACATACCAAACGAGGATAGAAGACTGCTTTCTTAAACTATTCTGGGATAGGTTTAGCTTTCAACTCCTTTCTTCTCTAGATTGAATTTGGAATTTTAACATGTGCTGTGGAAATCTTTCTGGCTCCCAGCACATTCACAAGATGCACTATACTGAGTAAAACAATTGATTTCTTAGAAGAAAATGTGCTATTTACTTGTGAAAACTCCATTTCAGCTCTACAAATATTTATGAGTTGTAGAGGGGCTCATTCTCACAGAGCCACCAGACTGCCTCGCTGCGGATTCATAAATCTTGGGAGTCCTGTCTGATTTTGATTCATTTTGCAGAAATGTTAACGGGATGGAGCTTGTGCCTCTCATTTCTCAGATTGTATGGCTTGTTGACATTTGAATTTTCAAAATATCAAGGATTCTTCCAAAGTGATTCATCTGAGTCAAGGGCCTGCACTGTTGTTCTTCAGAGATGGCTGCTGATTCAGAACTGAGTGATAAAATTAGAAATGCCAATAGTTTTCATTTGGCCTACTTTAAAAAATCTGTCCTTTCATTTTTGGCTTTTTACATTTACAAATTAATGTGATAATTAAATTTGGTACAAATGATTTATTTGTGTATTAATTTCATTCTTCTGAACAGAACAGGCTGAAGCACACTAATAATGTGTGCGTCAGGGAAGGGCAGCAATCAGGACCCTTTCTATCCAGGTACCTGGGTCATGATGTCTTTGCCATTAACTTCCTAAGCAGAGTGGGCTGCAGCCTGGGCTGGTGGACTCCTTGGTCTTTGTGTGTTAATCAGCAGCCTCAGTTATAGTTCAGCCGTGCAGACCTCCCGTCTTTCGCAGCTTGAAGTAATCCAAATTTATACCTCATTTATCACATACAGCCATTATCTAGAGAGCTGAGGCCTCTATTTTCTTCAGAATGGAAGGAACTCCATTCTGGGACTCAAGCTAATTGAAAAGTCCCTATTTGACAGTCAGTGCCAGAAACACTGATGACTATGATGCTGAGTCAGGGCTGGAAATGTGAATTCTGTTTTAAAGCGTCTCCCTAGAAGTGATACATGTCGCTACCTCACAGCGTCTATTGACCAAAGGTAGTCCATGGCCAAGTCTAAGCTCAGAGTTAGGAAACTCCATTACTGGTAAAGTCAATATGGTCAATAAGTGATGTAGAAAGCGTCTTCCAGCTCTACAAGTAGATGCTTCTCAAGCACATTGACAGTGCTAATGAGAAACATTTGCCACAACGGAAAACGCATACTTTGTAGCAAGAATTGATGATTTTTCTATGTATGTGCTTTCAATGTTTTCCAATAGTGTCGGGGTATATGTATATAATCAATGATATTTTGGAGAAATTCATATTAAGATAGTGGTAGATGTACATGCAGGGCTGCGAAATAATATAGCAGGATTGTATTAACGGGGGTTTCTGTTGATAGGATAAAACACTGTATCCAAAAGCAGCTTGAGTAGGAAAGGGTTTCCCTCAGCTCACATATCCCAATTGCCGGGCATCACGAAGGGAACTGAGAACAGGACCTTAAAGTTGCATCTCGGATGTAGAAACTGGGGCAGAGACCATGGAGGAGTGCTGCTTCCTCCCTCCTCAGCTGCCATCTTCTACACCTGTGGACCACATGCCCAGGGGGGTGGCACCACCCACAGCAGGTTGGGACCTCTCACATTAATTACTACAAAAACTGTCCCCTAGGCCTTCCTACAGGCTGTCCTTATGGAGGCATTTTATAAATTAAGATTCTCTCTTCCCAGATGATACTAGCTCGTATGAATTTGACATGAAAGTAGACAGCAAAATTGACCCCTGATAATACAGAAACACACCACTATTCAAGTATAACCATTCTTTCCTTGTTTAATCCCCAACATCTCATATTATTAACAACATCTCAATATGAAGCACATTCCAAGCTTTAAAAGCCCTGCCGTCTTTAAAAATTCAAACATTTTTATAAGTTCTCTTTAAAATATCCAAAGTCTCTTTCAAAGTTCTAAGCTGCTCTAAAAATACCCAAAGACTCTCAAAAAATGTTCTGAGTCTCTTAAACATGAACCCCTGTAAAAAAAAAGTTAAATACTATCTTACACCAAGAGGGAAGAACAAGAGCATATTCAAACCAAACCAAAACCAAAGTTCAAGAGTAGAATGCTTGCTGCAGGCATCTGAGACTCCAAAGGGTTCACCTCAGCACACTCCGAAGGCTCCACCTGATAGTCACTGCTATCCTTGACAGCCATTTCACCACACTGACATGTCCAAGGTGCTGGGCTCTCTACTGCAACTGTACTGCACTTTTACCAGAGTTCTTTCCTCGGCTCTCTTCAAGGACTCTGACCCTGTCACGTGGTGCCTAGCCTCAGCTTCTCTCTGTGACCCTTCAATCCGGGGACTGCCACTGCTGCTGAGACTGTACCTTCAGATATCCTCTTCTGCCTTTCTCAGTGTCAAGCCTTCGCTGCTCTCCATGACTCCTTCATGCCTTCCAAACCTGTACCATCTGGGAAAATCTCACACCTCCCTCTGGTCCACAACTTCTCTGATGATCCTAAGGAAACACTTCCCAGGATGATTTCACCTCAGCGATGCTGGTCTCTTCTGAACCACCACTGACTGCTCGGCACCAACTAATCAGCATCAGTTGTAGCAACAAAACATGTTTCGCTTTAGAGGTTCTGGTATGTCATTAATCAGAACTGATTCTTCAGCCCCAGCTGACCAGGACCATAGATTTATTAATTCAAAATATTAAATATCTTCTGCAGAGTCTTTAGGGGGACTCTCAGATTTCCTCTTGCAACTTTACAAGATAGGCCTCTGTCATTAGCATCTCTCAATACTCTTAGCCTCCAACCCTTTTGAACTCTTAAGTACTCAATAGCTTTTCCAGATCAAGTTCAAATGTTATGACAATCTTCCTTAAAACAGTCTGTCATAAAAATATTCCATGAGCCTCGAACCAATATCTGCCTTAGGGTTCCTGTTGCCATGGTAGAACAGCATGACTACAAACTTTATTCTAGTTTATGGTTCCCAATTCCAATCCATCATGGAGGGACCAGGGTAACAACGGAAGCAGGAACTGAGTAGGTAGGAACTGAGGCAGAGGCCATGGAGGAGTGCTGTGTCCTTGTTTGCTCTTCATGGCTTGCTTGATTCTTTTCTTACGCCATCCAAAATCACCTTCCAGAAGCAGCACCACCCACAATGGACTGGGTATAAATCATCAATCAAGAAAATGCCCCACAGACTTCTCTATAGGTAAACTGATGCAGGCATGATTTTTGAATTAAGTTTTTTATGCTTTCAGATGACCTTAGTGCATGTCAGGTTGGCATAAAACTAGTCAGCATAAGGGATGCTGGACCCAACTCACCTCCTGTTCCTACAGACACTACTCTGCAATACTGTGGAATACAGTCACAACCAGAAGAACGCTGACACTGATGTCCACCTGCCCTCTTTGGAGTTTTCATTTGACTCATGCTCACATATTTCTATGCAGCGTAATCACTTGTGTGCATTCTCCTTCCATTAAGGCACTGGCTACTTCTTATACTACAAAAAACATTCCTATTGGCTTTTACAGCAATGCACCTAAGTCCCTTCTGTCAGCATTATCCTCGCAGCTAATGTGTTCCATATTTCAAAAAAAATTTCGTCATCTCAAGATGCTAGTTATGCACATTTACATAGTATTTGACCTTTTAAAGTTAATATTTTCATTCAGAAGCTGGGCGGTGGTGGCGCACGCCTTTAATCCCAGCACTTAGGAGGCAGAGGCAGGTGGATTTCTGAGTTCTACAGCCTGGTGTACAGAGTGAGTTCCAGGACAGCCAGGGCTACACAGAGAAACCCCGTCTCGAAAAAAAAATATTTTCATTCAGAATAAATCTCTGGCAATCCATTTAAGTTGTTGAATTTATGAATGTTTTTCCTTTAAAATTTTTCTTTCTCCTTTTTTCTTTTGCTATTTTATTTTTTCCAATAATTTATTTGTTATTTACTTTCCATCCATATCATAACCTCCCCCCCTTATCTCATCCCACTTGGGTTCTTACAAATCCTTCCTGCTATTATCCCTCCCCTTCTCCTCAGAGAGGGGAAGCATCCCTTGGACACCACCCCATCCTGGGACATCTAGTTCTAGCAGGACTAAGCACATTCTCTCCCACTGAGGCCCAAGCAGGCAGTCCAGGCAGGGGAAGGGATCTGATGCTAGGCAACAGAGTCAGATACAACCCCACTGACCACCCCACTCCCACTGTCAGGGGACCCACATCAACACCAAGCTGCACATCTGCTATGAATGTGTAGGGGATCCTGGTCCCATCCCTGCATGCTCTTTGGTTGGTGGTAATTTATTTTGGTTTTAGGAAATTAAAATATAATTATATCATTTCCCCCCTTTCTTTCCTCCCTCCTATCATTCCCATGTAACTCACCTGCTCTTTCTCTCAAATTTATGGCCTTTCCCCTTTAGTTAATTAACTCACATGCACACACACACATGTACGTATGCACACATGCACCCCCTGCTCAGTCTGCAAAGAAGGAGATTGTACTATGCCTACCCTCCATATTCTCAGTATTTTTTATAATTGTCTGTTGAAGGTCTCTGGCTCATATGAAAAGCTGCTTTGAACATTTGTGTTTAGGGCTTTATATAAAAATAAATTTTTATTTCCCTGGCATCGAGACCCACCATTGGAACTGCTGTGTAATGTGCTAATTGCATGTTTACTATTGGAAGGACTGCCAAACAGTTTGTCAGAGGATCTATACCATTTTACACTCCCACTAACAATGTGTGAATGATTCACCGCATGCTTGCCAGCACTTAGCTGTGTCATCATTTTATTTTAGCCATTCTGGTAGATGCATACCTATAAACATGATGACAGCTCATTCTAGTCTCAGTTTGTATCTTCTCACTACCTAATGAATTTAAACATCCCTTGTAGTGCCCACTCCTTATCATTTGTTCTTTTTGTTGAGCCTTGAACATCCTTTACATATTTTAGATATAAGGCCTTTGTCAGATATTTGATTTATAAATACTTTCTAGTGCTACATATCTGTGGTGGTTTGAATAGGAATGCCACCCCCACCCCACACTGACTCAGGGGTTTGAATGCTTGGCCTATAGGGAGTGGCCTTGTTGGTGGAAGTGTGTCACTGTGGAGACAGACTTTGAGGTTTCATATGCTGGCGCTATATCCAGTAGGGCTCGCAGTTTCTTTCTGCTGCCCGAGGATCCAGATGTACAACTCCCAGCTCCTTTTCCAGCATCATGTCTGCTGGCACGCAGACATGCTCCCTGCCGTAATGACAATGGACTAAGCTTCTGCACTTGTCAGCCAATCTCACCTAAATGTTGTCCTTTGTAAGAGTTGCCTTGGTCATATTCACACTTTTCACAGCACTAGAAACCCTAACTAAGACAATATCTTTTCTCTCCCTTTTTACTTTTTCTTTCAAGGGGATAACTTCTCAACTGATATATAAATTTGACTATACATTTTTCTTTTTCTTTCTACTTTTTATTATTTAGTTGACTGTCTTTTGTTTTTCCCTTTGATTAAGAATAGATTCTTTTATCATATAGTTTCCCTTCTATTCTTCCCAGTTCCTCTCCATCTTCTTTCCCATCCAGATCCACTCCTTTTCTGTATCTCATTTATAAAGAACAGACTTCTGATAGGTTAACAACAAGACATAACAAAATTAAATATAATAAGCTAAAACAAAAATTATATTACAAAGATGTTGGACAAGTACATTTTTTAGACAGTAGTATTTGATTTTACCCTAGACATCTGGGCTATCTAGTCTCCGGTTCTGGGTCACCCAAGCAGTATTGAGTATGGGTTCCTAAGTACTGAGTATCTCAGGGAGCAGGCTTTAAGTCAAAGCAGACATTGCTTGGTTACTTCTACAAGCTTTGTGTCACCATTGCCCTAGCATATTTTGCAGACAAGACAAAATGTAGATAGAAGGTTTTGTCATTGGGTTGGTTTCTATGTTTCTTTTTTGGTAGTCTGCAGAGTACCTTCTTATACCAAAGATACTACAACATAGGGGTGAAGGATCTAAGTAGGTACCACTTGACCTCTCTATGTTCAGTGAGTTTTGTGGTGTTGCTTCAGCAGTGGGGTTTTGCTTTTAGTTTTGGGAGAACAACCTATTCTTTTGGCAACAGCCTGGCTTGTTTGGGGATTTCAATGGGACCTCTTTGACTGACAACTCAAATTTCATTTCATTCTTTTAAACAGCAGAGCAATGCGTCATTGGATAAATGCACCACATTTTTTTTTTTATCTGTTCTTCTATTGAGGGACATCTAGGTTGTTTGCGATTTCTGGGTATTCTGACTATACTACAGCAGTAATGAACATGGTTGTCTTTTTGGTAGGATGAATTGCTCTGGGGATCAGATTCAGGTTGTTTGCATTGCTGGCAAGCCCCTTTACTTGCTGAGTCATCTAGACAGGCAGTAATAGAATGGTCAGTTCTGAGACTTAGGTATACAGGTTGCATTGTAGACCTGTTGGACTGTCTAGTGCTGTGAAAAATGTGAATATGACCAAGGCAGCTCTTATAAAGGACAAGGTTTAGTTGAGATTGGCTTACACGTACAGAAGCTTAGTCCATTATTAGTTGGAACTGGGATCCACAACTCTGCTTTTTGATTGGTCGTGTTTTTGTTTAGGTGTCTATTTCCAAGAAAAGTTTCTTAGATGAGGGAGAGGACTATATTTTTCTGTGGGTTTAAGGACATGTACTTAGGATGTAGTTCTGGATTATGATGTTTTAGTGAAGTTGTGATTGTGGGCTTTCCTCTGAGATCCATGACTTTACTCTTGTTCATCAGAAAGAAGTGACTCTCATCATTGTGGTGATGGTATTGGACTTGTTTGGTGTCAAAGAAGATTCATGGATCATGGAGAATCATGAACCCATTAGACTTGGGCTCTAAGGACTCTACACACGCCATTCTCTAGACCTGGGACCTTGATTTTCTTTTTACTATCCTTCAGAAGTTTCCCTGCTTGGCTATCTCTTATATTATTTTCTGGTTTCATACTTGTGTTTAGCAAGAAAGAACAGAAAGTGAATCTATATCACCCAGTCCCAGATCAGAAATCATTCTATTTAATCAGTTCAATCATTCAATGATAAATTCCCCAAATATAAGATCTTTCTTATATGTCTCAGTGTCTCTTGCAGTTCATAATATAGTTTCTAGTATCTTGCAGTTTTCCATTATCTACTTGCAATTTGTGGTAATATTTATAACTGTGAACCTTCTTTTTTCCCTAGCTTTTATAACCATGGGATTCCATGTCCATTGGCCATTGATTTCATATGGGACAGAAATCTTTAATGATTATTTAATGTATATTTCTGTGTCAAGTATCAAAACATCCTTTTTTCCTATTATAGCACAACTATTTATAACACTTTTATTTTAGTGTGTCTATATGTTTAGTGTGCCTATATACCTTCAACCTTAGGATTTTCTAGCGTGCTTGTAGATTCCATAGGCAAAGATCATAAAAGTTGTTCGTATGAATTAGAAGATCATCTTCACACCAGTCAGAATGGCTAAGATTAAAAACTCAGAAAACATCAGGTGTTGGCGAGGATGTGGAGAAAGAGGAACACTCCTCCACTGCTGGTGGGAATGCAAGCTGGTACAACCACTCTGGAAATCAGTATGGCGATTCCTCAGAAAACTGGGCGTGATACTTCCGGAGGACCCAGCCATACCACTCCTGGGAATATACCCAGAAGATTCCCCAGCATGCAATAAAGATACATGCTCCACTATGTTCATAGCAGCCTTATTTATAATAGCCAGAAGCTGGAAAGAACCCAGATGTCCCTCAACAGAGGAATGGATACAAAAAATGTGGTATATATACACAATGGAGTACTATACAGCCATTAGAAACAATGAATTCATGAAATTCTTAGAGAAATGGATGGAGCTGGAGAATGTCATACTAAGTGAGGTGACCCAGTCTCAAAAGAATACCCATGGTATACAGTCACTGATAAGTGGATATTAGCCTAGAAGCTTGGAACACCAAAGACACAAATCACATATCAAGTGATGTCTCACAAGAAGAAAGGAGTGGACACTGGTGCTAGAATGGACCAAAACATCATTGTGGGAGAGTACAAGAACAGTAAAGTGGGAGGGGTGGATGCGGGAGCAGGGGGAGGGAAAAGGACATGTGGGGCCTTTGGGGGTGGGGAACCAGAAAAAGGGAAATGAATTGTAAATATAGAATATATACAATAAAAAAAATCAAAAAAAAAAAGGTTATCTGTCCTAGAAAAGATAAAAAAAAAAAAAAACTAAATTTGACATTTAGAAACCAATGAAACATTCATTTAGAAATCCGTAGAAGGCAGAAGAAAGTATTTAGAGATTTTGAAAGCATAACTCAAAGACTGCAATTTAAACACTGTTTTCACCTACAAGTGGATTAGCCATGTGGATGGTTTAACATTGTTGGGTTCACTTGACTTGGTCTCGGTGGCAGCTGAGGCATCCTGGCTTGCTCTTCTGGCCTTACCTCACAAAAGGACATCTTGTCGCATTTAGTTATCTTTCCTGTAGCACTTTCAATGGTTCATTTGCCTGTCATTTCTCAGAAGATTCTAAAACATTCTTAATGTAACTTTTAAACTGGATCACTATTACTCCACCCTGTTCCCGTATGTATCCAGCCAGTGCTTAGGTAATGAAATCACTGCTCACTAGATCAGTGCCAGGATTTCTTCAGTCATTGAAATGGATTTCACCATTTCATTTTCTTCTTCCCCCTGGATCTTCTGAATCCTTTTGTTCCCCCTATTGTTATTCCTGTTCCCAGTGAATAGGATGAAAGGTCCATCCTTAGGGGCTATCAGTGAAAAGAGGGAGGTTAAGTTCAGATGCTGCAGCTTAATATCAACTCTCAAGCTGGCCCACATTCTCAGATTAATGACTTTGAAACAAATCATCAAGAATTTAAATAGAAATTGACATGAAGTACTTGACAGGGCAAGTTGGTCCTTTATTATGTAGTTTTGTCATCTACCCTACGTACTTAGTATTTGATTTTATCTTGATTTTACTGTTATTTCCTCAATGTATTTCTTCAGTCATCCACCACAATCTTTTTGCAAGTCAGGACAGATTTTCATACCTCATCTTCATTTTTACCAATCTCTACAAATCTTTCTTTGATAAATGTTATTATCCTTCTGGCTAATTCTTAAGTTTTCTCACATGTTACTCTACAAATCATGGGCAGATACTTGCACTCTATCATAATTCTGTTTAAGCTGGCTGCATCAACCTGGATGGATATCATGTTTGAGGGACTACTACAGCTTTTCCACAAAACAGACAGTCTTATCATTTTCAAGGAGTGTAACTTCCTTTCTACCTCCTGAGCAGTGAAGAGACTTTTGTGCTGAAATTAAAGCAATGTCTAATGTGATGTATTTTGGGTCAAATTTTGGTTCAGAAATATACATTGATTATATTCTATCAAATGCTTAGTAAATGACCTAGTTATATGATGTTAGAGCGTAGTAGTACATTTGCATGGCATTTACGGGTTTTCTATCATTATTAAACCTAGAGACCTGGAACAAAGGGTCATAATTCTATTCACATGATATTTAAAGTTATGTTGTAACGACTTATCTTATGTGATTACTTTTATTTTCTGACTTTAAGTCTGGGGAGTGACTATCTTCAAGAGCAGATCTGACTGATCCTACTCCGTAGGTGTCTCTTTGGAGAGATCTATTAGGCACGTGGGTGGAAGCTCATCTTAATGTTGTTTTCCCTGGGAGAGCGAATGATGCTGTGTTAGGAAACAGAAAGTGATCAGAATGTTAAGGAGTTATTATGATTACTTAGTTTTTAATTATAGTTGTGAAATGATTTTTTAAACAAGGGAGAAAAATCCCGAGGATCTAGTATAAAAATTTTAAGGAAAAGGTGACACTGGCACCATCCTGATGATTGTGTATAGATTTCTATTTGTTTTGTAGTTTTTAATGCTTCTATCCAAGAGAAGAATAAAAGTTCCCTGATGAATACCATTGCACAACTCATAATAAAACAAAGTCAAGAGTGAGAAAGATAAGAGTGTCTTATGGCTTGTCAAATGCTTATTATGGCCAGTGACAATTCCTTTATCAAATCTCCAAAAGACATTTCTAGGACACTTAGTGGATTAAAAACAAAACAAACAACTGAAGTTCTAAATTCTGAAGATAAAATTACAAGCAGAAACTAGTTCCTGTCCTCCTGGGAACTTAGTTTAAGGAATTTAGCATCAGAAATAAACTTCAAATTATCTCTTGGAGAGTAGGAATGTAGTTCAGGGTGGGGAGTGCTGGTCAAGGCATAATGAAGGCTCCAAGTTTAGTCCCCACTGCTGAAAATTTTAGTGTTTATCCTAGTTGCTATTTCTTTTGCAAATTATATAGAATTGTGTGCCCATCAGCAGACCTGAATAGAGTCAGCTGGTGGTCATGGTGGAAGATACATTCTATGCAAGAAGAGGTCTGGATTATGGATGTGACTAAAAAAAAGCTAGATTTCCACTTTTGGGAAGAGACTGAAAATCTATGATAGATGTACTAGTTTTATAATATTGTAAGAAATGTTTAAAAACTTGGTGGCTTAAAGCAACTCAGGTTTATTCTTACTGTTCTATAGAATAGAAGAAGGTCAGTACAGAGGTACTGAACTAAAACAATGTCGATTCTTTTCTAGAGACATTGGAAGATAATCAAATTGATGTATGATTTCCCAAAATTTAGAGAGTCACTTATATTTATTTATAGTTCCATTTCTTGGTCTTGTGTATAGGTGGTTTTGTGTGTGTGTGTGTGTGTGTGTGTGTGTGTGTGTGTGTGCGCGCGCGCGCGCGCATATGTGCATGCCTGAGAGACAGAGAGACAGAAATAGAGAGAGACTGAAACAGAGCTAGATAGGGAAATAAGTAGATAGATGATATAGATACACCTGGATGGGTAGATAGATATATAGAAAGAAAGAAAGGAAGAAAGAAAGAGCACAGACAGACAGATGTATGTGAGTGTGCCTGCATACGTGCATGTGGATGAAGGGGCCCATGCCTGTGGGCATGAAGAGGTCAGAGGAAGAAGTTGGTTGTCTCCCTCTGATATTCTTACATTATTTGTTTGATAAAAATATTTCTCATTGAAATTGCGACTACTCAGGTGTTGGGAAAGCCTTGGTCATCCTTCTGACTGCACCCCTCTCCCCAGCACTGGGTTTTCACCAGCACTAGGTTGATGAGTGGGTATGCCCAGCTTCCTACATGGCTGCTGAATATCCAAGTCCTGCTTGCTGTGCTTGCAGAGACAAGTGTTCTTACTCACTGGGGCATCTCTCTAACCTTGATTTTTCCATCTGTAAATCTTTTCAGTGTGCCAGGTTTTCACAATGTAAGTCTTCAGTGTCAAGCTCAGCATGGTTTCATCTCAAGGTCCTTAATGTTAATCACATGCAGAAAGTCTGTATTGATAAGGTATGTAATATATTCATAGACTCCAGAGCCAGGGATCACATTGAGTGATCCACATTCTGCCTATACCAACAGGTTCCATAAATGCTTTGATGACTTAGCCTGTGATTGTCTTAAGAACATCTAGCACAGCCTCTATTTTTAGGCATTACAACTCTTCAGACTATCGTTATGAACACACCATGGGGCAAAACAATATTTAATTGGCCAGTGGGATGATAATTCTGTGAAGGGCTAAATGTGTGTGGCCTTCTCCACCTTTGTATTTTAAAGTCACAATCTCCAACAGTCACCCTTTGACCTGCCCCTTCCCTGTGAGGATGTTATGAGAAGTGGGTAAGTCAGGAAAGTTGTGTTTACCAGAAAGTGACTCGGCTGACACCTTCACTTTGACCGTGGAGGCTTCAGAGCTTTGAGAAAACAGATGCCTGTTGTTAAAGCCTGGCGGTCTGTGGTATTTTATTATGGCAGCCAGAGCCAAGACAATTCACAAAACTCCTTCTTTTTGTCCTCTTCCTTTGGCACGCAGTGGTCCCTGTGCTTCCTTGCAGCTTCTGTTCATTTGTCTTTGTCTCAGCTTTTATTTAAGAAAATAAAAAGGGGCACAGAGCATGCTCAAGGCTGAATGAGAATGTAACATTTTGTCCAGAGGAAAATTAAATTCTGAGACAACACACTGAAGGTGATGCTATGGGCACTGGTGGGGGAAACTGTAATTCAAGAGATGGGGAAATCGCACGCAAGTGGAGATGCCCTCATTTTACAGAGCCCATTTCAGTTTCCTGTAGGTGTGAGGGACCGGCATTCTCCACTGTCTACATTTTTTCTCCCAGAAACATCAAGGGCACACAAGTCACGGGAGAACTGTGCTTTGTTCTAAGTTTGTGGCAATTACAAAAAGATGAATAAATAAAAATAAATCATAATCGTAATGTTACCTTCCTTTCTCATTTTATGTATTGAATTTGTAGGCTATTAAACTCAGAGATTTCAAGCTCTAAAATACTAATCATTTTCAGAAATGAAACAAACCTTGAACTAGACATCCCCTGGACATTCCAGGGATCAGAAGGTTCTGAACCCAGACTAGCCCCACAACACCAAGGCTATAAAGTGTATAGGGGTGTCGGAGAGGAGGAGTCTGGGAGGAGAGATACTTTGGATAAGCTTGTGGGAAATCTCACCCTAAGCCCTGCAGCTGGGGAAACAAGTGAAAGGTGTGTCCCTCATCGAAAGTGCCAGTGCAGCCAGGCCTTTCAGAGCGTCCCACGGAGTTCTGAGAATCGTTGCATGCAGTGATTGGTGTTGGCTCACACTCAAGCAAGCAAGCTGGAAGGCAAGAGGCTAACTAAAGCCCTCCCCGCCCTATAATTGAAATAAGAAGAATAGACCTGCAGAGCCACTGCCCCTCTTCCTGATATTTGGCTCATTGTTTGAGGAATTCTGGGGTCTTAGTGGGAAACCCATTTGAGAAACAGCTGCTTTAATAAAGAGTCCAGTGCAGGAAGTTCTTAACAGAGGCTCGTGGTATAGTGATGGATAAGGAAGTTGAAGAGATCAAAAGAAGCTTGTCTGCTGATGCGGAATCCCCATGACAGTGGCAATGTGAGTGTACCAGTAGAGAGGTACTTAGAAGAAAACATAGGGGATGGTCAGCTTCTGTGACCAGATGTGAAGAACATCAGTCTTGTTTTGTAGCTGTCTTCTTTCCTCATTCTGTGCCCATTCCAGAGAGGCCAGTGACTTAAGGGCAAGGGGAAGAAGGCTCAGATGAGGGGAGAGAGCTGCACAGCTCCAGTCCTTGAGGCTGGGGATCCCTTAACATTAGTACAGTAATGGAGTTCTTATTATTTGCCAGGACACCATGAAAACTTTATTGCTAAACATAACCACCAAGGTGTGATAAGCTTCTAATCAGTGACAGGGCAGTGGCCAAATTCAAATGGACAATGGGAGAATAAAATAAAGCTGCTTTTAGTATCACACTCTAAGGCTCCTGCTTGTTCAATGGGCACTGGACTAAAAACTGGCTGACCTCAAATCAACGTACCTGTGTTCAAAAGGATGGCTCATCCCTCCGCACACTACTGTTTTCAAATGTAACACAACCACATAGAACTTTCTGAGGATCTTACAATAGTTATACATGGACTGATACGACATCTATCTTTTCATAAGAGATAGATGTATAAGCACGAGAACTGGAGTTTGGATCCCCAGAACTCATGTAAAAATGAGTGGCCTGCCACTGTAGCCCCATCTTTGGTGTATGTGCATGTGTAGGAGACAGGCAGATCTCTAGGGTTCACTGGCCAGCCAGCTTAGCTGAATGGATAAGCTGAAGATCAACCAAGGAAGACAGCCAGCACTGACATCTAGCCTACACATATGCATCGCACCTGAACACACACACATGGATATGCAACACCATTATGCATATTTTAGCTTTGATACATACTTGTTTTAAGTATAATTATTTGCTTTCTATATTCAACTTCCCTTTCTAGATTAAAATCATTTTCCATGTCACTTTTATCCTCTTTTCTGCCACACATTAAACAACAAAATAAGACAGAACTGATCTTGGCTTATGCAATGTCATGGAAAGGCTGACTTTGTGTCCTGGTTCTAAATGCAGTCTGTGCATGCAGTCCTTTGTTTTTAATGCTACCCAAACAGACATGATAACATTTCAGTCAATTGACTCTTTTCTATTACAGAATGAAAGTACATGACTCAAAACAAACAAACAAACAAACAAACGAATAAAAAAACCAACAACACAAAAAGAACTTATACTTCATGTTGGGTGCTTCAGGCACTGAAAGCATTCTATCACCAGCAGTCACAGCCATTCTGAAGAAATAGGTGCTGGTATATAGAGAAAGACAAGAGTGATGCTTGCCGCCCTTAAACAAAAAGGTCTTTATCTTTTTTAGTACTCTGATTTAAATTCCAGTCCCACGATAAGGAATCATGATGTTCTTTGTCCTCAAAATAATTCTGATTGAAAGAGTGTAGTAAATTTGACCCAGGCATGTGAAAAATTTATTGTTTTATGGCAACTAACTTCCTACCTGAAACATCTATTATTTCATTTGGTGCTGTAGGTACATTTATTATTTCACCATTCAATCTGAGCTGATTGTTTAAACACATGTGTATTCACATGAACTGAGAGTCATCAGAAACTTGACTGCAAGCACCTACTATCAACAACGTATCTCTGTGGTGTGGAGTCATTTTTCTCCCTCAGAAACTTTTAAAAAGAGATACATACATATGTACTATTTATTACATTATTCTCTTCTATGTGGGAATTCCATTGTGGAGGTGCACATGTGTTTGTGTGTGTGTGTGTGTGTGTGTGTGTGTGTGTGTTTGTGTGTGTGTGTGTGTGTGTGTGTACGTGCACATGCAATCTTTTGCTTTAGAGCCCTGCCATGCACTATCCATGGCGTGAATGAATTTCTTACCCTGATTTATCTTGCTGCCTTTCTTTTGAACTCATCCCTCCCTTTCCCTTTCACTTAAACTTAACAACTGCTTTGTTATTGTCATATGAACATTTCTTTTTCGGCATTGGGATATGGAATTGAGAACAAATGCTGATGGAATAAAGGGTTCTGCTCTAGAATTTGAAAACTATCATTAAGATGGAAATACATATATCTATGTAAAAGAGTCTTACTTACTGCTTAATAATTTGCATTATTTCTTTGTGCTTCTAGTTTTACTACTGTCTAAGTAGTCTTGGTCGATCCACTTACTACATGCCATCTTCTTTTTCCACATGGGGGTTTTAAAACACTAATATTTCATCTTACTATAGTGTGGGCTCCTGACTCAGTTTCCTGAACCTGTTACCTGTGGGAGAGCTGGGAAGTTTAAGCCTTAGAGCAGATTGATACATCTACTCAGTGTCTTTCTATTCTTGTCACTGTCAAATAGGTCAGAGACAACACAGAGTACTAAATTGGAAGTGTTATTGAGTAAAAGTACCTAGCAGTGAGTGCTGGCTTCTTGGGTTTTCAAGTAGCATCTCATGGGAAGTTTTTGATGCAGAACAGGATTATTTATAAGGTGAGGTAGGTGGGAGATTCCAGGATGGGTCAGGATTTCCTAAGAATAGGTTTTTCTTATCTCCCTCTTCTTTTTAACTGCACGTGTGATGACATCAGGTACATGATGGGAACAGGAACTCTCATGAGGCAAATGACACGCAGATGCTATTGTAACAAGTAGAGAACAGCTGCGGTGCCCTTGGGCCCGCCTCACTAGTCCCAGTCCAGCCAGTCTTGATTCTTTAGAGTGCGCACATGTGTTCTGGCTGTAGTAGAGTTCTGTGGTTGCAATAGACTGTTCTCATGTTGCAGATTGGCTATTCCTTCTTTCTCCCCAATCTGTTTCAAGTTGAAAGTAAGAGATTAAATCCCAGTCAAATGTCAGTTTCCCTGTATATTTCTCCTCCTTGTTCTCTCAAGATGAATTCTATGAAGAAACACTGGTGCACAGACTTGGCACATAGCTTCTGGAGCCTCAAGAATAGTCTCTCCATCTCTCCTCTCCTTTTTTCCTTCTTATTCCCCCTCCCTTCCCACCCCCCCGCAACTCTGCACTACACTTAAAATTAAAGTACTAATTAATAACTCTATTTTTTAACAGAAGCTTGTCGTTTAGACTGTATCTATGAACAACATTAGGTAACTAAATTTGTACTTAGCTCATGTAGGTTGATGTGACGTTATATTTGTGCTCTTTGAATACTGTGAGCTGCTGCATTAGCTAAGATAAAATGATTAGTAATAACAGATAAACCTTCAGTGACTCAGTAGCTTAGAAAAGGCAGGTTTATTTCTGGCTCACATAAAGTGCCCTTAGAGGGAACAGATATATGGGTGCCTGTGGGTCCTCTGGTCCATTATTTAGGCAGCAGAGGCTCTGCCACCTTGTGCATGTGCAGTCCCCGTTTGCTTTAAACATTAATTCTTAACTGGCTGACCAGTAAGAGATCCCTACTGCAGGGATTTTATGAACAAGACCTAGAGGAACCACATGCAATTTTTGACAACTATTCACCAATAGAACTCTGATAGACTCTAACCTTCCTAGCAGTGAGGGTGGGAACTGTGGATTAGCTGTGCTCTAACAGGAACAAACAGAACGCAGTTTGGTGAGTGTTCACCATTTTCCATCCAAGTCCAAATGTCTGTGAACAAATATTGGGCTCATTTATTTCCCCTTCATTAGAACTGCCTCTTCCCCTCCCTGAGTCCACTTCCAAGCCTTTCAGATGCTGTGCAGTTTGCTCATAATATCTGGATGTGGTTCTTTATGGTGTGGAAACCTATGAACTAAAAAGACAAGCTAGCTTCCTTGCCCTTCTGTATCCCATATTCAGTAATGAAGAAGGGAGGCTTCCTACCATAATCAATACCGCCACAGTACCTCCTCTCTTCATTAAAAGGAAGAATGAGAAGCATCTACTGCATGGATGCAGGATAAGGCAATGAAGACAACCTAAGGGGCAAGCTGTATGGGATGCATCATGTTCTGGCGAAAGTGGGTAGGAAGTTTCATCCTTTTTACAAGTGTCTGGATTCAACTGCCTCATGGGGTTGGGAGAAGAGAGAGCTAGAAAGCTAGAGATTTAGAGAGGTAATACCCTGAATGTGCTAGATCAGGGTTAGTTTTTTCTTATGGAAACGGTAAAGAATCTTACGTCTTGCTAGATTTGCTCCAAAGCTGTAACTGGATCTCTGTGAGGCTTCCTGGAGCCAGAAGAGACTCTAATGAGAACAGATGTTATGGAACTTAACTGGATGGAATACCATGGGGACAGGACATTTCTTGTCATGGACCTCAGAGTTCATAGGTTTATTTTTGCCACTTTAGAAGGAATAGAGTTTCACTTTTACATGGCGGTAAAGCAAACAGAAACATCTGCTTCCTTCTACCATTTTATTTTGACCCTAAAAAAAAAAAAATCTATGCTATAAAATACTTTCTCTCCAGTAAAATTATACTCACAGTGGAGTCCTTAGCGTTTCAGTGTATATCATTTTTCTAAATGTTGGTAATAGCTCTGTGGACTAGCTACAATTTACTCAATTTTAAAAAGTGATAAAAACAAGTCCTAATATAGTTGGTTAAATTGCCCTAGATTATTAGAAAGAGTAGAGGTGAATTATTTTCCCATTTGCCTTATGGTCTCTTTCCAGATATAACTGAATAGATGTATTGAGAGAATTTGGTGTGTGATTTGGAAGCATTAAAAAGGACTCATGATACAAACAAATGCCGAAAGAAGTTCTCCAAGCAAGGTTGGGAGGCCAAGTAGGAAAGATGACGGCTTCCTCACATTTGAACTGATTGTCCTGAGTGAAGTTTCGTTATTTCTGCCCTCTGCCTGAAACTGCCGAGGATCAACAGCAGTCACACTGGGCCTCAGGATTCAAGGTGTACCCTAGAAGGTCATGAGACTTTTTAATGAATATGTTTGTTTGGTTTTAGATTAATTTCCTTGTTTTCTTTTTAGCCACGTGTCTCTGCCAAGTAGCCTTTGCATTCCTGTCTGAATCAATATGATTTTAATTACCTTGAATCATTTAAGAACATCTTTTTTTCTGTGTAAACTCCTAGTTTCCCTACCTTATTTGTACCACTGATTCTTACCAATCTGATTGAAGAGTTCTTCACTAGTTTCTGAGTATGAAATGACAGATTTCTTTCATTGAATCATCAATACAACCTCTCTGAAGTAGGCAGTGTTATATTTATTCTACTGTTGCAGAAATCAAAGCCAGAGATTGTAAGTAATTGTTCAAATGCCATTTGCTAAAGATGATCCAGGAAATTCTAGAGCCATTGACCACACTACTTCAAATGGAAAGACTTGTGGTTTTGATCGCTAAAACTATAGGTAGAAAAAAAATTGACCTATAGAAAAAGTCACTTAAAGCACTCATTGCATTTTGCTAGTATTATCCTACTTTGATGTGTCAAGACTTTACCCATAATATAGCACCAAGCCATATGCAATATGGTCATAATGAATTATCAATACCTATTGTTTTAGTCACTGTTGAATTGCCTGCCATGAAGAAACACCATGACCAAGGAAACTATTATAAGAGAAAGCATTTAATTGTGAGCTTGCTTACAGTTTCAGAAGTATAGGCCATTATAATCATGGTGGGGAGCAAGTCATCATATAGGCAGGTGCAGAGAGAGAGAGAGAGAGAGAGAGAGAGAGAGAGAGAGAGAGAGAGAGAGAGAGAGAGAGAGAGAGATATTCTGGGCCTGGAATTGAAACATCAAACCCCACCTATAGTGATACACTCCCTCTAACAATGCTATACCTCCTAATCCTTATTATCTTTTTAAATAATGCCCCTCCCTAGTGACTAAGGATTCGGGTGGGGGGCATTCTTACTCAAATTACCACAACTATAGTTTCTTATTTTTTATTATTGTTTGTTTCTTTTGAAAATTTTATGTATTTAACATATTCTGATACATACTCTTATCTCCCTCCCTACACTGTTATCTCCTCACATTTCTATCACTTCCTACTCATCCCTGCCAGTCTCTTCCCTGAGTTCATGAGTTTTCCTTTTGTGACCCATTTATCTAGAGCCGTCTGTGTGACCATTGAGTTCTAATTGTCCAGTGGAGCTTGGTAGGGATACTAGTCGGTGCACAGCAGAAGTCAGTGCCTTCCTTTCCCTAAATCTGTTAGTAGAAAAGTGTTCATTAATGAAAGATTTAGCTCTGAGAGCTCTCTCAACCGCCTTGTTCAATAGGCCTATTCATGAGCAGAACCAGGGCAGGTTCTATAGCTGCTATAAGTTCATGATCACAATGGCTATGCTTTTACACAGCCATTTTATAATTCCTACTTTCTTCCTACCCCTCCTCAACAGTATTCCCTGAGTCTTACAAGGTATGGGGTAAATGTCTTGCTTACGCCTGAGCCCTCATCTGTCTTTAATTCTCAGTGCCTATGTAGCCATGAGTCTCTGCAGTCAGCATCATTCTGAAGAAAGAGAGGCTTCTCTGATGAAGGCTGAAACTTGCATCTGTGTATGTGTAGAAACATACAAATATTGAGAAGTCAACTTGATGCTCTGTCAATGTAAACGAACAGCATTTAGTTCCCTCCTTGGGTCTATGACCTTCCCCATCATACATGAAGTTTAATAGACGTGGATTTCCTCTTTTTGGAGTGAGCCTCAAATCCAGTTAAAGAGTAGTTGGCTACCGTCAATCCTAGACTGATTTTCTGTTGCTATGGTAAACACCACAGACAGAAGCAATTTGGGGAGAAGAGTGTTTATTTCATCTTACAGGTTATGGTCTATCATTGAGGGCATTGAGGACAGGATTTCAATGCAGGAGCTTGAAGCAGAAACCAACAGAGGAAAGGTACTTACTGGCTATGCATGGATGGTACTATAAGCTTAGTTCCAGCTTGATTTTTCTGTCTCACAAAACTCAAGTGTGTGGTATCTTCAGAAGTAGACTATTCTAACCTCAAGGTATTTACTTTCCATATTTTAAAATACCCTCTTTATTTTAATGATTCCCTTTTGCCTTCTCATCTCTCCCATTCCCCATTTCTTCCCCATAAACTTTCCTACACCCTATATTCCCTTTGCTACTTTCCTATTTAATATAGTTTTATCTCCATCTCTGCAAAACTGATGGGCAGTAGAATAGGAAAGCTATCATAAGAGCTCAAAGACCAGGGTTCTAATTCTGATTCTGAAATGAATAGTGTCTGTGACTTATGTGGATGCTTATGTGCCTTCCAGATTAGATCTAATTCTTGTTGAGGTGAAGGCAGTTTGAATGAGAATGGCTCCTTAGGCTCATAGAGTTGAATGCTTGGTGACCAGGGAGTAGTACAATTTGAAAGGGACAGGAGGTGTAGCCTTAATGGAGGAAGTGTGCCACTGGAGGTGGGATTTGAGGTTTTCAAAAGCCTGAACTTAGACCAGAGTCTCTCTTCCTGCTGCCCGTGGATATGGATGTAGAACTCTTAATTACTTTTCCAACAACATGTCTGTCCGGATGCTGCCATGCTCCCCGCCACAATAATGGACTAAATCTCTGAAACTGATAGCAAGCCCCAAATGGAATGCCTTCTTGTATAAGAATTGCCACAGCCACAATGCCTTGTCACTGCAATAGAACATTGACTAAGACAGGTGGTATTAATGGGCATCCAAGGAAGTAATTATATCATGACAGAGGAGTCATGGGAATAAGATCTATCATGTGTGTGGATATAGAGCAAGAGGGCACCCTCTTTTAAACACAGAGGGCAATTGCTAGACATCATGTGTGATCGTGTCTTGATCTCGAGTCTTTGTCATCTAGGACTGTGAGTAATCCATTTCTATTCTTTATATCTTACTGTACTGGCTAGTTTGGTGTGTCAACTTGACACAGGCTGGAGTTATCATAGGAAAAGGAGCTTCACTTGGGGAAGTGCCTCTATGAGATCCAGCTGTGGGGCATTTTCTCAATTAGTGATCAAGTGAAGGAGGGCCCCTTGTGGGTGGTGCCATCTCTGGGCTGGTATTCTTGGGTTCTATAAGAGAGCAGGCTGAGCAAGCCAGGGGAAGCAAGTCAGTAAGGAACATCCCTCCATGGCCTCTGCATCAGCTCCTGCTTCTGACCTGCTTGAGTTCCAGTCCTGACCTCCTTTGGTGATGAACAGCTGTGTGGAAGTGTAAGCTCAATAAACCCTTTCTCCCCAACTTGCTTCTTGGTCATGATGTTTGTGGAGGAATAGAAACCCTGACTAAGACAATTTTGTACCAGTGTAGTGGGGTATTCCTGTGACAACCTGACCATGTTTTGGGGAGGACTGTGGAAGGACTTTGGAACCTTGGGCTAGATGGTCCATTCAGCATTGAGACCTCTGTAAGATGTTGTGTAGGAGCTTGGAAGATAATGTTGAAAACAGTGCATAAGATGGAGGCCTGGCTTGTGAAATTTCAGAGGGAAAATTAAAGACTCTTATCAGGGCCATGAAGACTCTGTGGTTTTGGTTAGCTGGAGCTGAGGAATCAGCTGTGAGTAACAAGATACCAAAACCATTAAAGTCAAACTTTGTGTTTCTGGGACTATTGATGCTGGTGAGCTGGAGCTAAGAAATTAGCGGTGATTAAGAAAAAACCAGCATCACTGAGGTGAAATCTTCTGGAAAGTGTTTTATGAGAGCACAGAGGGTGTGTTCCAGATAGCCAAGGTTGTGCCTCGTGCTGTAGCAGGACTTGTTACTGTGTAAGAGTCACCCAGGTGGTACTGCTTTTGAAGGCATGAAGGCATCATGAAGAACAGCTGAAGCTTGGTACAGTGAGAGGGCATGGAAGGCCATTGGTGAAAGTGTACCCTCAGTTGTAATTGACAGCCCAAGACTGAAGGGGTCATGCAAAAGAGTTGAGGCTTGGAGATGCCAGTACTAGCCGGTTCTGGTGGCGCAGGCCGGTAGGATATGCTGAGGAGATGCCAGTACTATGCAATGACCACGAAGGACAGCAGCAGCAGTGGAGTACAGGCACTTCTGGAGCCTAGAAGACAAGGTGTGTGCTACAAAGGGCAGAGCTGGAGAAGTGTCTCAAGCCCTTGGAGGAGCCCAGAAGATCGTGAGTTGGATCCCAGACATTGAACCATTGGAGTTTGAGTTTTGCTTTTGATTGTGACTGTGCCCTGATATTTTTCCCTCTTGAAAGAAGGTATTTTAGTAGAGCCCACAGTTCAGAGACTTGAATTTTTAAAAGACTTTGAATTTTAAGATATTGGACATTTTAAAGGGATTGAACTTTTAATATGTAAAGACTGTGGGACTTTTTACATTATTGAGATCTTGGGGATGAATAAAAGTAAGGGTTGAGGCTTAATAGTGATATGTTGGTGTGTCAAGTTGACAAGGGGTCAATTGTACTGGCTAGTTTGGTGTGTCAACTTGACACAGGCTGGAGTTATCATAGGAAAAAGAGCTTCACTTGGGGAAGTGCCTCTATGAGATCCAGCTGTGGGGCATTTTCTCAATTAGTGATCAAGTGAAGGAGGGCCCCTTGTGGGTGGTACCATCTCTGGGCTGGTATTCTTGGGTTCTATAAGAGAGCAGGCTGAGCAAGCCAGGGGAAGCAAGCCAGTAAGGAACATCCCTCCATGGCCTCTGCATCAGCTCCTGCTTCTGACCTGCTTGAGTTCCAGTCCTGACCTCCTTTGGTGATGAACAGCTGTGTGGAAGTGTAAGCTCAATAAACCCTTTCTCCCCAACTTGCTTCTTGGTCATGATGTTTGTGCAGGAATAGAAACCCTGACTAAGACACTTACCTTATACTAACTCAGCTGAGACAGTGATCGTGTTGGTTTAAGTTTAATAGTTGCAGTTCTTCCACCGACAACATTGAAGAAAAGATCCAGAGAGCCCCCGGTATCTGTGCACTCCTCTTTCTATGTTCTCCCCAACATTACACAAAAATGATTCCAAAAATGACAGGAAGCATAACAACAACATTTTTTTAGAAATGCAAAAAAACATATTTAATATCTCCAAAGATGAAAATAGGTAATTTTTGTAGAAACACTCGAAATCATACTTAATGACTTTTCCTAGCAATATTACAAACACATCAATGTGTAGGTTATCTGTTTGTATAGAAAACAATTAAACTTTGACTTTCATTAGTAGCATTTTTATTAAAAAAATAAATTTAAATAAATTAATCAAGCATCATAACTGAAATAGTTACATGATGAAAAGAGTTAACATCTTGAAAAGAATTCAACTCATGATATATTTCAAAGGAACAAAAGATAGGCAAAAGAGAAGTAGGGGGTCCTAGCAAACAGCAGTTTTCCCTTCATGGTTCATTTTATATAACCGTTAATTTATACAGGTGTTTTTGTAGGCAAGCTAAATGTTTTTAATTAATCACTGAAATTTCTTTGAAACCCACTTCAAAACCTTCTCTCACTGCATGCGCGGGAAAGCTGGTAAGATCAGGGAGTTTTGCAAAACCCTAACAGCATTTGATCATTTCTTAAAGTAATGTATAAATGTGGACTAATATTCACAGTTCCAAATTAATTTTTTCTTTTTCCTTTGATTAAAGAACTTGGTGGTAAAACCTTGGAAATTCTGAGCTTGGTCGCTTCCTCCTGTCCTCATCTGCATGGAACAATCCACAGATGTTTGCTCCTGTCTCAATACTCCACACACTTCAGAAGAGTTGAGTTGCCTAACCTTGTGGGGGCCAGCTTTCCTCAGCCAGCGACCCCAGCATTTCCCCGGCTACGACTTGTCTCGACTTTCTTTTTCTTAAGGAAGCCATTGAGCTTCTCGAATTCCATGCAGACTTTAGGCCTTAAGCTTGCAATCATGCCGGAGTCTCTAAAGTCTGATGGCTCTAAAGAAACAGACGGGTGTGCTAGGTTTAGCTCCTTCACAGATTTCCATCTCCCTTTCCTCCCTCTGGACTCAAGCATCCCTTGGTCTAAAACGAAGGATTGCTCTAGAAGGTTCCTAAGATTGGTGAAGAGGAAAGTCCCCCACACCCCAAGCTGAGAGCTGAGAGTGAATGACTTGATAACCAAAAGTATGGATGGAGGGATGAGTGGTGTAGAGTCCTGGCCCTGGCCCTCCCAGTCCTGAGCTCCTCCTCCCTATCTGTCAGGACAGTGGACAGCAGTGGGACCGATGGTCCCCAAGCCAGTGGTTTGCAGCCCCAGCACAGAGCAGACACAGACATTTTGGATATCATGGTCCTTCAGGACAAGGGTGGGCGAACGGCAATGTCCATTGTTGTTTATTCTTTCATTTCACCAAAGGAGCAGTAGCTGGGTCCCAGGCCTCTCACAGTGCAGTCAGTGCTGTCGCTGTCACACTTGCCACAGTGACATTCGGTGGCTACGGGATACGTGTAGAAGGAGTCTGAGTGACGGGCACAGCCAGGCAATCTTATGGTCTCGTACACCAGTTCCTTGAAGGTACATACTCTCTGGGTGTTGGGTCTAGCTGGGTCCTTATACACCAGATCCTGAGGAGTTCAGGAAAGGGAGAATAAGGATAAGACAGTAATTTAATTCTGTATGCTGTCACATTTAACTATTAAAACCCACATAATCACAAAGACCATTCAGTGTCCATCATTTTCCAATTCTTCTGGAACATTTTTTAATTATTCTGGAAATCTTACAGAAAATGTAACTCATTTTCTAGGTCCATATCAGAACATTAGTTATTTGTAAAAATGCAAAGGCACTTTATCAATATAGAAGAATGATGAAAAGAACATAATGACTTAGAATTTTTGTTGTCTTTTCATACTTAATTGAAAGATATGTTAATGACAACTTAAACTACAAATCTTACAGCTTGACCTTCAGAAAAGGTATTTATTGTTTTGCATTTATAAAAATAAAATGATATGAATATTAATGTTTATCATTATACAATCAACATATGTAACATTAAATAGTATATGTTTCTGAACCTTTGTAATATGCTAATACATCTATTGCTTGGAAGACAATTTTCCTCTTTTAAGTGATATTTACTTTGTAGTGGTATTACCTTCAAAGAACATATTCTTTGGGTATAAGAATTTTTTTCAAAAACAGCACATTTTTCCTTCTAGCACTTTGCAGTGGAGAGTTTGTTTGTGCTGAGGAAAGAAACTAGAGCTGCAGCTCTTTTTACTTTAGTGTCATGCTACCTAATTGATAGCCTAGAAATGGGCAATACATTGTATTGAAGTGAAGTCTGATAAAACTCTTTTATCATTAAATAAGGTGCATTTCATCAGAAAGTTCTACTTTTTATAAGGTGCTATTTGTGTCTTCATGTAACATAGATACATATTTGAAACTATCTCTGTGTCAAAGTCAAGACCGCTGTTATAAAAATTGCCAGCATAGGAAATATTGGAGTTCTTTTATGATTAAATATATATAGTCCCTATTTATCTCTCTACATACAAAACATGGCATAGAAATAATTTATATTTATAGTCAGCATGTTACCAAGTACATCTAGTTCTAAGATTTACTAAGTTCATCCAAATCAAATCCCAGCCTCAAACTGGCATCCTTATTATTAACCCATTCACAACACAGTATTAACTATAGAACCTGTACTATTGCTTAGGAAATTAAAATATTGCTGAAGTGGGAATTCATCAGTCTGGCTCATACAGCTTCCCAGCATCCTGCCTCCAGCAGAGCATGGGACCTACCCTGGTGTAGCAGTAGCCCGCACACCAAGTGGTGTTGATGCTTATGCAGAAACGGCACTCTTCCTTCTCTACTGAGATGGTGATGTTGGTCAATTCACAGCTATGGCAGCAGATTGCTCGCCAGCACCAGAGTAAGATGCAAAGCTGGATCGACTTCATCATGGTCTGGGAAGCAAACAGCTATGTCCTGGTAGCAAAAGAGAAATCAAATAATTAAAATTACTGTGAACACTGACCAGCTGAGAAGTAGTTAACCTACCCATCCTTCTCAAGCATTCTGCTTGAGCACCGAGTTTTTAATTTTTGCTTCATGGACGAATATTCCTTCTTATTTTTTTTGGGGGGGGTGGATGGGTTGGGATACGATTATGGTAGTATAAAAGTAGAGACATATAGATAAAACACCAATATGATGATTTAACCAAAGCAGTGTTTACAGATGGAATTATTATCTTAAAGTTATTACTCTAATCAGATAATTGTGATCCTTATATTTTCTACTTCATTAACAGTTTTTAAATAGTAGTCTGTTTAAAAGGAAGAAAAATTTACACAATATAATTATGTCTTCATTTTTATCACAATTTAAACATGTGTTTCTGTTTCTCACATCTGTTGACAAAGTCTATGTCAGAAGCTAGGCAAACTGCTCTATAAGTCAGAGTCTTCGTAACTGTACATTGACCATATTGAAGAAGCCGAGTTAACAAGAATAAGTTTCTGTACAGCAGTGACAGAGAATTCCCATCCCTTCTTTAAATCCTAAAGGTCTGCAATTATCGAAGTAGCTGTCCTTGTTGCACCAAGTCCTGAGACTCACCTGTGCACTCAGCTGTCTCTTCTGGGGAAAGCTGAACACTGACTCAAGTCACATCTCATCTTTTATACAAACTTAACACCCTGTGGATTTACTGGGTGTTAACATGACCAATCCCAACACAAAGCCTGCTGAAAGCGAATCATTGTTTAGACGGACAGGGAGATCAAGCCTCGCCAAAGCAGTCTAAATGCCATAGAGCAGAAAATGCTATCAGTGATGACGGTTTCGGTACAAAACGAATCTGATATGACAGCACACCCACTCCTGCACCTTGCTAAATTAAATGTGACTCTAGAGTCTAGACTGCTCTTTCTGATCTTTAACTTGGAGAACTCAGAATCCTTTCTGAGCGTTGCTTTGGCTCCATTGAGAAGGTACACCAAAACATGTCTAGTTGACTAGTCCAAGAGCAGACTGACCACTCCAAGTGTATGAACAAATAGGAAGCACTCCTGCATCTTGCTCCTACGGGCTGTGTCTTTCCATATGACCGTATTCAGCTCTCCTGATCTCAATCTCCCCTCCTTTTTCCCGATGCTTTATGAAGAAGGTTCTAGTTGTTTGTAATTTCCTAAATATAATACTGATGGGTTCCTCCAGCTCTCTGCATCGGATGCCCTCTCTGTCACCAGTGTCCTTGCTTCTTTCCTGTCTTTTCCTCCCTTCAAAGTTCTCCAACCTTTACCACACAGAGGTGCTTCACCTCTAATTTAGGGCCAAAGACAAGGAGAGTTATAATCTCTACTTTCTGATTGTAGTTATCTATATACCAATTTCTTCCAGTATTCTATGAACTCCATGGAGAATAAGGTTGTTTGACTCATTTATTAATTTGTAATATTCATTTATTAATAGGATGATTAGAAACAAGGATCAATAGTGTAAAAATGTGAGGGGAGCGTGTCAGAAATGGAACACAAGTTAGAGTCCAATGTAAGTACTTCAATTTTCCCTCTTTGTGATGTGATCCACCGTAGAGCTTTGGGCAGAGAGTTTTATAATCTGCCTTAAAGGAATCCTTCTCATTACTGTATTGCTAGTATAGAGAAACACAGGTAGATGCAGGAAGACATCACCAGGATGGCTGGCAGTAACACAGATGAGACATGGTGTTTGTTTGGGCAAATGTGGGAACGATGGCTGTTATGAGTCATGCTAGGACTCTGGATATATTTTGAAACTAGATAGAACATTTCCGCTGGATTGATACTGAGTATGGAAGAAAGGTGAGGATGACTCCAAAGATGGGATGTACATTTTGGGAAAACTTAAGTCATTCTGTATAGATATGTTGACCCTATAATACACTTACATAGACTGGTAAACCTAGATTTAGAGAAATATATTGACTGAAGGTGTAATTTTTGGAGTTGATGGCATGGGGCTGGATGAGATTACCAAAGGAGTGGATGTAATGAGAATAGAATTGTTGAAACTGGTTAAATTCCAATACTACTATCTCAAGGATACAATGACTCTTCTAACCTCCTCATTCTTTTTGTTTTCTTCTTCCTTCTTCCTCTCCCTTTCTTCCATCCAAATGAAGTTGAGAAGTGTCATTGAGGAGTGTATGGACTGAGGAGAATGTGGTATCCTAGAACCCAGGTAGATGCTATCTCTTCTCAACCTTTTAAACAAATACTAGGTTATAGCTGCTATCCACTTAACTTCTCTAGCTAAGGAGTAGATCTTCACATCTTGAGATATGTTATACGACTCTCAACCCTTCTCTTAAGCAGCATTTGGCTTACGTGCCAGGGAGAGGAAGTGACATTTAGTGAACATAGACAATTTCTTTAAGAATTTTCTTATAAGCATTAGCAAAAAAACTGTATAATTGAACAATGTAGAAGTAGAGTAAAAATAGTGTATTTTTATTTTTACTTTTAATAGGAGGAAATAAATGAATGTTCACATGGAGATGGGATGTTTATATAGAGTGAAAACCTGGAGAGATTTTTGAGTGTCCCCAAAGACAAGAGTACAGATAGTTTTAGAGCATTTATGGAGGTTCTAGTTTTAGGCAGGACCATGGGGAGCTCAACCCCCAATCAAACAAAAAGTTAGAGCTTAGTAGTGAATGAACAGTTGTCCTAGGTTGGCAGGTGTGATGAGAAGGCAGGTGTGATAGGTAGGCAGATGTGGTGAGAGGGCAGATGTGGTAGGTTGGCAGGTGTGGTACATATGCAGGTGTGGTAGAAGGGCAGGTGTAATAGGAAGGCAGGTGTAGTAGGTGAACAGGTGTGGTAGGAGGGCAGTTCTGGTTGGAGGGCAGGTGTAATAGATGGGCAGGTATGATAGATGGACAGATGTGGTAGGAGGACAGGTGTGATAGACAGATGTTGTAGGTGGGCAGTTGTGGTAGGTAGACAGGTGTGACAGGTGGACAGGTGTGGTAGGTGGACAGGTGTGGTAGGTGGACAGGTGTGACAGGTGGATAGGTGTGGCAGGAGGGCAGGTGTAGTAGGTGGGCAGGAGTAGTAGGAGGGCAGGTATAATGGGACGACGGATGTGCATGGAGGTCAGGTTGTGGTGGGAAGGCAGGTGTGACAGGTGGACAGGTGTGGTAGGTGCACAGGTGTGAATGGTGGACAGTATGGCAGGTAGGCAGATCTGAGGGAGGGCAGGTGCTGTAGAAGGATGGGGTGGTGAGAAGGCAGTTTTGGTAGGAAGGCAAGCGTGGTGGCTGAGCAGATATGGAGGGAGGACAGGTGTGATAGCTTCATCTTGTGGGGAGTAGTCAGAGTCACAGGTGGAAGCTAGTCTCTCATTTCATTTTCCCAATAAAACTGGGACCATAAAACAACAACCACAACCATCAATTAGGAGTAAGGACCAGGGATTTTCTGAGAATCGTGGAAATCTTTTTTTTTTTTTTTTTTTTTTTTTTTTGGTTTTTCGAGACAGGGTTTCTCTGTGTAGTCCTGGCTGTCCTGGAGCTCACTCTGAAGACCAGGCTGGCCTCGAACTCAGAAATCCGCCTGCCTCTGCCTCCCAAGTGCTGGGATTAAAGGCGTGCGCCACCAACGCCCGGCTAATCTAAAGGAGTCCTAAATTGGTATTGCTCTTGGCAATACCTTGTATTTTGGAGAATACTTTTTACATGTACTTAAGCTACACTTTGTCAGTGTAAGGCCATATATTTATAAGGCCATATATCATTTTCTGTATTTCAAAAATTCATATGTATATAGTTTTAGTAATTCATGAAATTTATACTTAAAAATGTTAGCAACTTTTTTACATTAGTGCCCACTACTCCCTAAACACATAAGTAAGCTTATTACATATGTGTTCATACGTCATCTCATCATTTACTTTTTGAAGGAGTTATTATTCCTTTTTGGAAGATGCGGAGAGTGAAACTATGCATGGCTACACACATGCGGGAGCAAAGCTGGCGTTTGCATTCAGGTCTCTTTTCCTCCGCATCGACAGCGTGACTCACTGACCCACTGAGCTGTGGTGGTATACACACCTCACCACTGGCTTTAGTTGTTTTTTTTTTTTTTTTTTTGGAGGTGGGTCAAGACAGACACTTTCAAACAGTGGTGCCAACTTTAGGTGAAATAACATCGAAGAATTGTAAACCAAGTTTATTTATTTCAAACCAAAATGTTAAGCTATTCTAATTGTCCATGTTTTTATTTAAGTTTACATTTATTTTGGTTAGTGTTCTTCTAAACTAGCCCCATTCTCCTCGCATACACCTTATAGTTTGGCTCATCTCTTTCATATATTTCTTAATGGATGCCAGTAGCTCACTGAGTACTCGTACACACTGTAGAATGCTACAGTGGCTCTATTTGATTTCTGTTGGGTAGGTCTCCCGTGTGACTTTGTGGCTAATAAGGAAGTCGCTGAGTTCGCTAGATCTGCTGATTGTTCTAAATAAAGCCTGCTCCACAAGCGTTGTTTTTTGACAGGCTAGGCCACCTGATATAGCAATAAGAAAACAAACAGTCCACTGTTTTTTGAATTCTTGTCAATATAAAAACACAGTAAGTATTTGGTGTTTTTCTGGAAAGAGGTCAGGAGAGTCAGACTTTGTATTAAACTTCTTGTTCTCTCCTGTAGGGGCCAGCTGGGGATTTAATTTATTTCAACAGAAGGGACAAAGGAGCAGTGGGATTAGCCGAAATGCTTATCTTATCGCTGTTATATTCTCTCTCCTCAGAGCAAAGGAGACCAGACCGGCATGGGGTTCTCCCAACAGAGTGCCTTTACAAGCAGTCCTAACACTGAATATTCCATGATGATATTCTTGTCAGAAGTCAGTCTGTTTGCTATCGGTCACCTGAGTATGCACAAAGCTAAAACATTTTCTAGGCTTACAGCAATTAAAGCACATATAGAGTAAGCACTCCACATAGACTTATGGATTTCATTTTTCATTCTGATGCTGGTTGGCAGGTCTCTAGAAGTAAAGAACAGGGTTCTAAGAATGCCTTGTCCATTCGAGTAATGGACAACGTATTGATGGATACGAGCTGAGGAAAGGGAAGTCATATGTTGACAGTTCTCAGCACACAATGCAAAGTGCCCGCCAGCTTCTTTATATCTTTTCCTTTTTGAAAATAGCACCTTATTTATATGCATGCACATGCATAGAAGACACTGGGATAATGGCTCATGAGGCTTTCACGTCTTTAGTATGCATGTGTGCTGTGGAAGGTATTAGAGTCTTTACAAGGCACAAATGTTTGAGCTGTCATTACCCTTGAATGTTTCCAGCCACTTAGGAAATAGGCATTGTCAGCACCTTCACATTGCAAACAAAGACCTACGTGTCAGACGTAGGTGTTAAGGTGCCCACTGCCATTGTAAGCACAGAGTCTGCAAGGAGACCCCTTTGGGGTCCTGCCATTACTTCTGCTAGGTACCTATTTACTGGTTAGAGTGGCTCACTAGATGAGAAACACCCCGTGCCTGGAGCTATCATCTTTACTCCCCTACTTTAACATTTGTTTTCTTACATTTTGGATAAATTAAGCAGATAATAGAGCCACTTGTGGGGAGGGAAGAAGCCAGTCTCAGGAAGATGACAGAAGTGGAATGTATAGAAAGTGTGCTGTGAATCATTAATTTAAGGGGGCTTGATAGAAAGTGAGGCACTAAACAACTGGTACCCATTAAATATCTAAGAGATGAACAAAGTTGTTCTACTTTTCAAAGCATTCTATTTCAGTCAATTCAGCCCCCACAACCATGGAATGAGTTTTGCAATCACCTCCATTTTAGGGATGAGTAAACCAGAGCTTGGACAGTTCAGGTATCTTTACTGTTTTAGTCCACTTAGAATTAATACCTCCTACTTTCCATACCCTTTAAGATGAAGTGTGTGTGTGTGTGTGTGTGTGTGTGTGTGTGTATATGCATGTTTGTGTGTGTGTTAAGCTATGTGTAATGCATATATGTATTCATGAGCTCGTGTACATAGAGATGCATGAGATCAATGTCAGATGTTTAGTTCCATTCATCTCTTCCTTTCTTATGTGCAACAGGGCCTCTCAGTGAACCTGGAGGCAATACATTTGGCTGACCTGTGAGTTCCCGAGATCCGGCTGTCTCCTCCCTCCCCAGTCCTGAGGCGACAGACACACACTCACATATCTGGCCTTTTCAGTGCACGTTGCAGATCTGAAATTAGGTACTAATACCATCAGGACCATTTCTAGTCCCTTTAAGATGAGTTTTAAGATCCACTGAGTGTATATTTGTATTTTCATACTTGTGCACGGTATTGCTTTGCTTTGGATACCTTTACCGTGTGTCTCTCATGTGCTAGCAGCTTGGTCCTCCTATCGGTGTTAAGGTGGTGAACTGTTTAGGAGGTGGCTCCACTCATTTACCAATGAGACACGTTCAGTTCATGGGGTGACAGTACTTGGAGCAGACGGGCTTTCTAGCCAGCTTGTCTTGTCAGTGCTTTTCAACAGTGCCAGAAGCAGTAGCAGTGCTCACAGAATGGAACATTCCAGAAGAGACAACAAATCAAACAAACAAAACAGGCAGCTCCTCTGATGGTTGTTTGGCTTGTCCTAAAAGTTGGGATCACGACCTATGAAATACAGAGTTAAGTAGAGGACCTGATGCAGACCCATGCAAGCCCTGTCCTTGCCCCTTCAGTCTGAGGTCCTGTGAGCCACGCTTAGTTGATTTTGTATGGTGTGTCATGTCCTCCATTTCATCTTATCCATAGCCTTTTCTCCCCCCCCCCCTATTCTGTAGGGTTTCTAAGCTAAGAGGGGAGGGTCCCATGGAGAACTCAAATTTAAACTTTTTCTCAGCATAATGGCTGGCTGTGGGTCTCTGTGTATATGTCATGGCTGTTGGGACAGTGTATGGGTCCCATAGTGTGTTCTGTGGGACTCCCAGGAGTGGGAGTGGGTGTGTCTTTGACTCTTGCTTGCTCTTGGGATCCCTCCTCTTATTGGATTGTCTTTTCCAGTTTTGATATGAGGGCCTTTGCCTTGTGTCATTGTATCTCGTTTTGTTGTGTTTGGTTGCTGTTTTTTGGAGAACTGCTCTTTCCGGTAGGGAAATGGAGGGGAGTGAATCTAAGAGAGGTGACTTGAGGGACAGCTGGGATGAGTGAGGGGAGGGGAGACAGGGATGCGTTGTATGAGAGAAGAATCTATTTTCTACTAAAAAATTTGCAGAATTATAGAATTTTACCTGAAGAAACCAAGTCTTTTTCTAGTCTCATATCCACTACTAATCATTATATGTTAGAGAATGTAGAGACATCAGGGCGATGACAAGGTTATAAATATTGGTGCTTTCTGGGTAATTTCCAGTTCTCCTGCGAGCTCAGGCCCTGGAGTCACCTGTTCATTCCCTACTTAGCTGCCCCATTTCACGAACTGAGACAGGAGAGTAGAATAAAGATACAGTTGAAGAGTCATAGGAGATACAAAGTATCTTATCAAGCAATAAACTTACTGCTTAACTTTCATTTTGCATGGAAAAATGACCTTTTATCATCCTATTTCAAAAATTGCATTGGAACCTCAGATGTTGCCCAGTTGGTAGTGTGCTTGCCCGGCATGCACAACGCTCTGCATTGGAGCTCCAGCACCAGATGAAACTGAGTGTGGTACACACCTGTAATTCCAGCTCCTGGGAGGAAGGGGATCAGATATTCACGGTTATCCTTAGATACGCAGTGAATTTGAGGCCAGCCTGGGTTACATGAATCTCTCTCTCTCTCTCTCTCTCTCTCTCTCTCTCTCTCTCTCTCTCTATATATATATATATATATATATATATATATATATATATAATCAAATGAACAACAACAAAAATAATAGATAGTGCTATCTACTTTATTATCTAACTTTTTTTCCCCTGAATTATCCCTGGCGGTGATTTTTTTAAAAGATGGCAGGACAGACAAAGTCACTGAGCGACTTGACTATATTTACACTGAATGGCAGAATTTTAACTCACCACTCAACTCTGTTAAAGTCACAGAATTTGAGTCATCCTGTTATAGGTGGCTCCAGTGTTTGCTTTTAACACAGAAAAAAATAGCAACTTCAGAAATGTTAAGTGACAGAGACTAATGACTTTCCTCTTGTACTCTACCCTTCCTTCTGTAGGAACAGGATTTGTATGTGGGTACAAGGCTACTTAGAGCAGAAAAAACAGTGTCACCTTTGCCATTAGACATGGTGGTATTCTGAATAAGAGTGTGTAAGTAAAATACCATATACTAGGGCTGGGACATCCCCCTCCACTACAGAAGAGGTCTCATTGACTAGCCCAGGTTGCCCCTGAACTCATGGTCCTCCTGTTTCAACCTCCCAAGTCTTGGATTATAAGCGCCCACTGCAATGCAGCTTTCTTTCTTTTAAGATAACTCATGATAAGACTTTCCTTCTTTTTCATTCCAACTCCGTGCTGCTCTTTGGGATGTGTTCATGTCTCTGGGGCTCACAGTGGGCAATAAGGGGCTGTGACTTAGAATTCATCTGAGCCACCAGGAATTCTCAGCGCAGAGCTATTTGTCTGGGCTCAGATTTTCATAACTTTACAACTTTAGGTGAGAGGGAAACAACTTTTATTTTGTGCAAACTACTATGATTTCAGGTACTTATTACTTTTAGCTGAATAAACTTCATTTGTGTGCTTCACACCAGGATCCTGGGCAGATCCTGTTTCTGAGCTCAAGTGCTGATAATGGCTCCTTTTGATGAAGGCTTTGGAAGTCTGGGGTTGTCAAGATTCTTGAAATGGGTGTGAGTTTGAATGCTGACCTGGAGATCTTGAAATGAAGCAGAGTTTTTTTTTTTAATTTTTCTTTTATTGGATTTTTAAAGATTTACATTTTAAATGTTATCCCCTTTCCAGGTCTCCCTTCCAGAAACCCCTATCCCCTCTTTCCTTCCCCTGCTTCTATGAGGGTGCTCTCCAACCCACTTACCCACCCCTGTCTAGCCTTGGGATTCCCCTATACTGGGGCATCGAACCTCCTCAGGCCCCAGGGTTGCTCCTCCCACTGATGTCCAACAAGGCTTTCCTTGATTCAGAGTTGTTTTATTTTATTTTATTTTATTTTATTTTATTTTATTTTATTTTATTTATTTTATTTTATTTTATTTTATTTTATTTTAATGTATAAAATATGGAGGCATTCATTCATATTTGGCCCTAAATTTTTTAGCCACAGATAGTGTGTGTGTGTGTGTGTGTGTGTGTGTGTGTGTACAGGAAGAAGGGGTGAGCTACCCCTCTGAGGTGGAGTTATAGGCATGTCCAAGGTGCCAGGTTTATTATGTGGATGGTTCATGATTCCACAGCATGGCTATTAAGTACTGAGCTATCTCTCCAGCCTGCATAACTGCATATGGGGCTCAAGCTCTCTCCTCCTCCTCCTCCTCCTCCTCCTCCTCCTCCTCCTCCTCCTCCTCCTCCTCCTCCTCCTCCTCCTTCTCTCTCTCTCTCTCTCTCTCTCTCTCTCTCTCTCTGAATCTCTTTTGCTCACTCACTTACCCCCTTCTTCCTTCTTACTGAACCAATATTAGTTTATATGCCTTCAGCTATGAAGAATTTTCAAAACCCAACACACCATAGAAAAGCTGGGAAGAAATGTATATATGGGTTCGGTATGGGAAAGTCCACACCACACTGATAGGCCAGGGGCTTAAAGGCAGAGAGGGGCAGTTGGGAGGACAGGGAAGAGACCATTACTGGGTACTTAGTTTAGTTAGGATCAAGTGAAAGTTAAGGGAGGAGGTCCTAGATGACTTTCTCTGGGCATTACTGAGATACTCACATGTATTTGCTTTTCTTTATTGTCTTCATTTACCATTACATCTGCTATATATCATGGGTGACAGCAAAACCGTATTATAAAATGGGCATATCTGTGGAGGTATTGCTTTTCTGGGAAATAACCTGTAGGTGAAATGAGAGCTTTGGAAATCCATTTTTCAAAAGTAAGTAGATTAGACCATCTTGAGAAGGAACTGATGCTTATTAGAGAAAGATATGTGGGTGCTGTTTTGGGGACCAGTTTCAGGAAGGTGGAAGTATTATTTTCTTCAAGGGCATGTGGCAAAGCATGGATCAAAGATAGAGGGAGAAGAACACTCTCCTCTCCCATCAGGGAAGCCAACATCTCTCGCTCTCATCCCATCTGTTTCAGCCCCAGCACTCTTGGTAAGGATCTTGACACTTCTATGGCTAACTTCATCTGCTCTGGGGAATGCATTGAGGTAGAGTAGCAGATGCCATGGGTAAACTACGAATCCGCACCACTAGTGAAGTCCTTGTATAGACTTCCTGGGGAGTTAAGGACCTAAAGGGAGGGTATTATGGTTCTCACTGAGGTGGTATGAAAAAGAGCTTGGGGCATGAAGTAGGATTAGAAGAACGAATATTCATTAAAACAGCATACATCCAGGCAACATAGATTGAGAATACAAGATCAATCCAGCCAAAATCTCATGGGCTCATGAAATCCCACCCTTATCTGAGGAGCTGTTGACAAGCAGATATTGATGGCTTCTGCAAGAGGGAAAGTCAGAGGAGAGCAGTCGGGGGGCAGGAGAGGAGCTAGAAGGGAGGGAACAGGGGTGGGTTTGAGCCGATCGCATCCTATGCATGTTTGAATATTAAATAAAATACTAATTAAAATACAGAGTGAGAAGGGCCTTAGAAAACCGAGAGCACACTGCCTTCCAGAATTTAGTGCATAAGGACGTGAGAGACACATGTGACAGCTGAGGTGGTTGGGCTGTGGCTTTATGCATAGAAGGCTCTAGATGCCAGCTAGTCAGCCCGAGGAGTTAGGTGTCAGCATCCTTCAAGGGATCAGGACTCTGGGAACACGCACATGGTTAACATTTTCAAATACAGAAGAATCCAGGTTCAGTCAATGGTCATTCTTCTTTCTTAGATTTCAGAATATATGATAAGATTTTTAGAGTCCAATTCCACTGCTAAAGCCCCCTTTAGGATCCTCTGTGACTTCATTACTGTCCTCTATCCTCAGACCAGAATATGTCCTCTAATATGTTAATAAAATCAGTTTCAGTTAAGTTTAGACTTCTTCCTTTGAGCAGTTGCTTTTGATGTGACATTTCTCTGGCCCCTACTATTTTAAAAGACACGAGCCTGAGAAAAGTAGTTAAATAAAAAACAGTTCTTTTGTGTGTGTTGGCACATTTAGGGATCACAAGTAGGTCACAGGGCTTTTGAAGTAGGTGTCAGAAGTAGGTGTGTTTTAGTCATGTGGATCATTCTGGGAGATGACAAGCAGCTTAATTTTAATGAACCAGGTTGACCCTAGAATGATCAAAGTTGTAATATCCCATTTCTACCTGTAAATCAAACAGGTAGGTTGGGAGGCAGTTCAGGGTGTATGGCATCAGAAATTGCCCGGCTTCTGCTTCTGTAATGTGTCTGTGACCTGTCCTTCCATACATAGGAAATGCCCCCTACTGACACTCAAGTGGTCCTCTGGAGATGTTTTCCATCTCCTGACCAGCTTTCCAGTCTTGTTGCGGGAAGCATTATAATTAATAGCACAGAGATCATAACGATAATCACTCTGTTGAAAAGATATCTGCACTCCTGTGCTTGCTGTAACACTAGTAACAAGAAACAAGATGCGAAGGCACCATAAAATGTCCAGATGTTTAGTTCCAACTGAATAAGGGAAATGGAAAATGAACATTCTCTATGAACATACTCTCTCTCTTTCTCCCCCCTCTCTCTCCCTTCCTCTCTCTCTCTCTCTCTCTCTCATCTGTCTCTCCAGTCTTTAAAGAAGAGGGAAATGTAGTCATTTGTGACAACATGAAATGGATGAGCCTATAAAAGATCATGCTGAATCAAATCACAGAAAGGCGAATCTCTTTATAAGTGGAGATGGAGAAAGCCAGATACATAGAAACAGTAAGGGGGTTAACAGTGATTATGGGGTGATATTAGTCAAAGGTCATGGGCTTTCTGCATTTTGGGGACCAGCATGTAAAAATGCATATAGACTTAGAATGGGCCTTAAGTACTCTTTACCACCACAGAACAAAAGAGGTGTATGGTGGTGGACATGCTAATTGACTGATATTGTTATTTATTTTACAGCAGAAAAAAAACATTGAGTTGGATACTTTAAAGTTGTATACTCACCAACTATTTATCAATATAGCAGAAAAATGGAAAAGAATATCTTAACAGATTAAATGTAGCACCGACTATTAACACTGACAAACATGCTCACTCCTTTTGTCTGTTCTTAGGACTGTGGCATATTTTTAAAGATGATCAATGTATATTGTGAAACAAGTCAGTATTCTGTGGGAAAATGAAGCTAGAGAGCTTCAAAAGCCTAATTTCCTGATCAAAATTTTGCCTGAATTATGAATTCTCTCTGAAAACTTGACTACAGAAAGACCTCTATGGAGTGAATTAGGGAAGTCAGATGCCATGGGCTGAGCCTGGGCATCCTTGAGCCACAAGGGTCCTTGAGCATTCTCTGGCACTTTGGATGTGTATGCGAAAGGAGTCCTTGACCATGGCTGTGGCATTTTGGAGAAATCCATTTAGCAGCTCAGTTAGAATTGTCCCAAGTTATCTCCAGGTCACTTACATTCTTGACCTTTAAAACGTGTTGGAGTCTAAATTGCCATGGTGAGAGGGGATGGGAAGCCCGCGCGGCACCGATGGGCACCTCTGTTCTGATGGAGATAGGCTGTCACCACAGGTTGTCGGAAAGGAGGACCAGAGGTAATTGTCCTCCTGGCTTAAATGCTTAAGGGAAGTCAGTGATATGTAGAGAGGAAGAGAGGGAGAGGAAGAGGGAGATGAGAGAGAGTAGTACCCACAGGTCCGATCCTTCAAGAAGACATTATTAAGGAAATCATGGTACCTCCTGCTTACTAAAACTTGACAGAAAGATGTTCAAGGGTGGAAGACAGCTTCGCCTTCCTCTATCTCAAATCACCAATAAGCAAACTTCTTCCTTTATGGAAATCACAAACCAGCTCTTTTCTCCTCATCGTTCATCGCCAAAGGAGTATGTATGCTTTATGAATATATGCTCTTAAAATAAAAACCGATGTTTGAGTCAAATATTGAGGAACTGGCCAATGCTTTATTTCCCCTGAGCTTTTGGAGTTTTGAAGTTTAGGGTTTTCACAACTGCAAATGAGGCTTCTATTTTGTTCCTGGGATATTTACCCCCTGCCAGGTGGCTGCTGCCAGGTGAGAGATGGCACTAGACACTGTCATCAGCTGCTCAGCCTTGCTTCTCCCAGGCAGGTGCAGCCACACACACAGCCACTGTAGCCTGGATTCTCACTGTGCTTATCCAGAGATGAAATACAACAGGCAGCACGAATGAGCCCTATTACTAAATCACAGGTTCCGACCGCTGAGAGCATGGTTGCAAAACAAGAAGGTACCCGCGTGCTAAATGATGCATTATCCATTAGAGATGATAACTCTCCTTTTGTTCTGCAATGACGTTTTCCTCATAGCCAAGGCTGTTTTGCTGCAGAAATGTTCTTCATGGCTGTACTTGCCATTACCAGTTTTCCTCACTGGCATTTTTGCAGTTTAGATGAAATATCTTATTAGATGTACTAGCCTTTTTACACTGCTGTTGCAAAAATCCACTTTTGGAAAAGGGTTTTACGAAGGAAAGCCCAATAGTATGGATACTATCTGCTTTAGCTGCTAGGCCCTTCTGGTTCTACCTTAGGTTTAAGCTAAGGCTGTCCTCTGTCTCTCTGTTTGGCACTTTGGGCTATGGTAGAGGTAATTTTACTCAGTTCTTGGTACCATTATATAAACAAGGAGATACGCTCAAATGGCAGATGGTTAGTGCACACATGTAAGAAGTTGGATTTCTTTAATTTTTATGCTAATATTTCTAAGCTGTAGGGTGCTGCCAGACACAAAATAAAAACAGGATAAATTTTTTTCTGAGGATCCTTCATTCCAGCATTCCATCTGAGGCAATGGAAGGCGATAGCTTATCAGGGTTTCTTTTTTTCAGCTTGATATGTGAAGGGTTATGGGACACAGAAAGAGAGAGTCTATGGATTTGAAAAGCTAACTGGGTTATTGGAATTTTGAGCTTGCTCTAGTTTGTCTCTGACTCCCATCCTCAATCCTCTGCCTCATGTGCTGATGTGAAACCAGGAAAGCAGTGAGTTCTAACCTGTCTTCTCCTAAGACCACATCATGTGCCTCCATGTTCTCTTCAAGTGTGGTAGAATGGTGTCCTGAAAAACTCTTCTGGGATGATGAGAGTGTGAGGTTTTAAGAAGGAAGCCAACGTAGTGTTTTAAAATGCAGATTGTAACCATCTAGTCCCCTTTGACCCCCACCTCCCTTTCAGATCCATACTGCCTTGCTCACTCCGGAAACACTAGCTAATATTTCCCAGCATCCTTAGAGATCAGCCATGCTGTCTTCTCAGAGACAGATCCTCAGAGGTCCTGCTGGTGAAATTATACTTCAAAGCACTCTCTGTTTCAGACTTACAAATCAATGTGCTGTTGGAGATGTGGCTTTGAAAATGAAACCCATTTTGAAAGCTGGAAGGGGAACACAAGTCTGCATAGTGGCTCCTCTCGGCAGTTTGTCTGTCTTCAGGTCTGTCAGTGCTCAGAGGGAAGGAACTATTCCACTCACCATTCTTTCTCTAGCTGATTTCCAATCAATGTAAGAGAACGCAGGCCTGCAAACACTGTTGAATAAATGAATGTGACAGCCCGAGGTAGCATAAATCTAGGTGGCCACAGACATCTCCCTTTGAAGTCTTGAATTAGCTTAGGTTGATAAAGAATACTCTCTTTAAATAAAGTTTTGTAAACGCTGATTGATTATGAATGTATGTGTGTGTGTGTGTGTGTGTGTGTGTGTGTGTATTCATACATATATTATTTGGCTTAGAATAATGACGTAATACTCATGCCTTAAATCTTTCACAAGAATACTCTTGTAAAGTCTTATTTAATAATATTCCTAATAACTAGGGAATGGTAATCTTGTTTTAATCACACACAAAAGAACGACTAATGCCTCTGGCTGGTTTAGATTCCTTTCTGACGGTTTGCTGATGTTCACACCAAGAGTAGAACTTTCTGTGCTACAACTCATTCCAATGACTAGCTGGAAACACTGCAATGAAGTCAGTCGAAAGGGAGCTAAATTTAGGGAGGGGTGCTAACCTGAGAACTGGCAGCCATTTCAGCTTCATGGAAGGGTGGTAAATGGTTGTGTGGTCTACGCATCTTGAAAGGATTTTTGTACTTTATCAGGAAAGAGAGAAACTCTCAAGTTTCTCAACTTCACATTCTATGTGTTTCCTCTTAACAGTGGGGAGAAATCCTCTGAATGCTTTTCTCTTATCAGAAAGTCATAACATATCTGTGGTGAATACTTACTTTGTTAATTTGTCCTCATTACAGTAAGGAAAGAAAATAATTTAATTTTGTTTAAACACAGTTTCAGAGCATCAAAGTGCGCTATCTGTGGGAACATGAATGATCAATTAAGTAAGAGTATTTCATGACCCTCATTTATACAAAGTTCACATAGGAAAGATATCTAGCCAGTATATTTTAATATTTGAAGAATATTGTTCTAAATATAGAATTGGGTCCTGGAAGGTGATAATGATGATGACCACAATAGCAACATTAATTTTAGTGTTTAATAGCCATTGAGTGCTTAGTAATTTTAGGCTCTTTGTTAAAGATTTTATTCCTAGATTAAAGGTGGAGAGGCAGAAATTCAGAAAAGAGACAGCTTGTTTATCGGCATGCATTAACTGGCTTAACTAGAATATTATGACTCTTATTTCATTCAGATCAGATACTCTTAACTATGACAGCTAATAACAATATGGAACTGGTATCTAAAAAGAAACTGGGGAAGACCCTTGAGGACATGGGCACAGGAGAAAAGTTCCTGAATAGAACATCAATAGCTTATGCTCTAAGATCAAGAATTGACAAATGGGACCTCATAAAATTACAAAGTTTCTGTAAGGCAAAGGACACTGTCAAAAGGACCAAATGGCAACCAACACATTGGGAAAAGATCTTTACCAACCCTACATCTGTTATGTGACTCCCCTCAAGGGATCTCGACCCACAGATTGAAAGAACCTCTGCTAGAATCTCCTATCCCTCCTCTTGTCAAAGTTATTTTTAAAATTCCAAATGAAGATCAGGGCAATAGCAACCTGTCCTAGAAACCCCTCCGATGCTTCTGCACTTCTCCTAAGAGTCCCTCTTCCCAGGATGTTCAATAAACTGCTCTGGCGTTCATACTAACCGACTGTCAGTGGGTTCTGCTCCTGGGACTTGTGAGACAGGATACTCTGGTGACTGATGATTGTCAGGAGCCTTTGCATCAGCAGCAGACCTAGCAAATCTGTCCCCCAAACTCCACCGCACTCACAGAGATTCCCTGATTCTCAGCCTGGAGGCATAGCTAAGGTCATCATCATTAATTATTTGTAGAATGAGGTTTATTTAGTTAAATTCTTTTGACAAGCACTAGGAGTTGAAACAGAGATATCTTGCTTTGTATTTGATAACCTGCAACTTCCCTTTAACAGATCTCTTCACTTCTTAGTTTCCATAAGTGATAGACAATACTATTTATTAAGTTGCCTTTCTACATTGTCTAAGTTGATAGGTGTGGGAAGTTTTATAGTGTTTCCTATATAAGGCATTGCTACAGTGAATAATACACAGTACTTTATCTCACAGTAAAAGTTCAGTTTGAGTTCGATAAAGATCTTATTTGTATACACAAAGAATCATAACATAGCAAATATGGCCTATATTATTTGTAGAGTCAGATATTCATTATCATCAGAAACATGAGAAAGATTAACATGGTAATTTGAATGCCAACATGCTGACAAGATTAAAATATCAAGCGATAATTGTTTAATATCATATTATTGGAAAATGCATGTGTTAAAGTCAGAGTATTTATTAAACATCAAAACCCAGCACAGTGAATCTAATGCTTCTCCAAAATTGTTAGATTGGAGACAAATAGGCAGGGTGTAGTTACATTTCTACTAACCCTGAAATAAATATCATGGGACAGAGCAATATTAAGTTCCAGACATAATAATCCGCTGTACAAAAATACCTGAGTCCTGAGTAACTGTCTCTTCTGGCAGTTAGCACACACATCATCATGGATAAGGTGTGTCTGACAGATGGGAAAGCCACCACGTTATCAGAGAGCACTCGCCTGTCTGTCCTCCAACAGGTGAGTCAGCTTCATAGACATTTTCAAATGTCAGCTACAGGATTCTTCATTAATTAGTTGCTACAAATAGCATTTATTCACTTACTAAAAAGACCATTTCTATGAGTCCCTGTTAGACACCAGGAAGCAGGGCAGGCTTCAAGGAGTGTCAAAGATAAATTCTAGATCAGATTTTCCTTGAAGAGTCCATGTGCCCTTTGCAACAGATGCCAACTTTATCACTGAAGGATACAGATACTGGCACACAGGACAAATGAGGAGACAGTCCTCTGTGAGAAGGAAATGTCCACAAATTGCAGAACTCTCTCAGCTTTGGGACATATAAGCACATTGTCACAGAGGCTAAGGAGTTTTGAAAGTCTTAAGAGTACATCTTTGAGGAAAGCAAAAATGCAAATTAGCAAAACAGGCTTAGGAACCTCTGAAAAGTTTCAGGACTTGCAAGGGCTCTAAGATTATTATTATTATTATTATTATTATTATTATTATTATTATTATTGGTTATTTATTGTTTTACTGGGTAAGAGCATGTAACACGCACAAGTGACCTTCCGAGTGACTCTGGGCTCAATCACATCTTCACGTCTAACGCTTGTATCCATGCAGTGCAGACGGGAAATCCTTTCTTCATTGAGAGTTAATATTCCTTGTTATTTTGAAATATTTCATATTATAGAAAGATTTCAATAAATAGAAAAAAGAGCGTTTAAAAATTTATTGATAACCGGGCGTGGTGGCACACACCTGTAATCCCAGCACTTGGGAGGCAGAGGCAGGTGGATTTCTGAGTTCGAGGCCAGCCTGGTCTACGGAGTGAGTTCCAGGACAGCCAGGACTACACAGAGAAACCCTGTCTTGAAAAACCAAAAAAAAATGTATTGATAAGCAAAATACAAGTAGCTTGTATTTCTCCATATCAAGAAATTTTTATATTTTGATTCAGGTCTTTGATTTATCTAAAATATGTAACCATTTCACAGGTAAACATTAAAAATAAGTGTGTGTGTGTGTGTGTGTGTGTGTGTGTGGCGATAGATATCTCTATAGTTAAGAGTACTGGTGTTCTTCCAGAGGACCTGGCTTCAGTTTCCAGCACCCACAAGGCAGCTCAAAAAAAAAAAAAAAAAAAAAAAAAAATCATGTTAACTACAACCCCAGGGGATCTGATGCCACCTTCTGGCTACTGCAGGCACTACATGCTCATGATGCACAGACAGGCAAAATGCCCACCTACATCAAAATAAACAAATGCAGAAAATTTAAAAAAGAAAATTAAAACTATTGATAAATAAAAATCTCATGGCCCATTATGAAAGCTGGCAAAGTCTGATAATATGTTGTCTGTAGGTGGAAGAATCAGAAGCTAATGACGAAGTTCAACTCAAGCTTAAAGGGCAGAGAAGTAGTGAAACTGTAATTAGAAATACCCCTGTCTGAAGCCCTGGAATCCAGAGCTCCAGTTCCCAAGGGCAGAGGGCAGATGTTCCAGCTGAGGAAAAGAGAGCGAGCAAGCTCGCTGATCTTTCTCCATATTTTGTTCTACAAAGGTCCTCAGTGGATTGGGTGGCACCAGCCTGAACTAGTCAGGGGAGGCAACACACACATGTTTACCTTCCCAGGTAACCTAACCCCATAAAAATGCTTTTAACATTCGAGCTGTGCATCCTTTAACCTCATCACGTTAACACAGAAAATTAACCATCACACCAGAGAAAGACAATTTTTTTTTTAAAGGAGACTATATTTAGACCATGACTTCTGAAAATTAATAATCACGTGAGCTACATTTCTTAAAAGAAAAACAAGAATACCTTAACTTAAAGAGTTACAAAAATGCAAAAAGTCTATGCTCTTTCCTCATTGCTACAGCCCCGCCTGGCTTGGTGACCATGGCAATGCCATCCTGGATGCCCTCCTTCAGATTCCATCCCTTACGGCGCTGAGAACTTCTATGCCTTGAGCATCTGGCAAGCATCAGTCAGCCCACTTAACTCTGTAATAAGGGAAGACTGAAGAGAAGAAGGTCCACATTTCTCTCTGCTCACTATGGAGGGCTGGGGATCAAATAACCTCTCTCCCGGTGGGAGGTAATTTCCTTATTTATTACAGGATAATGGTGGCTTTTATCCTCTCTATTTAAAGTATTAATATTTTTTACTTTTAAGTTTTAAATCACTAAAAATTTAACAAATACATAAATCATACAGACCACACATTAGTAAAATGTCATGTTATATTTTAATGTATTAATTCATTATGATGCTCAAATATAGTAAAAATATAGTAAAAACATCTATCATTTATCATCTATCTATCTATCTATCTATCTATCTATCTACCACTTGTCACTCTGTCATCTGTCAACCAATCTATCATCTATCACCTATCTGTTATGGATAGCCCTGGGCTTGTATTTTGATGCTAATTCCACTCCTGGGAGGCGCTGCAGACGAGATGTTAATCATGTATACAAGTGCCTTGTGAATCTTCTCCCCACCTTAACTTTTCAAATAAAGGCTAGAGTCAATGACTGGGCAGGAGGGAGGAGGAGGAGCTGAGAGTTTGGGGGAGGAGCGATGGAGGATCCATGGGAGGCTAGAGAGAAGCTCGTGGCCTGGAGAAACCGCAAGTTATATGGGATAATATAGATGGGAATAGAGCAGTGTAGTGGGAGATCTGCCAAATCTAGGCTTATAGCTTGTATTGTTACTGATTGAGTTGAGATTTCTTTTACTGGGTAATTGGTTTGGAAAAATATAGCAACACCTATCTCTATCTATCTATCTATCTATCTATCTATCTATCTATCTATCATGTCTATCTATCTATCTATCTATCATGTCTATCTATCTATCTATCTATCTATCATATCTATCTATCTATCATATCTATCTATCTATCTATTATCTATCTATCTATCATCTGTCTATCTATCTATCTATAATCTGTCTATCATCTATAGATGATATTTTTCTATTATTATCTACTACTTTGCTACCTACCTCTTCAACTGTCTACCATTTCTTTATGATGAAACTGTTCTAACATGTGCATTATTAATTTATTTTAGTCTCCCCTCTTTATCTGCTGCATGCCTCCAATTATATGTGTCTGGTTGTAAGTATCCTATTAGGACTCTTAGAACTTATAGAAACAAGTAATTGTACCACACGCTTGTAGTCTGTTTAGTGTAAGGCAGATGATAAGCTATGCCTTTCTTACAGATTATTTACCCAAACTCAACTATGTTCATCATTGCTGATTTGTTTTAAATTAGCAATATATTTACCTAACCCAAGTAACAAATCATGATTGACTCATCTTGACAGCATTGTTACTCTTCAGTGGGTATTTGATTTCTCAATTTTTCTTAATTATTCTATTTTTAATAATTGATAAATCATATTAATTTTTATATAACCCTGTTGGAATCAATAAGGCATAAAAGGTACATGCTGTAAAAGTTAGAAGATTTGAAAAGGGGAACTTGAGTCCTCATGATCTCACTGAATAGCCAAACTGCTAACCACTGCTAACCACTGCTAACCACTGCTAACCACTGCTAATCACTGCTATCTCCAAACTTCTTGGGGTGAAAACTTTAAGTCCTTATTTATTATACAATACAATTTTCTTTATATACTTAAAGTTCCTGAACAGAACACCAATAGCTTATGCTCTAAGATCAAGAATAGACAAATGGGACCTCATAAAATTGCAAAGTTTCTGCAAGGCAAAAGACAATGTCAAAAGGACAAATCGGCATCAACAAATTGGGAAAAGATCTTCACCAACCCCACATCTCACAGAGGGCTAATATCCAATGTATACAAAGAACTCAAGAAGTTAGACCCCAGAAAACCAAATAACCCTATCAAAAATGGGGTACAGAGCTAAACAAAGAATTTTCACCTGAAGAACTTCAGATGGCTGAGAAGCACCTTAAGAAATGTTCAACATCATTAGTCATTAGGGAAATGCAAATCAAAACAACCCTGAGATTTCACCTCACACCAGTCAGAATGGCTAAGATTAAAAACTCAGGAAACAGCAGGTGTTGGCGAGGATGTGGAGAAAGAGGAATACTCCTCCACTGCTGGTGGGACTGCAAGCTGGTACAATTACTCTGGAAATCAGTCTGGCAGTTCCTCAGAAAACTGGACATAATACTTCCAGAGGACCCTGCCATACCACTCCTGGGCATATACCTAGAAGATTCCCCAGCATGTAATAAGGATACATGCTCCACTATGTTCATAGCAGCCTTATTTATGATAGCCAGAAGTTGGAAAGAACCCAGATGTCCTTCAATGGAGGAATGGATACAAAAAATGTGGTATATATACACAATGGAGTACTATTCAGCCATTAGAAACAATGAATTAATACATCAGTGTAGGGGAATACTAGAACAGGGAAGTGGGAAGGGGTGGATGGGGGAACACGGGGAGCGAAAAGGGCATGTGGGACCTTTGGGGGGCAGGGAACCAGGAAAAGGGAAATGAAATGTAAATAAAGAATATATCCAATAAAAAAAGAAACAATGAATTCCTGAAATTCTCAGACAAATGGATGGAGCTGGAGAACATCATACTAAGTGAGGTAATCCAGTCTCAAAAGAATACCCATGGTATGCACTTACTGATAAGTGGATATTAGCCTAGAATCTTGGAACACCCAGGACACAATCCTCATACCAAATGATGTCAGAGAAGAAGGAAGAAGTGGCCCCTGGATCTGGAAAGGCCAATGCATCAGTGTAGGGGAATACCAGAACAGGGAAGTGGGAAGGGGATGATGGGGGAACGTGGGGAGCAAAAAGGGCATATGGGACCTTTTGGGGGGCAGGGAACCAGGAAAAGGGAAATGAAAAGTAAATAAAGAATATAAAAATATTTCCAACATAAAGGCATGAGCTAGAGTTTATCTTTCAGAGTCTCTGTTAGTTTCCTAGTGCTTTAATCACCACAATCTTACAGTTCTGGACGTTGGATGTCTAAACTGAGTTTTACCAGATAAAATCATAGTGCTGGAAGGGCTGCGTTCCTTCCTGGGATCTCCAGGGAAGATGTTTTTCTGCAGTTTTCACTTTCAGAGGCTGCCATTCTTAGGACACATGCCCTGTCTCATCTTCACAGACAGCACCAGTACAATTTCCCATGACCCTCAGCTCTTTTAACTGACTCAGGACTCCCTGCCTGTTGTTAAGGATGTTGTGATTACATTTGTGTCCCACGGACAGGTTAGTTCAGCCTCTCTTCTCAGGATCAGTCCAACTCTAGCTTTCTTTCTCTTTTGTCCCGACACTTAGCACATCCACAGATTGCAGAGAGGTCATGATGAGGACGTCATCGGAGAGGTGACATTACAAGGCCTACTGCAGTGCGGCGGAATGACAGCTGATCTGGTGTCTTCGTCCTCTAGTCCTGGCTTAGGTTCTGTGGTTAAATTTATTTTCCATCTATATTTCATTTCCATTGCTATTGAAGGAAAAGCAGGCCTATTTCGATAATTTCATTAAAAACGTTTAGTAGCATATTCCTTTTATGTGAAATAGCCTTCATGACCAAAGTGTTGATGCAATCCATGTAGTCGGATACAATTCTTCATTCTTCTCTGTATCTATTTCTCTTGCTCCTTTATTCATGTCCTGAATACCATCTCCCCAAAAGTCCATGTTTATTTGGAACCTTCACGTGAGAACTAATTTGGAAATATGGCCTCAGCGATGCAGGTCATTGAGAGTCTATTAGCGTGGGATAACTGGTGGAATAACAACTAGGAAGAAGAGAAACCGAATGTCCACAGTGTGATAAGTACATAAGCAAGTGGCACCCACCGTGAGCTGGGAGGGAGCCAGGAGAGACTCCTGAATTCTCAGAAGCAAAATCTCAAAGAAAAGATTTTGGATTTTTAGCCTGCATGAGTTTAGAAAACATTTTCTTTTAGCCACCTAGGTTTTATTTTTTCATAGCAACCTAAGGAAATGAATAGAGCCACGGAATATTACTGCGCCTACCCAACCGTGGCTCTGGGCTCCTCGCGCTCCACTGGCTTTAGCCTACTAATATTTTCAAATATCTTAGGGACAGGCGAAGGGAAAACGGGGTTGGATAGACTCATAGTTTTTGTTGCTCTTGGGTAAAGATGTGCCTTGGTTGGCCTTCTGAAGGAAAAGAGAGCTAGGAACTTGTTACCGGCTTACCCTCAGTGGAATCTCCTAGCAAGCGAATAAATATTACCTTCTGAAATACGTGAGCTGGCCCTGCTTGGTCAGTAGATCTGTTTGGTGAAAAGCCAGCTGATTTCTTCTTTCTTCTTTCTTTTTTCTCTTCTCTCTCTCTCTTTTTTGCTTTTATTTTTTATTAGATACTTTCTTTATTTACATTTCAAATGTTTTTCCCTTTCCAGGTCTCCCCTATGGGAACCTCCTATCTTATCCCCCATCCCCTGCCTCTATGAGGGTGCTCCCCACCCACTCACTCCCATCTTCCCTCCCTGGCATTCCCCTACACTGGGGAATCGAATACCCTCAGGCTCAAGGGCCTCTCCTCCCACTGATGTCCAACAAGTCCATCATCTGCCACGTATGTGGCCAGAGCCACAGTTCCCTCCATGTGTACTCTTTGGTTGGTGGTCCAGTCCCCAGGAGCTCCGGGGGATCTTGACAGTTGACACTGTTGCTCCCTCCATGGGGCTGCAAAACCCCTCAGTTCCTGCAGTCCTTCCCCTAACTCCTCCATTGGGATCCCCGTGCTCGGTCCAATGGGTTGGCTGTGAGCATCACCTCTGTATTTGTCAGGCTCTGGCAGAGCCTCTCAGGAGACAGCAATAGCAGGCATCTGTCAGCAAGCACTTCCGCGCTTCCACGATAGCGTCCAGGTTTGGTAAGCCAGCTGATTTCATCGCAGCAACGCATGCTTAATTTTCTCCTGCCACTGGGGCTTTTGGGAATGTATTACTTAGTGTTGCTGAGATGTAAGACCACTGAAGCCGAGAATGGGGGCTGGAGGAAGCCACCTCCATAGGACCCTGTTTGCAAATCCCTGGATTAAATATGGTTTCTGCCCCTGCCCGTTTTTGGCTTTCCGTCCCGAGGAAAACCAATGTAGCCTAAGTCCTACTTAGAGCATCATGTTTTTCAGAGTCTGCTTTTCAGACTCACATAAGGGATCTATTGTATCCAAATGATCTGACAGACTGAGTCTCGATTTACCCACTCCTAAAATGGGGGAAACATCATCCCAGGCACAGGTGTATCGAGGAACTAGAGAAGATGCTGATCTTTACTCAGTCCGGACCTTCTCTGTCCATATTTCAACCCAGAGGCAGGAAAACACAGGATGCTTTGCGTACAGGCATGTGGCAGAGTGTGGATCCTTTCTCCATTTTGACTTCATTTTGTTTTTATTTTGTATGTATGGCTGCTTTGCCTGCCTGCGTGTTTATGTACCACATACATGCCCGAAGGCCAGGGAGGCCAGAAGAGCTATTTGGATTCTCGGAGACCGAAGTTATAGGCAGTTGTGAGCCACCATGAGGGTACTGGGAATTGAACCCAGGTCATCTGGCAAAACAACCTGTGCTCTTAGCCCCGAGCCTTCTCTTCAGCCCGCCTTTCTCTGTTTTTAAGCACATTTTAGACATGATTCAAATCCATTTACTGTCATAATAAAATATTTTGTGACACATACATACATGTGAATCCATGTACATCCAAGTACAGATACATAGTCTACATTTTCATGCCTGTATTCTATGATTTTATAGTCAACGCTGTTTCGACGACAGTTTTCTGCCACATAGCTTTTTAATGAAAGATACCTTGAAGTAATGCCTAGAGGATGTCTTGTTGACAAGCGGAATATATTTTTCTTGTTCCCAAGAATTATAGTTCTATTTATTTATTTATTTATTTATTTATTTAATTTTTTTTTCGAGAAAGGGTTTCTCTGTAGAGCCCTGGCTGTCCTGGAACTCTCTCTGTAGACCAGGCTGGCCTCGAACTCAGAAATCCGCCTGTCTCTGCCTCCCAAGTGCTGGGATTACAGGTATGTGCCACCCCTTCGGGCAGAATGTCCATGCTGAGAACTGTCGTGAAAAATAGTTTTGAGGAAGGAGAGTGAGCTTCCTCCAGATGGCCACTAGGTGGCAGTGACGCAACCTACGACTGAGGAACTCAGTGAGTCAGGCCCCTGGGCGGGCAATAGTGGATTAGCTTTGTGCTTTAGCCTGACTGTTACCAGCATTAAATCGCACTGAGAGAGCAAGGATCTGGTGTTTTGGTGCAGAATACTAATAACATAAGTGTATCGAAAACCGGAGAATTGGCTACTCTGGGCTACCCTGTGCAGGAAATGAAAAAGAACACACAGAAGAACAAAGGTTTTCACCACATGGAAATGGAGTCTCTGTGCAGGTGTTTTTCTGGTTTTCCTTTTCAGACTTACTACTCCTTGCCAATGCCCTGCTAGTGGTGCTGAAGTGTGGTCTGCAGACTTTGTGCAGGGGTGTGGTCACACGGGATCCTGTCAAATGCGCGCCTCAGCAAAAGGGCAGTCCTTCTGTTACAGGCCCTGCAGGCAGGCAGCGCTTTCTCATCACAACCTGGCTGCTTTCTGCTTCCCTTCTCAGGCTGCCCTGCTGAGTGCAAGGTTTCAGCAACAAAATAATTGGCCAACAGTTTAGCTTGCCTGTTTTGCTTCGTGAGTTTAAATTATTGGAGCCCAGGGCACCCGACTGTTACAGAAACTGGAGTTTTCTTTGGGGATGTTTTGTATGAAATGCCAAGAGGAATCTGTTTTTAAATTCATATGGGGAATGCTGGCAATAGCAGCTGGTAGTTGCTGCTTCTGATGTCTCAAAACCATCAGCTCATTCTGTTATCCAGGTATATCCCTTAGGAAAGCGCTACAGTGTGAGCAACCCTCAAACAAACAGCCACGTTCTCGTCCCCGCTCGGAGAAAATGTGGTGACATCTCTTGGGACACCAAGGTCCTTCTGAGAGTAATGTAAGGAATAGTGGTTGCACTGCTCACTTGTTACATCTGTCTTTGTGTTGTTGGGGAAGGTACCACTCCCAAGTGTGAGCCTAAGAGACAAGTCACCATATTACTATCCAGCTGCTTCAGCGGGAATTTGCAAAGGGCACAGCAAGGGCAGATGGTCTCTGTTCCAAGAGTCTCTGTGCAAGAAAACACTCTAGCACTCTTGGTGACGTGCTGGCTGAAATCCCCAAGGCGCTTACTGTTCTTTTCCTGCAGGGCTGGTACCTGAACTGGGGCTGTTGTTAGGATACTAGTGCATGGTGCCTCCGTGAACCTATCCAGTATTGTGATGGTTAGGGTTAATTGTCAACTTGACAGAATCTAGAAAAACCTGGCAGGTGGGTCTTTAAAGATGCTTTTGGGAGATTATCTTGATCCAATTTTATGGGAAGATCCATCTTAATTGTGGGTGGTACCAGTCCCTGGGCAGAGGCGCTGGACTGTGTAAAATAGGGGTAGTGGACCGACCACTAGCTTGCATTCATCATTCTCTGCTTTTGATAATGAAAGTGATTTCCATCTGCTCTACGCTCCGGCATCTTTGGCTTATCCACTGTGATGGCTGTTCCTCAGTGCCTCCTTCTCTGACTTGCTTTGGTTGAGGTATTGTATCACAGTGACAAGATAAGAAATTAAGATGGCGACTGCACAGCATGCCGGCCGCGTTCTACCTGTGAGCATCTTGAAAGACCCAGGTAGAAAAATCTTACCTCAGATGGCACCTAAAAGTCTTTAATAATTACAAGTCCATCTGGATGTATAGGAATTCAATGTACAAGCTGCCAATGTCCTCTGTGGGGGTGGGGGTGGGTTTGTTGTGGCCATGTTTAGAAAATGTATTCTGTTCCATGAACCAACACTCTGATTTAAGAAAGCTTTTGGTGAGCACCTGAAGGGACGACTGAGAGTCACACTTCTGTAAGATCGGAAATCACCTACACATCCTTGAGGTTTATTATCCTGTGAGACGTCAGAGCTCGGAGGCAGGTTATGTATTTCTTCTAGCCGTAAAGTTCTGCTTTCATTTCTGAAAGGCGGGGGTGCAGACAAACCACGAGGATGCTGGGACGTATAAAATTCTTAAGTTCTTTTTGAGTCTTTTGGTCTATCAGGGGAAGGCAAAGCTGTCAAGGAAATAAGCGCAAACACAGAGGGAGCACTTTGGAGTGAGGGAGCACTTAGGAGTTAGTCACAAACACAGAGGGAGCACTTTGGAGTTAGGGAGCACTTAGGAGCTAGGCAAAGGAAGTTTCCTAGACGTGGTGAAGTGTGGGCTGGTATAAAAAGATGCAAAGGGTTTCAGGAGATAGCATGGAGCTGAAAAAGGCATCAGTCTACAGGGAAGATGGGTGTGGAATGCACGGGTGTGCAATGGTTTAAGGAACTCAAGGAGCAGCTATCTGTACCAGTTGGCAGGTGTGTATCCAACTGCAAAGTGGGGCCCAGTGACAGCTGGCCTGACATCTTCCTAAGGAACTTGAATTCAATCCTGTAATCTTTAGAAATCCCTGTAAACGTGTGGAGCAACAATTGGGTAAGATTTGGCTCTGGTTTTAGACAGGTCCTCTGCCACAGCCGTTGAGGTGATACCATTTGGCTGTAGAGGTAGAGGAAGCCTTTGAGAGGTGATTGTAACAACTCAAAGGAGAAAGGACAATGTCAAGACATTGGCAGTAGGAATGGGGTTAAAGGAACAGATCGGATTAATGGTTGAGATGCTGCAAGAGTTCCTGGAACCCACCGGCACTCAGAGCGTGGGCTACAGCTATCGCGGCTCTGCGTTGTGTTACAGGGACTGGACTTTTGGAGTCACTGTTGTGAGGATGTGGAGCAGTGCATTTGAGAGGAAAACATAATTTGGGTTTGGGGACTAGCAACACTCAGGCTATTTTCTATCACAGGCAATAAATGCTGGCCATCAGCGACACATAATGAGTTTAGTTTCGGGGTATGTGCGCTTTTAAATGTCTCTGTAATTTCCCAGGAAATGTCTTAAGTTATTTATTGGTTTGTGTATCTGGAGTCCAGAGGGAAGGTCTGACTTGAGTGGTGATCAATTCTTATTACCAATGCCTACTGTAGTAAGGCTAATCTCATGGAGCAAATGCTTAAGGACAGTTGTCTCATGAAGCATTTAAGAAATGCTTCTGTCATTCTTCAAAGGCTGAAAAGAATCTTCTATTAGTCCATCTACCCACCATCCACCAGCCCACCATTCACATTCCTTCCTTCCTTTCTATCTATCTATCTATCTATCTATCTATCTATCTATCTATCTATCTATCACCTATTTATCTATCTATCTATCATCTATCTATCTATCTATCTATCTATTTCTTTTTTTTTCTATTACCTCTGGTTGCCTTATTTAATTTACTTCTTGCTGTGAAAAAAATATACAGATAATGGCAATTTAACAGAGAAAGTTTATTTTAGCTCACAATTCAAGGGTACAGTTAGCTCGCCATGGCAGGGAACTCCTGGTGGCAGGAGGTTGAGTCTGTCAAATCGCATCTACAGTCAGGGAGTGGAAGACCTGAGCAGGCAGGCCCAAATTCTGTTCTATGCAGCCGAGAACTCAAACCTGTTGGGTCATCTTGCTCATATTTACAATAGATTATCCCATGTCAATGAACTCAATCTAGAGAATCCCTCACAGACATGCCCAGAGACTTATCCCCTAGATAATTCTAGATCCTGTCAAAGTGAAAGTCAATATTAACCATTTCTTTGACAAACCTCTTCTCTGGTGGCTGGGTATCAAACATGGTCCTCATGTCAAGGGACACTTCACCATTGAGCCATGAATCTTGTCCATCAGTCTTTGGGGGAAAGATCCTGAACGTATGCTCCCCCTGCCCACACCGCCCATGCTGGGAGTGAGAGTGCATCCCACCATGCCTTGGCTCTGGGGCTGTGCATGTCAGACGAGCACTTTACCAACTGGGCCACACCCTGCTACTTTCTGCCCTCTTATTTTCATAAACGATTGTATTTTGAGTTTTGATTACTTTGATTACATTCCTTTAGATTCAGGGCAATTGTATTAAGCTATGGAGTTTGCATTGCTAAGGGTGTTCCCTACTAGCTAAACCAGTGCACACCCGTGGGACTGTGGCAGTGGTCAGGGCGAGGTGGGTGTTTATGGGTTCATAGTTTCTTGCTCAAAGGATTTCAATAAAGGTTCATATAGTTCTACAAAAGTAATAAGGAGACTTTAGTTGACACAAATTGATAGGACACAGTAGAAAACACTACAGTGTCAATCCAGGTAAATGGAAAGGAGTTAACCCCTGACTCGGGCTAGGGCGATTCAACATAACTGGAACTGTGTGAGAAAAAATCCTACAACTCCATTCTTTCAGATCTATGGGGAGAATTCCACAAGTTTCGCATCTGTCCCCCAAACCTGTGGCTATGCTATAGATCTGCTCTCCTAAAGTTCGCGTGCTAAAAATGTAATCTCTATGTGTCCCTCTCATACTTTATTGCCCTTCCATCAGCTGTCATGGGATAACACAGACACCAGCACTGTGCCTTTATAACCATGATCTAGATGAACCTCTGTTCTTTATAAATTCCCCCTTCTCAAGTATTTTGTTATAGTAGAATGCAGACTGAGAGGCCCTATTAAAACGAATCCTCATCCGCTACCTCAGTACATCACTAGGTACTTACAATCAAACCAACATCCCATCGCATCAAAGCCATTCAAAGGTAACGTCTTTGGCAGCTTTGCATCAAAGAACTTGGGAGATTATTTTATTTAACACTCACCATGCTCACATGAGTGACATTTATTGTCAGTATTGCCACATGACATCAATATAGCAAATGGATCCATAGCAGCATGTTTTCTATGCGTCACCCAATTTCCTTTGGTATCTTCTCCAAATGCTTGGAGGGCGGGGGAGGAAGACACAATAAAATCAAGCCAATTACTTTTCTTGGAGGTGATATTGAAATGCATACAGAACCATAAGATTGCTGCCAAAATCTTGTAAGTTAGAATAAAACTAACAATTTTAAGATAAGATTAAAATGATGAGGCCAAAGAAAGCATTATGCCAAAGACTTTCAACACATCAATAGAAAAAGTAAAACTTGGATTTAATGGAGTGAGACGTGACAGGTGTTACTGTTAGTTTCATCTTTAGAGACACCGATAGCTAGCTAGGGATGAGTGCTTGCTTGGCGTGAGCGAAGCTCTAGGCTTTATGCTTAGCATAATAATGATAACAGTATAGCATCAATAACAATAACAACGTGCATATTGTAAAAGTCAAGTCATTCTTGACTACATACTAAGCTTGGAGTCAGATTAGAAAATACAATACTTCATCTAAAAACAAAACAAGACAAAACAAACTAAATAAAAAAACATGTAACAGGCAGCAGCGCTGTCTAAATTAATAATGGTCCTTAACTCCCAATTTTGTGAAATATTTGAGTGATATTTACTAGAGAACCCTGAATTAGCCAAGAGATGTGCAGCATTAGAAGTGGAACAGCATTTTCCAAATGTAATTGTAGCCAACTCTTCCTATAGAGAAAATTGAATCATTCTGACATGGTCACCATTTGGTGTATGGGTAAAGAAAATTTAGTTCTTATACACACCGTGATTTTGTTCAGTGGTTAAACAATAGAAACCATAAAACTAGCAGTTAAGTGGATGGAACTGGAGAGCTTTTATCAAGTGTGATACCTCAGGTTCAGAGAGGGCACCTTAGGTTTACTCTCATATGTGGATTGCAGCTTGGTTCTTTAGATTGGTGTCTTTTACATGGTGGAGCATGTGTCCTTGTTATATGTTGGAGCGTCTTTTGGGTATATGTCCAGTAGTGGAATATCTGGGTATTCAGGTAGAACTATTTCCAGTTTTCTGAGGAACTGCCAGACAGATTTCCAGAGTGGTTGTACCAGCTTGCAATCCCTTCAGCAATGGAGGAGTGCTCCTCTTTCTCCACATCCTGGCTAGCATCTGCTGTCACCTGAGTTTTTGATCTTAGCCATTCTGAGTGGTGTGAGGCGAAATCTCAGCTTATCCAGCTTTTCTAAATAATAGTTGTGTAGGGTTGACTATTTCTTAAACCTCTGTGGGTCTGTTTTCTCCCACAACTCCCTGCTCCCCATGAAACAAAACAAATTATAAAGGAAAAATAACCTAATGACAAAAGCTCATCACCTCCAATGCCTTTTTGATCTTTCCTAAACTATTTAAGTGGGCCCCGTTCGGGATTAGCATCAGAATACTACAGTATACAGTACACTACACTATACTACACTACACTATACACTACACTATATACTACAGTATATACTATATTACTACATTATTCTATACACTCCATTACAGTATGTACTACACTATACTACACTGCATTATACTACATGACGCTATACTATACTACAGTATATAACACTACTCTACTCTATACTACAATACACCAAAATATACTACACTACACTACACTATACTACAGTACATAACAGGGCACTATGCTATGAGGAAAGGAAACTGTGAGAGTAGAAATGTTAGGTAGGGATGTGGTGGGAGATGAAGAATAGAGCGGGAAAGAGGAGAAAAGTGAACCAAAATGAAGGCTAAATAAAAACCCAAATGGAAACCTGATAATTTGTAAATTATTTATTTAATTTTTTAAGGGAGAAATAATCCTGCATGGCTGATAAATGCTGTCCTTGAAACCCAAGGGTTATTAAACAAAAGCTCCAATGCCCTATGTGGGACACTTCCTTGAGTTGATGGCCAGTGAAACTCATAGGACCCACACAATATAGGCTCTTGCCATACTTTTCAGTTTCCTATGGGACCTAGACAATGCGGCCCTATTGCTGAAGACAGTACACACTGTGGCTGAGTGATACAGGAACCTGAAACTAGAAATGTCTTCCCTGCTCTCTTATTCCCAGAAGGTGTGGTGTAGGCTGTTCGGATAGAAAAGGGATCGGTGGTCTTAAACTGTTGTGAACCTTATGAATTTCAACAATAAGTGACCAATGGAATGATAGCAGCGAGAATGCTATGAGGGTAATCTAGCACTCTTGACTGAGTTTGAGCTCGCTGTGCTGCCTATGACTCTGTTCTAAGCTCCAGAGAGGGGTCATTTGCCCACTCTGGGACTCTCATGCCTTGCCTGTCCAAAGGTGGAACCTTGCTGTCGGGGAGCTCATCTCCACACTGGGGAAAGCCCAGTTAGGGACACAGGAGGAGTCAGTCTGTGATCTTTCCAGTGGCCTGGTAGAGAAGATCATCTGGCACATGGCCTGCTGAGGAACTTCCTTCACCCCTGACTGAACCTCAGATCCCCTCCACAGGAGGGAATGCAGTCTTGGTACTGTAATCCCAGTAAAAAACTCATGGAAAGTCTTTGGCCCTAGATAGGAACTTAACTATTGTTGTGTAGCTAAACTGGCATAGCTCCAAATGGTCTTCTAAATGTTTATTTCTATACCCATAGACAAATAAAACTTTTGTCTGAGAAGGTTCTCTATGCAGTGAATGACAATCAGTGCAGAGACTGCTTAGGTGCTAAGAATAAGTGACAGTTCAACCCTAAAGGTTATATTTATTTAAACTACTCTTCCAAAAGCTCAGGGAAATCACTGAAAAGGATCCAGAAGATGAGACAAAGATCGGTGAAATGCCACTATCCTCAAGACACTATGTAGTCATTGTAGTCATGATCCTATAGCAGCTGAATTTGCCTCCACTGAGCCTGCAAAAGACTGGTCCTGTGCTCAGTCATGGAATGAGGAGAAGCCAATGGGATCAAACTCTCCTTTGTCAACTGCTAGACAGTGACGGGAAGCACAGTCTTTAGTGGTGACCTGTAGAGATTTCCAAACCCATGATTACACGGACAATGCTGGTTAAATTCAGAGGGTCACAATAGAAAGCAAAAAGACAGGAATGTGAGGTGGTCTTGTCCTTGGGAAGAGCAAGGATTGATAGGGGTGGAGAGAGAGAAGAAAAGGAGAGGGAGAGAAGAAACAGAATGCACTGTAGAAATGTTTGGCAAATTATTGGAAATAGTTATCTAGGATGTATGAGCTGACTCGAGTCCAATTTTAATGGGCTGATAGATTCGTATGCTATCATGTGTTTGCTTAGCTCTCTCCTCCCTCCAAAGTATAACGTATCAATGAAAACAAGATACAATATGTATTTTATATTGATTAGGGTATTTAGTTTCTGAACACATGATGTAAGCTATGTTCTAGGAATGCCATTATAGTGTTTTAATTACTCTATTTTGTTAATGAGGAAACCTTCCCTGGGGAAGAATTATAATATAACAGAACTTGCACAGGTACAGTGACAGAAATAGAATCCACAAATGTATACCCTCTGTCTAAGGTCATATTCTCCTCTATCACATCTGAACAAATGCTTTCCATGTAGGCTACCACACTCAGCCACCCTAAAGAAATAAAATTGGTACTTTGTATACAAAGTACCTTGTGTGTGACTGTGAGAAAATGCCCATCAGATAATGAGAGCAGTATAGATCAGACTGCAGAGGAAAAGGCTTCAGACATCTGCAAAGCTACTTCTATTCAAGGTGTGTAAAAGAATGCAAGAAAAAAATTGGAGTGTGAACCAAAATGAGCAGCAACTTCTAAGAGGCAAGTTCCTGAGACTGAGGAATCATTAGCATATTAACTAACAGCTAGCATGTTGGCCCTTTGTTTTCACACAGTTTTCTGTAGAAAGGGAAAGTCATCCTGACTTTTTCTCTAGGAAGGTAAGGTATGATCTTCATTATATATACCTCTTCTGATTGACAACACCCACCCCAACTCCCAAATTTAGAAGTCTATGTGCCCATTGACTCTGTAAACAATTTCAAGATATTGGGGTAATTATGAGGATGAAAGAATTCTAAGTGTACTTTATGCTATAATTAAAAAGGTTTTGAAGCTGGAGAGATGGCTTAGTGGTTAAGAGCACTGACTGAGAAGGGATTGGGGGGGCTTTGGGGAGGGGAGAAATTGGGAAAGGTTTTACCATGGCAATGTAAATGAAGATGATGTTCAATTAAAAAAAATAGCACTGACTGCTCTTCTAAAGGTCCTGAGTTCAAATCTGAGCAACCACATGGTGGCTCACAACTATCTGTAATGAGATCCAATGCCCTCTTCTGGGGTGTCTGAAGACAGCTACAGTGTACTTACATCTAACAAATAAATAAATTTTTTTTTAAAAAAGGTTTTGGAATAAAAGCCAAAATATTGTAGTTTCTTGATAGACACATACTTCGAAGCTATCAGAAATAATATTCTAGAAGGGTTCATGTCCATGAGAAAGTTACATTTTTATGCATTTTATACATGGAACACATACACATACACATGATTCTAGAAATGCATCTGAGTATTAAAAACATTCAGAAAAAATTGCATGAGTACTGAACATGCGTAGACTTTTTTTTGTCATTCAGAAACAATAAAATATGACAATGATTTAAATAGTATGTATGTTGGACTAGGCATTATAGATAATCTATAGATAATTTAAGTACATGGGAGGGGCCTTTGCTGTGTAAGAAAACAAGCCAGAAGGAAACCATCCAGTAAGCAGTGTTCCTTCACCAGTATCTGCTTCAAGGTTTTGCCTTGAGTTCCTACCTTGACATTTCTCCAAGTTAGACTGTAAAGTGTAAGATGAAATGAACTCTCCTCCCCCAAACTGCTTCTGTTCATGGTGTTTATCACAGCAACAGAAAGAAAGCAAGGACATAATCCCTCATGTGAACCAGGAAGAAGAGCTCAGATGATGCATACGATTTAATATTGAATCCCATATTTAACACCAACTTTTCTCTAGAGGAGTATTCTCCAATAGAGCTTCCCATAATGACAGCAGTGCTCTTGGCATTTGTCACCTGAGACAGTCATCTCTATGACACGTGGCTGCTATAGACATGAAGCATGGTTGGTATGATTGAAGCACTGGATAATTAATTTAACGTCATTAGTTAACTCATCTTTAAATAGCTGTGTATCGTGAAATGCTTCATCATTGGTTTGCACATCTCTAAAGGATGAAAGAATGGGCACTATTAATATTTCTGTGCAATGTTATTTTCTAAAATGCCTGAAAATTTTAAATATTTTCTAAACATAAACATTTTAGTCTACCAAAATAAATTTTCAGATGATGACAGAAAGAAAATTTATAGTCAGTGGCTTAGAGTTAATAAATTGTAATGACAGAAGACTGGGAAATATTTGATGCTATTCACTAACACACACACACACACACACACACACACACATACACACACACACACACAAAGCAGAAACCCAACTTTTGTTCTTATCTGAGTTCTAAGCAAAGTAATAAACCAGAAAAAAGATCAAATAAGTAGAGGTGAAATATTTTTACTATGGATAAGGGTGTTATTTGGATAGATTCTAATACAAAAGCCTATACTCAACACAACTGGAGAATCTGGAGGAAATGGACAATTTCCTAGACAGATTCCAAATACCAAAATTAAATCAGGATCAAATAGATCATCTAAACAGTCCCATAACCCCCAAAGAAATAGAAGGGGTCATAGAAAGTCTTCCAACCAAAAAAGGCACAGGACTAGACAGTTTTAGTGCAGAATTCTATCAGACATTGAAGACCTAGTACCCAGAGGATTCCCCTGCATACAATAAAGACATGTGCTCCACTATGTTTATAGCAGCCTTGTTTATAATAGCCAGAAATTGGAAGAAGCCCAAATATCCCTCAAAGGAGGAATGGATACAGAAAATGTGGTATATTTATACAATGGAATACTACTCAGAAATTAAAAATAATGAATTCATGCAATTTGTAGGTAAATGGTTAGATTTGGAAAATATCATCCTAAGTGAGTTAACCCAATCACAAAAGAATACACATGAAATCCAATCACTGATAAGTGGATATTAATGAGCCCAGAAGCCCTAAATACTCAAGGCACAATTAGCAATTCAAATGATTCCCAAGAAGAAGAAAGGAGAGGACCCTGGGCCTGAAAAGATTGGATCCAGTTTTGTAGACCCAGAACAGAGAAATCATGGGGGGGGGATGATTGGGGAATAGTTGGGGGGGGAGAGGAATTATGGGATGTATGGTGGGGGGGAACTGGGAAAGGGGAAAGACTTTGGAATGTAAACATAGAATATAGAAAATAAAAATTTAAGTATAGGTTTTTGTAGTAGGATCTGATGATTTTTTGAATTTCCTCAGTTTCTGTTGTTATATCTCCCTTTTCATTTCTAATTTTGTTAATTTGAATACTGTCTCTGTGCCCTTTAGTAAGTCTGGCTAGGGGTTTATCTATCTTCTTGATCTTCTCAAAGAACCAGCTCCTGGTTTTGTTGATTCTTTGTATGGTTCTCTTTGTTTCAACTTGATTGATTTCAGCCCTGAGTTTGATGATTTCCTGTCTTCTACTCCTCCTGGGTGAAATTGCTTCTTTTTGTTCCAGAGCTTTCAAGTGCGCCATTAAGTTGCTGGTATATGCTCTCTCCTGTTTCTTTTTGTAGACACTCAGGGCTATGAGTTTTCCTCTAAGCACTGCTTTCATTGTGTCCCATAGATTTGGGTATGTTGTGCCTTCATTTTCATTAAGTTCTAAGAATTCTTTGATTTCTTTCTTTATTTCTTCCTGGACTAAGGTATCATTGAGTAGAATATTGTTCAGCCTCCAAGCGTATGTGGATTTTCTGTTGTTTTTGTTGCTATTGAAGAACACTCTTACTCCATGGTGATCTGATAAGAGGCATGGGATTAGTTCGATCTTTTTATATTTGTTGAGATCTGTCTTGTGTCCAATTATATGGTCGATTTTGGAGAAGGTACCATGAGGGGCTGAGAAAAAGGTATAGTCTTTTGCTTTAGGGTGAAATGTTCTATATATATATATCTGTTAAATCCAATTGCTCCAAAGTTTCGATGAGTTTCTCCGTGTCTCTGTTTAGTTTCTGTTTTCCTGGTCGGTCCACTGTAGATAGAGGAGTATTGAGGTCCCCCACAATCATTGTGTTAGGTGCAATGTGTGCTTTGAGCTTTAGTAAGGTTTCTTTTACAAATGAGGGTGCCCTTACATTTGGAGCGTAGATGTTTAGAATTGTGAGTTCCTCTTGGTGGATTCTTCCTTTGACTAGCAGGAAGTGACCTTCTGTGTCTCTTTTGATGACTTTGGGTTGAAAGTCAATTTTATCTGATATTAAAATGGCTACTCCAGCTTGCTTCCTGTGACTATTTGCTTGCAAAATTGTCTTCCATCCTTTTACTCTAAGGTAGTGTTTGTCTTTGACTCTGAGGTGTGTTTCCTGTAAGCAGCAAAATGTAGGGTCCTGTTTCCGTATCCAGTCTGTTAGTCTATGTCTTTTTATTGGGGAGTTGAGTCCATTGATGTTAAGAGATATTAAGGAATAGAGATTATTACTTCCTGACATTTTTGATGTTATTTTTGTTTTTGAGTAGTTATCTTCCTTTGAGTTTGATGGAAGAAGTTTACTGTCTTGCCTTTTCTTGGGTGCCATTTCCTTCCTTGTGTTGGAGTTTTCCTCCTATTATCCTTTGTAGAGCTGGGTTAGTGGAAAGATATTGTGTAAATTTGGTCCTGTCATGGAATATTTTGATTTCTCCATCTATGTTGATTGAGAGTTTTGCTGGGTATAGTAGTCTTGGCTGACATTTGTTTTCTCTTAGGGTTCCAGAAAAACGGAAATGAATTGTAAATATAGAATATATCCAATAAAAAAAATCCAAAAGAAAAATATCAAAGAGACATCTATTGGAGAGTTTGAATAGAGAAAAGAGAGTGGGGAAATAACATAATTATATTAGTCTCAAAATGTAAACCATATTACTTTTAAAATTCAATCATCAAGGCCCTTGATTCATAATCACTGCTTGTCATTAGCCTGCATGAAAGGCTGAAATCAGAGGGCTGAGAAATTCAGGCAAACTTTACAACAATATTAGAGCAGGTAATACTTGTAAGTTTTCAAATATTTTCTTAAAATATTTTTCTGTTTCTTTATTAAGGGTAATCTACCAAGCAGTCGCCTAATCAAATAAAAGAGGTCTTACATTCAAAAAAAAAAAAAGGAAATATCCTACATATGAATCTTGCAGAGATGTTTTTATCAACTCTGGTTTCTATCCTTTTAGATAGTTCTAGCTTGTGTCAACTGAACATAAAATTAGCAAGCACTGTTGACTGCTTGTCAACAAGACAAACAAACAGCATTATTCTTTCTAGTCTATCTCCAAGAATATACATTAATATCAATATTTAATTATAAACATTCCAAAAATTTAAAGCTCATGGTCTTTTAAAATTTAACAATTTAAAAAATATCTTTAAAATATCCAATACTGTTAAAAATCCAAAATCTTTTTTTGAAAGTTTTTTTATCTATATTGTTTGTTTACATTCCAATGGCTTACCCCTTTCCCAGTTCACCCCCACCATATGTCTCATAAGTCCTCCCCCCCCAACTATTCCTCAATCATCCCCCCCACCATTTCTCTGTTCTGGGTCTACAAAACTGGATCCAATCTTTTCAGGCCCAGGGTCCTCTCCTTTCTTCTTCTTAAGAATCATTTGGAGTGAGCGGCTGGAATCAGGTACATGGCCAGAGTTATAGCTTAGCTTAGCTCTGCAGGAGATCCGGGCACAGAAAACTCAGCTGCGGGTGCAGACTACAGGCCGGGACCAGCTCTCTGAGCGGACTAGCAGCGAGGGGCCACCGGGCCGCCTCGGGGCACAGCTCAGCACTCTAGCAACTGGAGTTAGGGGCCTGGACTCAGAGCGAGCATAGTCCAGCACAGACAAGCTGCCAGAAGGGATCTGTCTCCTGGGGACAGGCGTGCTGTGCTTTCAGCAGGGCGCCATCTACAATAAGACCAACTAACGCCAGAGATAAAGAGATGGCAAAAGGCAAACGTAGGAACGTTATTAAAAGAAATCAAGGCAACATGGCACCATCTGAACCCAATTCGCCAACCACAGCAAGTCCAGGATACCCCAGCACACCAGAAAAACAAGAGTTAGATATAAAAGCACAGGTCATGATGCTCCTAGAGGAACACAAAAAAGACATAAACAAATCTCTTAAAGAAATGCAGGGGAACATCAATAGAGTAGAAGCTCTTACAATCCAAACACAAAAAACACTTAAAGAACTCCAGGAGAATATGGGCCATCAGACAGAAACCAATAAAGAGGAAGTGAGAAAATCAGTTAAAGAAATGCAGGAGAACTTGAAACAACAGGCAGAAGTCATGAAAGAGAAAGCACAAAAATATATTAAAGAATTACATGAAAACACAAACAAACAAATGATGGAACTGAGCAAAACCATCCAAGATCTGAACACAGAGGTAGAAACAACTAAGAAATCACAAAAGGAGGCAACCTTGGAGATAGAAAACCTTGGGAAGAAAACAGGGGTCGTAGATGCAAACATAAACAACAGAATACAAGAGATAGAAATAAGAATCTCCGATGCTGAAGATAACATAGTAACCATTGACTCCACAGTCAAAGAAAACGCAAAATCCAAAAGGCTTGTAACCCAAAACATCCAGGAAATCCAGGACACAATGAGAAGACCAAACCTAAGGATTATAGGGATAGATGAGAGTGAAGATCTACAACTTAAAGGGCCAGCAAATATCTTTAACAAAATTATGGAAGAAAACTTTCCTAACTTAAAGAGAGAGATGCCCATGAATGTACAAGAAGCCTACAGAACTCCAAACAGACTGGACCAGAACAGAAACACCTCCCGTCACATAATAATCAAAACCCCAAATGTACTAAACAAAGAAAGAATATTAAAGGCAGTAAGAGAAAAGGGCCAAGTAACATATAAAGGAAGACCTATCAGAATCACACCAGACTTCTCTCCAGAAACCATGAAAGCTAGAAGATCCTGGGCAGACCTCATGCAGACCCTAAGAGAAAACAAATGTCAGCCTAGACTACTATACCCAGCAAAACTCTCAATCAACATAGATGGAGAAATCAAAATATTCCATGACAGGACCAAATTTACACAATATCTTTCCACTAACCCAGCTCTACAAAGGATAATAGGAGGAAAACTCCAACACAAGGAAGGAAATGGCACCCAAGAAAAAGCAAGACAGTAAACTTCTTCCATCAAACTCAAAGGAAGATAACTACTCAAAAACAAAAATAACATCAAAAATGTCAGGAAGTAATAATCTCTATTCCTTAATATCTCTTAACATCAATGGACTCAACTCCCCAATAAAAAGACATAGACTAACAGACTGGATATGGAAACAGGACCCTACATTTTTCTGCTTACAGGAAACACACCTCAGAGTCAAAGACAAACACTACCTTAGAGTAAAAGGATGGAAGACAATTTTGCAAGCAAATGGTCACAGGAAGCAAGCTGGAGTAGCCATTTTAATATCAGATAAAATTGACTTTCAACCCAAAGTCATCAAAAGAGACACAGAAGGTCACTTCCTGCTAGTCAAAGGAAGAATCCACCAAGAGGAACTCACAATTCTAAACATCTACGCTCCAAATGTAAGGGCACCCTCATTTGTAAAAGAAACCTTACTAAAGCTCAAAGCACACATTGCACCTAACACAATGATTGTGGGGGACCTCAATACTCCTCTATCTACAGTGGACCGACCAGGAAAACAGAAACTAAACAGAGACACGGAGAAACTCATCGAAACTTTGGAGCAATTGGATTTAACAGATATATATATATAGAACATTTCACCCTAAAGCAAAAGACTATACCTTTTTCTCAGCCCCTCATGGTACCTTCTCCAAAATCGACCATATAATTGGACACAAGACAGATCTCAACAAATATAAAAAGATCGAACTAATCCCATGCCTCTTATCAGATCACCATGGAGTAAGAGTGTTCTTCAATAGCAACAAAAACAACAGAAAATCCACATACGCTTGGAGGCTGAACAATATTCTACTCAATGATACCTTAGTCCAGGAAGAAATAAAGAAAGAAATCAAAGAATTCTTAGAACTTAATGAAAATGAAGGCACAACATACCCAAATCTATGGGACACAATGAAAGCAGTGCTTAGAGGAAAACTCATAGCCCTGAGTGTCTACAAAAAGAAACAGGAGAGAGCATATACTAGTAACTTAATGGCGCACTTGAAAGCTCTGGAACAAAAAGAAGCAATTTCACCCAGGAGGAGTAGAAGACAGGAAATCATCAAACTCAGGGCTGAAATCAATCAAGTTGAAACAAAGAGAACCATACAAAGAATCAACAAAACCAGGAGCTGGTTCTTTGAGAAGATCAAGAAGATAGATAAACCCCTAGCCAGACTTACTAAAGGGCACAGAGACAGTATTCAAATTAACAAAATTAGAAATGAAAAGGGAGATATAACAACAGAAACTGAGGAAATTCAAAAAATCATCAGATCCTACTACAAAAACCTATACTCAACATAACTGGAGAATCTGGAGGAAATGGACAATTTCCTCGATAGTTACCAAATACCAAAATTAAACCAGGATCAAATAGATCGTCTAAACAGACCCATAACCCCCAAAGAAATAGAAGGGGTCATAGACAGTCTTCCAACCAAAAACAGCACAGGACCAGACGGTTTTAGTGCAGAATTCTATCAGACCTTCAAAGAAGTCCTGATACCGATACTCTTCAAATTATTCCACAAAATAGAAACAGAAGGAACACTACCCAACTCATTCTATGAAGCCACAATTACCCTGATACCAAAACCACACAGAGATCCAACTAAGAAAGAGAACTACAGGCCAATTTCTCTTATGAATATCGATGCAAAAATACTAAACAAAATACTTGCCAACCGAATCCAAGAATACATCAAAACGATCATTCACCATGATCAAGTTGGCTTCATCCCAGGGATGCAGGGATGGTTCAATATACGGAAATCCATCAACGTAATCCACTACATAAACAAACTCAAAGAAAAAAACCACATGGTCATCTCATTGGATGCTGAAAAAGCATTTGACAAAATTCAGCATCCTTTCATGCTAAAGGTCCTAGAAAGAACAGGAATTCAAGGCCCATATCTAAACATAGTAAAAGCAATATACAGCAGACCAGTAGCCAACATCAAGGTAAACGGAGAAAAACTCGAAACAATCCCTCTAAAATCAGGGACTAGACAAGGCTGTCCCCTCTCGCCATATCTCTTCAATATAGTACTTGAGGTACTAGCTAGAGCAATTCGACAACAGAGGGAAGTCAAAGGGATACAAATCGGAAAGGAAGAAGTCAAACTATCACTATTTGCAGATGATATGATAGTTTACTTAAGTGACCCAAAAACCTCCACCAGAGAACTCCTGCAACTGATAAACAACTTCAGCAAAGTGGCTGGCTATAAAATCAACTCAAGTAAATCAGTAGTCTTCCTATACGCGAAGGATAAGCAGGCCGAGAAAGAAATTAGGGAAATGACACCCTTCACAATAGCCACAAATGATATAAAGTATCTTGGAGTGACGCTAACCAAACATGTGAAAGATTTATACGACAAAAACTTCAGGTCTCTGAAGAGGGAAATTGAAGAAGACATCAGAAAATGGGAAAATCTTCCATGCTCGTGGGTTGGCAGGACTAATATAGTCAAAATGGCAATCTTGCCCAAAGCAATATACAGATTCAATGCAATTCCCATCAAAATCCCAACTCAGTTCTTCATAGAGCTAGAAAGAGCAATTCTCAAATTCATCTGGAATAACAAAAAACCCAGGATAGCTAAAACTATCATCAACAGCAAAAGAACTTCTGGGGGAATCAATATCCCGGACCTCAAGCAATATTACAGAGCAGTGGTATTAAAAACTGCATGGTATTGGTTCAGTGACAGGGAAGCGGATCAATGGAATAGGATCGAAGACCCAGAATTGAACCCACACATCTATGGCCAATTGATCTTCGACAAAGGAGCTGAAAACATCCAGTGGAAAAAAGATAGCCTTTTCAACAGATGGTGCTGGTTCAACTGGAGGTCAACATGCAGAAGAATGAGAATTGATCCACTCTTATCTCCTTGCACTAAGCTCAACTCCAAGTGGATCAAAGACCTCCACATAAAACCAGACACACTAAAACTAATAGAAAAGAAACTGGGGAAGACCCTTGAGGACATTGGCTCGGGGGAAAAATTCCTGAACAGAACACCAATTGCTTATGCTCTAAGAGCAAGAATAGACAAATGGGACCTCATAAAACTACAAAGTTTCTGTAAGGCAAAAGACACTGTCAAAAGGATAAATCGGCAACCAACAAATTGGGAAAAAATCTTCACCAACCCCACATCCGACAGAGGGCTAATCTCCAATGTATACAAAGAACTCAAGAGGTTAGACCCCAGAAAACCAAATAACCCTATCCAAAAATGGGGTACAGAGCTAAACAGAGTCTTTTCACCTGAAGAAATTCGGATGGCTGAGAAACACCTTAAAAAATGTTCAACATCACTAGTCATTAGGGAAATGCAAATTAAAACAACCCTGAGATTTCACCTCACACCAGTCAGAATGGCTAAGATTAAAAACTCAGAAGACATCAGGTGTTGGCGAGGATGTGGAGAAAGAGGAACACTCCTCCACTGCTGGTGGGAATGCAAGCTGGTACAACCACTCTGGAAATCAGTATGGCGGTTCCTCAGAAAACTGGGCGTGATACTTCCGGAGGACCCAGCCATACCACTCCTGGGAATATACCCAGAAGATTCCCCAGCATGCAATAAAGATACATGCTCCACTATGTTCATAGCAGCCTTATTTATAATAGCCAGAAGCTGGAAAGAACCCAGATGTCCCTCAACAGAGGAATGGATACAAAAAATGTGGTATATATACACAATGGAGTACTATACAGCCATTAGAAACAATGAATTCATGAAATTCTTAGAGAAATGGATGGAGCTGGAGAATGTCATACTAAGTGAGGTGACCCAGTCTCAAAAGAATACCCATGGTATACAGTCACTGATAAGTGGATATTAGCCTAGAAGCTTGGAACACCAAAGACACAAATCACATATCAAGTGATGTCTCACAAGAAGAAAGGAGTGGACACTGGTGCTAGAATGGACCAAAACATCATTGTGGGAGAGTACAAGAACAGTAAAGTGGGAGGGGGTGGATGCGGGAGCAGGGGGAGGGAAAAGGACATGTGGGGCCTTTGGGGGTGGGGAACCAGAAAAAGGGAAATGAATTGTAAATATAGAATATATACAATAAAAAAATCAAAAAAAAAGAAAATAAAAATTTAAATAAAATTTTAAAAAAAGAAGACCTAGTACCAATACTCTTCAAACTATTCCAAAAAACAGAAACAGAAGGAACACTACCCAACTCATTCTATGAAGCCACAATTACACTGACACCAAAACCACACAAAGATCCAAGTAAGAAAGAGAACTTCAGACCAATTTCCCTTATGAACATCGATGCAAAAATACTCAATAAAATTCTTGCCAGCTGAATCTAAGAACACATCAAAATGATCATTCATCATGATCAAGTTGGCTTCATCCCAGGGATGCAGGGATGGTTCAATATACGAAAATCCATCAATGTAATCCACTACATAAACAAACTCAAAGAAAAAAAACATGGTCATCTCATTGGATGCTGAAAAAGCATTTAACAAAATTCATCATCCTTTCATGCTAAAAGTTTTGGAAAGAACAGGAATTCAAGGCCCATACCTAAACATAGTAAAAGCAATTTACAGCAGACCGGTAGCCAGCATCAAAGTAAACGGAGAGAAACTTGAAGCAATCCCACTAAAATCAGGCACTAGACAAGGCTGCCCTCTCTCACCATATCTTTTCAATATAGTACTTGAGGTACTAGCTAGAACAATTTGACAACAAGGAAGTCAAAAGGATACAAATTGGAAAGGAAGAAGTCAAACTATCACTATTCACAGATGATATGATAGTATACTTAAGTGACCCAAAAAACTCCACCAGAGAACTACAGCTGATAAACAACTTCAGCAAAGTGGCTGGTTATATAATCAACTCAAGCAAATCAGTAGCCTTCCTATACTCAAAGGATAAGCAGGTTGAGAAAGAAATTAGGGAAATGACACCCTTCACAATAGCCACAAACAATATAAAGTATCTTAGTGTGACTCTAACCAAACAAGTGAAAATTTTGTATGAAAAGAACTTCAGGTCTCTGAAGAAGGAAATGGAAGAAACCCTCAGAAAATGGAAAAATCTTCCATGCTCGTGGGTTGGCAGGATTAATATAGTTAAAATGGCAATCTTGCCAAAAGCAATATACAGATTCAACGCAATCCCCATCAAAATCCCAACTCAGTTCTTCACAGAGGTAAGTTTTCTTCCTTAGTGGATAAGAAATACACAAAAGGGTCAGACAAGATTATGCTAATAGCTTTTTAATATAGTAAACAAACTTGTCTTAGTTTTGTTTCTACAACTGTAATAAACATATGACAAAAAGCAACTTGGGGAAGAAAGGGTTTACTTCAGCTTTCTCTTTGTTTTCCATTATTGATAGAAGCATGCAAGGAACTTAACACAGGAACCAGAGGCAGGGACTGCAGCAGACTCCACGGAAGGATGCTGCTTACTGCCTTTCTTTCTCTTCCATAGCCTACTCAGCCTGCTTTCTTACACAACCCAGGACCATGTGCCCAGGAGTGACATTGCTCCTAGCAGGCTTGGCTCTCCCACAACAATCTTTAATCAACAATATCTCCTCAGAACTGACTAGAGACCAATCTCACCAAGGCATTCTCTCAGTTAAGATACTATCACCCCATGTGACCATGGCCTGTAACAAGTTGACAAAATCCTATCTGGTATTGAACATCAGATGTCAGAAGAAAGAATCATCCTCTGCCTGTACTTTTATTGTATATCACAATTTTGGGTGCGGGGTGTAGCTGGCTTTCAGAAGCATTTGACCATGTACATGAAGCCATGGTCTGGTCACAGCTTGGTCTTAGGTAAGATAAAATGAATGAAAAATACTGAGGTCTCTCCATTTTAAGATATTACTTATGCTTTATTTGAATATATAGGTGTTAACCTATAAAGTTTAGGATCCTTAAAATAAAAGGTGTTGGCCCCAAAATGTGATCTACTGATGTATTAAATGCTTCCAAGGGATCAGGCAATAGACCCAAATGTCATGTCATAAGATGTAAAATTTATACAAGAAAATAGAGTGAAAAATTTTTGCGAATTTGAGTTAGGCAAAGATTTCACAAACGGGATATAAAAGAATAGCCCCAAACAATAACAGCCACAGAAAAACATTGGATTTCACTAAAATTAAAATTGTCCTCCTTTCAAACATTCTATAAGAACACACACACAAAGCAGGGCCTTTCAGAAGGCATATGTCTTTTTACTTTTCAGATACTGTGACAAAACATCATGATCAAGACAACTTATAGAGGAAAGGATTTATTGCTGCTGATAGTTTCAGAAAGCTAGAGTGCATGGCCGACATGCAGGAAGCCTGCATGTAAGCAGAAAGGTGATGGAGCAGTTGCTGAGAGTTGCACACCGGTATCTGAAAGTAGGAGGCAGAGAGTGTTAACTGTGAGTGGAATGGAACCTCAAATTCTATCTCCGTGACATAATTCCTTCAACAATGCCTCGGCTCCTAATTCTTTCCAAACAGTTCCACCAACTGAGGATCTAGATTCAAACAGCTGAGCTGAGATTAAAACCACAACAGCATATTTGATGAAAGACCATCTTCATAGAGATACTCCTATTCCCTAGGGTAACTTTACTTTGCAGGAACTGGGGTGCATGGTGGTGGTGGGGAGGGTGTGTGACCCAGGAGGATTTAGAGTGGAGAGAAGATTTAGTGGAAATTATGTAAATAAAGTACTCGTATATACAATTCTTAATAAACAATGTAAAAAATCCTTTTGTTTTGTTTGAAACAACATTTTACTATGTAGACTGAGTTGACCTTGGACTCAAAGAGATCCACCTATCTCTCTGATTCTCAAATGCCTGGATTAAACGTATGTGTCACCACACCCAGCCAACAAATCTTCAAAAATCTCTAATATAAAATATTGGGCAAAAGATTTTGATCCTTATCTATACACGCATGTTAAGACAAATAAAATGCCACTGCTAGTAGTAAAATGTAGTTTTCCTCCCCTCTCCTCTTTCCTCCTCTCTTCTCACCTATCTTTTTCTTTCTTGTGGTTTTAGGGACAGAATCTGGGCCTTTGTGCATGTGAACATGCACTCTCCCACGGAGCACACATCAACTTGAGAAAAGATGATCTTACTGACTTTGAATTCAGGGTCCATCCTCCTCCTCGGCCTCAAGAGTACTGGAATTATATGCATAGATCTCCAACCCCCAACTAGAGACTGTGATTTATAGCCATAATGCAATGCCATGGAGCACCTTTTTGAAACGGCTAGAAGTAAAACGAGGGGAAAGTAAAGGTTGGCAGAGGGTGTAGAGAATGAATTATTTATTGATTATAAGAAATACAAAGGGTTTTTTAAAAACCTGCTTTAGAAAACAATTGGCCAGTCTTTAAAAGTTCAACATACCTGTTCTAACTACATCTATAGTCCAAGGTGTTCTGTCTTCAGGGAGCCAGGACTGGCCTTCTTAAGTCTACTCTTACTCAGCTCTAACCTGTTCATTACATAGCACGCAGGACAATATTTTAAAACCCTGTCACTTCGTTGTGCTTAAACTTTGCCATTGTTTCCCCAATGGCATAAAAGAAAACCCAAAGTTCTCACCATGGCTTGCAAGGTCAGCTCAGCTCTGGAACGCTGCCTGGGCAGGCCATCCTTTCTCTTATTGCCCTGCAGCAGCACAGGGCTTCTCATGTACACCATCATGGTTTTGCACAGCTGCTTTTTGCTTACTCATTCTTTCTGGCATGGTGGGCCACCAGAATCTCTTGTCTGGTTCCCTTTCTTCATTCAGTTCTGACATCTCTGTAGAATACCATACCTGACCACCAGTGTAAGTGTTGGGTGCTAGGTATCTATTTCTGAGGAACCAGGCACCCCCAAATACAATGGCCTAAAACAAGGTATTACTGTGGGTTTAGTGGACTGGGCTGAGTTATTCTGCAGTTCTTTGCACAGGCAGCTCCATTCATCTGGAGGCTGGGAGAAAACTTCCTAAATGGGTGTCTTGTTCAGCTGGATGTCCCTCTGTGGGGCCTCTCACTGAAGAGTTTGGCTTGGGTCTTTGCACAATGCATCTGGGTTTCTGAGTTTCAGGACAGGGATGTTTCTCTGAAGGCCTGCTTGGAGGATACCAAGGTGTTCTGCTGCATTCTATTGGCTAAAGTTAACCACAGGTACGTGTGGAATCAAAGACAAGTGCTGCCTTCTTAGAGGAGCAAGTCTCTCTCTCTCTCTCTCTCTCTCTCTCTCTCTCTCTCTCTCTCTCTCTCACACACACACACACACACACAGGAATGAAATAAGTTATTTGTCAACAAACTTTAAGCAAGCCAGCATAATGTTTCAGGTAACTTTTTTCTCCATTGTGTCACACTGTCTGCTATTATGCTATAAGTTTATGTATCCAATACTTTCCTTTGCCTACCCTGCTAGACATTGGGTTATGCCGGTGTCATAGGACCTGAGTTCCTGTCCAGTTTTCATACCATTCTACCCTGTCTTAGTTAGGTTTTACTGCTGTGAACAGACACCATGACCAAGGCAACTCTTATAAAGACATTTAATTGGAGCTGGTTTACAGGTTCAGACATTCATTTTATTATTGTTTTGTTTCAAAGGCAAACAGAAGACTGACTTCCAGGCAGCTCGGATGCAGGTCTTAAAGCACGGAATAGGACCACACCTCCTAATAGTGCCACTCCATGGACCAAGTATATTCAAACCATCACATCCCCTAGTATCTAGTACAACAACCCATTGCTGGCCTGCCTTCAGGGCAGTGTGAGTAGCACTCGCCCAGCCTGCCCTTTCAGCTCATTAGGAAAGTGCCTTGTTTCTCTCTTTCTACTTCATACCGAGTTTTCACAATGAGAGTGAAATGATTTTTTTTCTGATCAGTGTTTTTGCTAAAAAAAAAAAATGTGTTCTTTGAAAGCATTCTCTTCTCAGAAGCCTTCTTTCTGCTGCGTGGCAAACAATCTGAGTCTGTGAGTAAGATGTGAGGCTGACTGCAGAGAACAGAGACCAAGTCACTGAGGGTTTACTTCAGGGAAGCATCAAGCTGTAGTCAGAGACACAAACTCACATTTTCTCAATAGCTTTATTAATAATAAAAGGATGCTTAGATTTCTATTGCATTATTGCCCTTAAAGGTCCAACTTTGGAAATAGAAGAGCACACCTGCTCCCAAACTCTAGAGGTTTCAGAAATTTGCATTCATTGTAAAAATGAATAAAACTGTGTCAATGAATTTGCCCATTCTGCTTATTATTCCTAAAACTATTCATTTCTTGGTACTCTTGGCCATTCACAATCTTAGTCATGACCAAGAATAATTTACTTAGAATGAGACTCCACCCATCTTCATACAAGCGTGTGTGAGTTCTGGTGTTTCACTCAGTCAACATTGCCTTGGGGCACTTGGTGTTATTCACTTGAGCTTCATGGACTCAACTACTCTGGTCATATTCTTCCAAGACATATCTTTCATCATTGGAGCAAAATTGGCTTATAAATTCTACCGAAGTATGTGTCTTTCTATAAATTACCCTGAAAACAGTCAATGATCATCTATGCTAGTGTTATATTGAATAGTATTATTACACTCAAAATCTCAAAATCTAATTGGTCATAAAGAGAATAACTTGAAATATATATATATATATATATATATGTGTGTGTGTGTGTGTGTGTGTGTGTGTGTGTGTATTTCTGAGCCTAATTCTTCTAGTACTGTAAAAATGAGAAAGATGTATGATAAACTGATACAGGGTTCTGTGTGTTCAGGGCTTGAGTAGCTAGCTTGGATTATTAACATTTGTTAATGATATTACCTTCAAAGTCATACAAAGATCATAATATAGTTCTTACATGACCCATGGGACACTAATGTTATTGTTAACATTGGCATTCTAGCATTCATCCATTTGCTGTAAAATATACCAATGGAAATAGCCGTAGGGAAGAAGAGGGTTTATTTGACATCTACGTTCCAGCCCATCACTAAACAAACTCATGCAGCAAGTTTGCTGGTTCTCTGGCAGGTTTATGTTTAGCTAGCCTTTGAATATGGCCCAGAGTGGTTAATTCAGGGACAGTTCACGCTCACACTCGTCTAGGACCTCCTACATTAGGTAGCAATCAAGACAATCACCTACAGACATGCCCACATGACAATTTGATCTAGGAGTTGGTAAAGTTTTTTCTCAGAAAACTCTAGGCTATGTCAAGTTGACAATTAAGTTAACTAGGATGACCAGTTACTTTTGTTTTGACAGGATACGCTGAATGCAGCTTCTCTAATAGTTCTCCAAATTAACTAGTCTTTGTATAGTTTTCCATCCAAAAGGAAAATGAAAGCTATGTCTCTCTGGTTGGTTGCACCCTAGGTAAACAGGAGTTTAGTAGATTTTAATTCATTTATTGCTCACTTTACATCATATTTCTTTTACCACTCCATGAATTCATTACCTTAGGCACAGCGACTGAAGTCCTTAATTCATGCTTGAGTTGCTCCTTTGCTAAATGTCAGTCCCTGGCCATCTGGATAATGAACACACCTCTGATTTATCTGACAGTAGAATGCTTAGTGACAGAAGGTGAATTTCCATCTGGGCACTAAAACTCAAGTTTGGGCAGTTTTTCCCCATTGGAAAAAAAAAAAAACCCTGGTTAGATTAATTTCATTCAAGTTATTCTGAACCTCTTTGATTTTCTTTAGGAATGAGGTTGACCAGATGGTAAATATCTTAGTCTTTGTGCTCAAGGACATCTTGCCTGTCAAATACGGGGTTGTGTCATTGTTGCATGAAGTTGCCTATAAACCATGTAAATAAATCTGCAAGATTGTATTCTATTCAGACATTATTTACAGAAATAGGTAGTAGGCCCTGTTTGGTTTTTGGAATGTAGCTAATTGACTTGTGGTTTAGGGTATCAGAGCTGAGAGTTGAGTGTACTGATTGGGGTGTAAGATAACAGAGAATCCAGTGACTTGCCATTCAGTTCCGAATCTGCCACTTTGGCTTAATTAAACAGGCATTTACTGTTCAGATGGAAAAACTGTGGCTTGTGGTGATGGACTCCTTTCTTAACTCTCCAGGTTCAGATGTAGTCTTAGAACTATCAAGACAATATTGCAAACAGGTGCCATCTATTTTTCCTATGTGAGAAGAGATGAACTTGTCACTCCTCAGACAGAGTCAGCTCCTGAAGACCAAGAGGCTGCATAGGGGTGGCTCTAATTCCTTATGGACTCAGAATCCAGTGCCACATTCCCAGGTCAAGTCTTCTAAAATCCTTAAATGGGACTACAGGGTCTTGCCCACTGTTTGCCTGTGGATGGCAATCACTGTGTTGGAAGTTATCCCACACTCTGTCAAAGACAGAAATCCTTTTTTTATCCTTTTGGTTAATAAGTGAGAGCAACAGCGAACAGTGACAGTATCTATTGTGTAGAGCTCTTGATAGGGTCCAATCAGTGCAAACAAGCAAGAGTGCCCAAAATAAAGCATATGGCTGATAAAAGTTAGTCACTGGATTTATAAGTGTCATATCTAGTGGCATTGACATGTCTCCTCCGACATGGTGTCCCCTGATTTTGATGATCTTGGTTCTTTCTGTAGTTCCACACCTCTCCCCTTGATATGTATCTCAATCACCATTCATCCGACAGCACACACCAAGATTTCTTCCCAAGATCTTCACCCTCAGTTGCCATTCTCTGCAGTGAGCTAACCTGAGCTACTCTTGACAGCATCTCAGTCAGCAAAGTGAAACTAAGCAGACATTAATAAAATAAAAATTTTAAAGCTTATATTGCTGCTAAAATGTTACCTGGAGGATTTGAATTTTCCAGATTTGCCAATATTTAAAGATACAAATTTCCAGGTAGACATCTAAGAGGAATGGCAGGAGATACATCTAAATAAACATGTGTGTTGCTAGTAAGGTCACTTATTTTTTCAAGTCAATATCAGTATTGTGAATTTCTTGAATTAATTTTTTAGCTAGGATTAATTTTAGCACCATTCCAGAAAACCTGATTTTACAAAAGAGTGAAGTCAATACCCTTCGCATGTTATAAGCAACGGTTTTGCTAAGTAAAACATTTTAGAATGTATTTGCACACTCATTCCCTAACATCATAACTTGCATTATCCTCTAAGAAGATCCTCAGACAAATCTTTGTGTGTTTGTACTGGCTGGTTTTGTGTGTCAACTTGGAGCTATCGCAGAGAAAAGAGCTTCAGTTGAGGAAGTGCCTCCATGAGATCCAGCTATGGGACATTTTCTCAATTAGTGATTAAGGGGGGAGGGCCCCTTGTGAGTGGTACCATCTCTGGGCTGGTATTTTTGGGTTCTATAAGAACAGGCTGAGCAAGCCAGGGGAAGCAAGCCAGTAAGACACATCCCTCTATGGACTCTGCATCAGCTCCTGCTACCTGATCTGGTTGAGTTCCAGTCCTGACTTCCTTTAGTGATGAACAGCAGTGTGGACGTGTAAGCTGAATAAACCCTCTCCCCCCCCCCAAAAAAAAAGTGAGAGCAACAGCAAAATATTTATCAAATCTCATTTCTTTCTTTTTTTCAAAAATTTTATTTTTATTCATTTTACATTCTGATCACAGGTCCCTTTCCTCCTCTCCTCCCAATCCCACTCTTACAGATCTCTCCCCTATTTCCTCCTCCCCTTCTCCTTAGAGAGGAGAATCTCTCTTGCTTTCCATCTTACCCTGGGACATGTTGTCCAAGCAGAGCTAGGCATACCCTCTCCCACTGAGGCCCCAAAACAGTGGGGATAAAATTCCCATAAATTTTCAAGGTTGATATGAAACCATTTAGCAACTGGGACACAAGGAAAGTATCCACCCATAAAAATGAATGTATTTTGAGAAATTAGGCCAAACATTTCACTTCTACAAAACTGATGTGTGAATTGTGTTGCCTAAGGTGTCCTTTGTTCTCAAGTCTTACAGATGCCAGGTGACAAGTTCTGAAATAGTTCCTAAGGACAAGGATTCAAATACCAGATAGTAGAATACTGTTTTTTTTTTTTAAAGTGGAGATTGCAGTGGATGGGATCCTTAAGAAGAAGCTCTTTGAGAGATCTCCAGGGATTACAATGCCTTTTGGTTTCAAGCAATAGAAGCCAGTGTGGTATAGCCTGGAGAAAAATAAGGACTCTATTTTGAAGCAGAATTGGACTCCATAACACAAGAGCCCTAATTATAGTCAAACCTAAGGCAGAAACTTGAAGTAGATACTTACAATCCAATGAGGCCTCTGGGCATCACTAAACTCTCTTCATATGATTGTTTTGTGTCTTGCTTGCTCTTTTTTATTGGTCTGGTCTTCTGTCTACATTCTTGTGATGGGTGAAAAGACAAGCTTCATCACTCACACTCTTTCACTGTTAAAAGTCTAAATGCCGGACATGGAACTGGAGGCACTAGATGCGTACTCTGCTTCAATTGAATGTGGTCAGCATGGGCAGAGATGCCAAAAATGCTTTTCTGTGTTAAAAGGAAACATATTTCACTGAAAAGGTTGGAAATTGACTCGCAGATGGGACAGGTACCCATCTCCTGCTTACTGTTTGATGTGTGTCATATTTGGGTATAAGCCTTGGTTGGGTGAAGGGCATAAGTAGTTTTTGCCCAGGTTGACAAAATTTCATCTCAGTTGCCTTTTCTTCTACCTTATCCTAGGCGTGTTTTCGTAATTTGTCTTTTCTCCATTGTGGACTGTTGAGGTGATATGGGGCAGTGATGTCTAATGGCTGTTCTACCATGTGTCAGTAAATGTATAATAAGACCTGTACACGTGACTATTCCTCTGCAAGTAAAGATCTGCATGCCAGTCCCAACTTCATGTCTAATGAAAATCTATCCAGGGCAGTGAGTCATCAGACTTTATCTGGACCTTCTCTAATTCCTTGTTCTTTGACAAGTACACCAGAAATCTTTGCAATGAGAGAATATTTGTTCTTCTATAACCAGTCTACCTTATCTCACTATCACACTGCTAGGCATTTAGTGTCTGTCTCGAAATACCAAGTGCCAACATAGATTATCTAATAGGAGGACAGGGTGGTAGAATCACAAGAAACACTGGTACGACTGGGAGCAAGCAGGGAGAAAACATTTATGTTAAAGCAGAAAGGAGCTTAGATACCAACTGTGGTAAGTTAAGTAAGGAATACCTTACCTCCTTCTACAACATATGTTCATGGCCTAATTTCCTGGTAACTGGGATGATACTTTATGTGAAAAAACAGGCTCCTCAGGTGTATTTGAATTAGTGAACCTCAGGTGTAGAGGTTATCTTAAATTCTTCCAACAGGAGTAATCTCAGTACTTGTAGAAGGAAGAGTGTCAGAGGTGAAGGCTCTGTGGTGGTAGAGGTGGGGACTGATGTGCTATGAAGGCAGAATGTGGGGCTGTAGGTCAAGGATTATATGTGACTACTAGAGATTGAGAAGAGCCTGCTCCTGAAACAGATTCTCCGGAGGATTGCTAGAAGGAGCCATTCCCGATTATCCTCTGACTTTAGCCAAATGGAAGGAATAGGGCTGGAGCTCACAGATGGGACGTGGAGGGTCACATTCAGCTCACAGAAGTGTTTTGTTTGGAGAGGATGCTATTTTGAGAAAGGGAAACAAAAAAATGAGTCAACCTTTAAAATTGAGTATGTTTTGCATAAAATCTGGATTTCTGATGGGAATCTGCAATTCTGGGTGATAATCACAAGCCAAATCTGAGTTGCCAACTCTTTTTGTGAGTTTACCTGTTAGCTGCAGCCCCCTCCACTCTTGATGGGCTCCCTAAATCTGGATTATGGAGGTTGTAATCTATAGACGAGGAGAGAGGACTTCACCTTTTAAGGAAGGGAAGCGTTTTAAGAAGCGCAGGATCCTAATGGAGACATGAATAAAGGAGGAATGAGGGTGTGGGCGTGTTAAGGATTTGACTATTTTTGCAGCTTTTCCACAAATCTTTAACTGCTCTAAAATTAAAAGTGAGTTTCTTTTCATTAAAATGGAAACGATGCGTATGTTCCTTTGTGAAAGGGGCTGCTACTACGTAGTATGTTAACTATGTGAACACAGTGTTTTCTGTTGTAAGAAGTCCCTGGGTTCTGTTTTCACTCATTGTATTACTCTCTGGACCACTCTTAAGAGTGGATCCACAAGACAGCAGCTTCATCCCACTCTAGATGGGGGTTCTGAGAGGGGCAAAGAACTGCGTCCAGGACTAGAGCATTGCTCCGAGAGCCACCTCAAGCAGCGCGCAGGGCTCCATTCTAGATACTCTTTCCTTTTGGCTGGCACGCAGTTTCCGGGGTTGATAGGGTCCACATCCTGTGCTGGATTACCCCTATTTCAAAAGAAGCAGGGACTGGTGTGCTATGAAGAGAAGCATAGCATTCAGAGATACTTGATATTTTTAAAATATGTAATATATACACACACATTACTTACTTACTTCATTTATATTTTATATCTGGTGCACAGGGAAAACATTTGACATTTGTCCAAACACCAGATGTACCTATGGTTTCATTACTTACATACTAGCCAACTTCAGCTATGCACAGAATACTTCCCAGGAGGCCAGAAGGACTGAGAAGGTCAGAAGCTGAGGCAGGCAGTCTGTGTGGGCTCAGGCCGTGCAGGGAGGGATTAAAAGACTAAGTGGATTTGAGAGGTTATGGCTGTTTCTAGAACACTGTGCATCCATAGCCTTGGGTCTAAAAGGCCTTGATGTGTCTGGCTCAGAGCTGGCTAGAAGGCCAAGGCTATATGCTGCTCCAGGACTAAACAGGCTTAGAAATGTGCTGTTGCTGGCTTGCCTCCACTCTTATCTCTGAAAGGCTATTTCCATACTAACAGCTTTCTCTAGGACCTAGTATACTGTATAAGTATTAAAGGAATAGCTTTTCTCATTTTTTTTCCTGAAGCAGTCCGAGTAAGAGAAGGGAGAGATAAGGTAATGATGAGGCTAGTACCACAGAGTTGAGTGCCACCCTACCCTGTTCTCATGGTTTATGTGAGTTTTTATGTGAATATGTCTTCTACTTACCACATTGCTCTGTGACCTCTATAAACACATGATCTCTGGAAACAGTAAATAATGGATGAGGAGTCAAAGATCCAGAAATAAGACAAGGTGGTTGGGGTTGCAGAGGTCACCATGGATGAATTATAAAGGCAGCCAATCTCTTTTCCATACCAGTGCCCTTTTCTTCCTGAGGCTAAGTCGAGGGATGATAAGGAAGTGATACATTTAGTATTCTAGAACTTGTGTCTGTGTGAGTGTGGGCCCCGAGGCTGTGTTGTCTACTGATGTACACAGATGCCCTAGGCCTGATAGTTAGGGTTGAAATATCAGTTCTATTGCTTAACAGCTGGGTGACATGGGCACATTACTTAACCTATCTCAACCTCTATTTTGTTTTCCTAAATTGAAGCTTGTAATAAGACTCACTTCAAAAGGTAACATAGAAAGTGAACTGAAGAAGTGAATAAATAAAAATTATTTGTGGCTGCTATATTCAGAGATAATAATTTTAACTCTGTTTTAAAAAGGATAGCACAAGCTCAGAAAAAGCCACATAGTTTGCCCAGGAGCACATGCAGGGAGTAAGCTAGGATTTGTGTTGTATCTCTGCTCTAAGTCATGGACTGTTTTATCTGTAGCTCTCAGGTTTTCTTGGAGCAGTATGTCTTGGCTAACAAACTCTGCTGTATAAACAAAGTTTCTGGACTTATGGTGCCAAAGTGTCACTGTTTTCATGATTCTTACATCTTTCACCATCTTTAAGGTCTTTCCTTGAATATTTTTTGTTTCCATTTTCCAGGAAATTAAAGGGACATCTGCTATGATGTCTGAATTCAAGACTCTGAATAGAAGGCTGAGGTTAGAGGGCTGGTATGAGCTTGAGGCTACACAGGCTACTGAGTGACACTGTGTCTTGACACCAATGTCAACAACCACTCTCCCCCCAAAAGTCCAAATAATGCCTCCCCTAGAGGTGACTGAGGGACATTATCAGTTGTTAATAATGAGCACAAAAATGAATGCTTTCTTTGAAATTGGCAAAGTGTTTTGCCTTGGTGTCTTCAAACTGCATAAAGATAATTAAACCCATGTGAAAAGGAATGACATTTGACCACAGGCTTGATATACAGAGTAATAGTTCTAAAAAGCAATTAAGATAGTATCTGTTCTAATAATTTAGATATCTTTATCAGAACCTCAGAAGTGGCAGGACCCAGACCAGGTGTTTGAGGCAAAATTGTAAGGACATTCACTGCTTGAATTTGTACTTATTTAGAGTACATGCTGTCCTCTATGGATCAAGGCTTTGTATAAGTTAAGATATTAAAAATTGGCAGTGATTATAGAAGAAGTTGTCTGGATATTGAGTTACTCAAAGAAGAGTTGAATAAATAGTTGTTGTCCATGTTGGAGGTGAGAACACACTTGCTTTCTTACCTGGAGCAGAGAAAAGATTGATCTTGTTTTGGGTAGTTTCAGAAGACACGTCTGGGTGGAGATTTAAGGGAAAGAATCTCAGTTTAGTTAAAATCATTCTAATTCAATTAGGTTCATGACTGTTTTGTGCTCTGTTCCAAGGGGTTACATGGGCTAACACCAGGCATATAAAAGTCCTGTATCTACAGAGTCTCAGTCTTATTATTATTTCTATGCATCCCATTTTTGTCATATAAAATGGTAAGTATAAGTGATATTTGCACTTTGTAGATAGTCATATTCAAATGAAATTTGATTAGTAAGATGTTTTCATGTCATAATGTGAGCCATCCACAGGAAATGTCAAAATAAGTGGTAAAATTTCAATTCTGATCCCACAAGAAGGATCCCATACGATCTACTGCTAACATTGGCCCTGCCAGCTCAGGTTTCTCTCCATTCTATGAGTTCGGCCACCTTTCGTTCTGTCCTTATATGTTTGATCAGTCAGAAACCATAGTCATCACTGTTCTGGAAGGACATAGAAAATGATTCCTATGAGAAGCTACTGCTCCAATATGTCTGTAATGTGGGAATGTCAAGTAAGATGGAAAAGGAAAATTGGTAGCAAAGAATATTCCTTGATGTTCATGCACTGGAAGTACATTAACTGAAGTACTTTACCAGATCTCCGAGGTTATAAGTAGATTCCCAATCATGCCTGAGCTGCAGGCAGAGGTTGGCTACCAGCTTCCTGAAAAACAACTTTCAGGGAGCCGGAGGAGGCATGGGGGGACAAAAGGCATACACTATGAAAGTGAATCAAAAATCAAACCAAACAAAGCAACCCAAGACATTTCATGGAAGTCATTTTGTCAATTACTCTGTTATACAGAGGAAAGTAAGGCTACTAACATCTGGCAAAATTCTTTTTGAAACTTTGAAATGAACAAAGAGTATAGGAAATGTTTACAGAATTTAAAGCAGACCTCTAATAATGTATCCACTGGAATTGTTAACAGACTTCTCATAATTTATCCACTGGATTTATAAAAATAACTTTGGCTAATAACACTTTTTATTTTTCAGAATGTTGAGATACAGAGATAAAAAAGAGCTAACATCTTTAGAGGCAGTTTAAACCTGGAAGCGACTGCAGCATTTATTGAAGGAAATTCTGTTTAGGAGACTTTCAATCAAGCAATAAAGCAAATGCAGAGAGACCCAGAAGATAGAGCTATTTTCTTTTGACTTCAAATGTCTTTTAAGAGAAATATTTCATTGAGAAGCTAATGGAAAGTAAATTAATGTTGGAGGACAGAGCTCAGGCTGTAAAGTACTTGCTTCAAAGAGTGAGGATCTGAGCTTGGATCTCCATAACCCACCTGAACTGGACTTGGTAGTGTACTAGTAATCCCAGCACAATGGTGGAATGGGAGGTAGAAATGAGAGACTTGGGTCAGCTAACCTGGAATATGAAGTGGTACACAATGCAAAAGAGACCTTGTTCCAAACAGGGTGAATGATGCCAGACTCCTGCAGCTCTCATCTGACTTTCATATATGTGCTATGACAGAGAGGCACCTGCACTCACATGAATCTCTCTCCCTCCCCTCCTTTCTCTCTCTCTCTCTCTCTCTCTCTCTCTCTCTCTAAATATATATGTATATATATACATATATATTTAATATATATATATACATATATATTTAAAATCTCTATATAGATTTAAAATATATATATACTGATTAAAAAATTATGCTTGATATATAGGCACATGGACTTAAAGATTCCCAGTTCACCTATAGAGGAAAAGTCCTTTCCAGATGATACAGCAACAGTGACATACCAGAACTGAACAGGAGGCTGGGAGTTCTTAATAACATGTGTTGACATCATGGAATAGACAGGAGTTAATATGTTAGAAAAAGTATCCCTTTGATTTCACAAGTGAACATTCACAGACTCTAATTGACATACTTTTCTTGAGATCGTAATTAAAATCTGAAATAGAATTTGTTAGGAAATGCTATTTTTTTTTAAATTTTTTAAAATTTTCTATATTCTTTGTTTATATTCCAAAGGCTTTCCCCTTTCCCAGTTCCCCCCTCACCATATGTCCCATAAGTCCTCTCCCCCCCATTCCCCAACCCCCCATTTGGAAATGCTATTTTAAGTTGTAGATCCTGAATGGCTACACTTTTTTCCAACTTAAGCCTCTACTTATTCTCAGAGCTCACTAACATCCTTTCTGTCAGGAAAGCATAAGATTAGGAAAAGATGCTTCCACCCATGAGTATCAGCAACAAAATAGATGAATCATTATCTTATCTGTTCTTCATGTATTTAGCAGCAGGACAAAATAGAACTGAAAATTTAGTAAGACAAAATAAATCTGAAATACTACAGAAACCATACAGGCCATGGAACCCAGGGCATGGCTTTGCATGTGGTCCTCTCACCTAATTATCTTGAGATCTTCTCAGCCTAGGATTTTGCATCTGCATAATCAAGAATAACTTTGAGGCCACCCAGACCTTTTAGAAAATGGCAAGTGCTCATGAACTGAAATTAAACGAAACAGAGGGCCCAGATCTGTGGATATGGGAGTCAGTGGTGATGGGTCTTTACCCTGGTCCTTCAAGTCCCGAGTGCCTCCTCTTTTCTTGTCTATTAGGACAGTGGACACCAGTAGGTCTGATGGATACCTAGTCCATGGTTTACAGGATGAACCTAGAACAGGCACAGAAACATTTTGGATGTTTTGATTCTTCTGGACAAGGGTGGGTAAACGGAAATGTCCATTTTTTTATTCTTTTATTTTGCTTTAGGAGGAGGCCTCTCATGGTACAGCCATTTCTGTCCCTGTCACACTTGCCAGAGTGACATTGAGTGACAACTGGGTATGTGTAGAGGGAGTCTGAGTGGTGGGCATAGCCAGGCAGTCTTATGATCTTCCTTACCAGCTTCTCAAAGTGCATGCTTTCTAGTTATTGGCTCTGACTGGGGGCTGATGCCCCAGGTCCTGTGCGGTTCAGGAGGCAGACAGTTGGGTTACATTACTGTGGAAACTCATATTTGGCTTAGTTAAAACAAAATAGGCATTTAATACAGCTTTCTCTAGTCTTTGAAAACGAGCATTCAGGATACTTAAAAACAGAGCAGTTGGCTTCAGTAAGGGGCAGTATGCTGTACCTATCTTTAGAAGTAATTGATAGATGATTCTGGGAGAGGACAGATGGTTCATTGGTTCCAAGCACTTGATACTCTTTTAGAGGACCAGAGTTTAGATCCCAGTTCCAATTTGCAAGGCTTGCTATGCTACCTGTAACTTGCATTCCAGAGGACTTGATGCTCTTTTCTGCCTTCTATAGGTACTTGCACACATGTGAGCATGCTCTTTCTCACACACATGCAAGGAGAGGTAAAAATAGATTCTTAAAACAATCTGTCCTTCTACCTTGCCATGATAATATCTCCTGCCATTTATCTAGTAGCTTTAAAAATGTATATGGTTTTAAAATTTTATATAAAAAGAAAATTACAAATATTGCTGATCTATCTATCTATCCATCTATCTATCCATCTATCTATCTATCTATCTATCTATTTATCTATCTATCATCTATCTATCCATTGTGCTCACTAACTTCTACTTATCTTGATATCAGGAAGAAACACATAGCATTACATAAACAAATACACAAAGCATTGAATATAAGTCCTAGTATCATAAAAATTAAAGATTGATTAGCACATAAATATCCACATTAATGAGATATAATATGGTAATTTGGTATTATTTGGCCAGTGCAGGATAATTAGAATTCCAATAGCTTTAAACATTTACCACATTTTTTGGGTCTGGAGCCTTAAATTTCTTCCTCTCTTGTTATTTATAAACATATAATATATTGTTACAAGCTATAGTTACCCTATTTTGCTAAAAAGCTACAACAATAATTTCCAGAAGATACTTCTAAATAATCCTTTTCATTTCTTTTGAAAATATGAGTTGTAAATGCAATCATGGGTATTTTATTTAAAATGTTGGGCAAATTTTAGATTCTGGGCATTCTATTACCATTTTTATGCCCTGTCTTAACCTGGTGTATTTGCAAGACATGACACATATATCAGAATATCCAATACCAGAACATTATCATGTTTCCCTCATTCTTCCTATCTTGTGAGAAAAAGAGTTGGCTTTAAGAAAGGAAGGAGGGGGAGCACTTGTTGACTCAATTCTGTAACTTTCCATAGGTCTATTTCTACCCATAGTACAGGGAACTGTGCAGAATGTGTTTGTTGGTCAAACTCCTATGATATCAATGAATTATAGTTATTGAAATGCAGCTACTTTCCGTTTCAATTTTAGAACTGCTCAGAAAGCAAGATGCTAAAGAAAAGCGATTCATTGTGAAGAAGCTTTGGGGAAACAGACAAGGAGTGTGCTGTCTGAATCTGGCGGTCTCAACTCCCACAACAAAGACATGCGTTGCTGATTTTGTTTCTAGTAGCCCATTTTGATTGATCCAAGAGAATTCTGTGTTAGCATCTGTATTCAGGTAGACCAATAAAAATGAATGCCACAATTGGCAGCTTCTGATTTTAGTTTCAGAATGTACATTTGATGCCATCCCTGTAGGCGAGGGATGCCCTTTAGTTAATAAAACTGGCCTTTTTGAGACAAAAATTGACCATATTTGATAAGTAAATATAGATGCATATCCTTGTTCATGTTTATCCCTCAAGAAATAGAGCTAGCATAGAAATAGAAATAATATTTGAATCATTTTATTACGTCTGTCTGGGATTCCCTAAATTTATTTACCCAAGGTTAATCCTAACCCAAACATCCCAGTGACGTCATGGTAATTAATCTCACACAGCACAGACAGTATTGGCTAAGGGATTCAAGGCTGCTACTATAGAGAGACAAAATATGGATAAAGTGGGACTTAGTGGAGGGCACTTTGCATACAGCCTCAGTCAGCTCATTTCCAGAAAAGCAGAGTTCTACCTGCTTATATCTGTACTTGGGTCCCAAGATGCTTCAGTGCTCAGCGAGAAGCCCTGTCCTCTTCACCGTGGAGATGCTGTGGAGCAGCTCAATTGCTACAGATTGCTTTTCAGACAACCGGCAAGGAAACGAAACCTGGCTGACCTCAGCGTCAGCCCAGAAGCAACCAGCTAGAAACTACAGTAGAGATAACTGTTGTGAACCTTGACCCGGTCAGATTCAACTGAAATTACCAGCTTTCCAAACTCCACAATCACACTGAGTTTCAACTAAAAACACATCTTGGCAAAGGAGTCAGAGACTCTGATACGATTCTCTAAGTGCAATTACAGTTTCCAGATGGAAAATGTCACACGGGATTACTTTAAAATGAAAGTGGTTAGTATACAGTGGGACAATCATCTTCATGATGGCCTCTTGATTCTCAGGTTCAATTGTGTTTGGATTGTTTTATCCCATTAATTAATTTATTTTTCACTTTACATCCACATCGCAGTACCCCTCCTTCCATCCCCACCACATAAAGCCTTTCCCCCTTCTCTCTCACCTTCTCCTCTGAGAAGGGAGAGGCAGCCCCTGTGTACCCCTGTGGATTACACCCTGGCACATAAAGTTGCCGCAGGACTAGGCTCTCTTCACACTGAAGCCAAACAAGGCAGCTCAGTGAGGGAAAGAGGTTACATAGGCAGGCAACTGAATCAGGGATAGCTCCTGCTCCAATGGTTGTGAGACCCACATGAAGACCAAGATGTACATCTGCTACATAAGTGCTGGGGTTTCTCAGTCCAGCCTGTATATGCTCTTTGGTTGGTGGTTCAGTTCTGGGAGCCCCTAAGGGTCCAGGTTAGTTGACTCTGTTGGTCTTCCTGTAGAGTCCCTATCCCTTTCAGGTCCCTCAATCCCTCAATTCTCCGACAAGACTTCCAGAGCTCCACCTAATGCTTAGCTCTGGGTCTCTGTATCTGTTTCTGTCAGCTCCTGGGTAGAGCCTCTCAGAGGACAGCTACACCAGGTTTCTCTCTGCAAGCATAGCAAAATGTCATTTATAGTATCATGGATTGGTTCTTACCCATGCAATGGACCTCAGGATGGAACAGTCATTGGTTGGCCATTCCCTCAGTCTCTACTCTTTCATTGTCCCCACACTTCTTATAAGCAGGACACATTTTGGGTTGAAGGCTTCATGGGTGGGTTGTTGTCTTAATCCCTCATTGAGGGTTCTGCCTGGCTATAGGAGGTAGCCACTTCAGGTTCAATATCCCATACTGTTAGGAGTCTCAGCTAGAGTCTCCCTTACAGACTTCCTGGAGCCTCCCTAATCCAGGTCTCTGGCACTGCCTAGAGATTGGCTCCCCAAGCCCTCACACAGTTTCTACTCATTCTTCTGCCTCTCATTCCCTGGCTCTCCCTATACCTGATCCACCAACCTCTCCTCTCCATCTTCTCTCTCACCCAGTACCATCGCTCCACCCATCTCCCACGACTGTTACGTGAGATTTAAGCATCCTCCCTTGATGTTGGTTATTGCCTTGCTGTATATTACTTTATTGTCTTTAGATATGTGCCTTGTATCTCTCATCTCTTCAAGACTTTCACATGGAGGGGCGTTGAATTTTGTCACAGGCTTTTTCAGCATATAATGAAATGATCATGCGATTTTTTTCTTCTTTCAGTTTGTTTATGTGGTGGATTACATTGATGAATTGTCATATACTGTATGACCCCTGTTACCCTAGGATGATGTCTACTTGACTGTGGTGGAGGATGTTTCTTTTGGATTCAGTTTTTAAGTATTTTATTATTGAGTATTTTTGCATCAATGTTCATAACAGAAATTTATTGAGTCTTTGTGTGGTTTAGGTACCAGGGTCACTGTAGCCTCATAGAGTGAGTTTGGCAGTGTTCCTTCTGTTTCTATTTTGTGGAATAGTTTGAGGAGTATTGGTATAAGCTCTTCTTTGAAAGTCTGGTAGAATTCTGTGCTAAAACCATCTGGCTTTGGGCTTTTCTTGTTCATTTGTTTTGGAGAATTTTAATGACTGCTTTTATTTTCTTACGGTTATAGGACTATTTATATTGTTTACCAGATCTCGATTTAAGTTTGGTAAGAGGAATCAGTTCATAAAATCATCTATTTCATTTAGATTTTCCAATTTTGTGGTATACAGGCTTTTGTAATAACTCTTTGGATTTCCTCAGTGTCTGTTGTGATGTCCCCTTTCATTTCTGATTTTGTTAATTTGAATATTAGACATTGTCTTTTTGCCTTTTAGTTAGTTTGGCTAAGAATTTGTATTTATTATAATTTCTTATATTTCTGGGTATATGTGTATTATATTGATAGTTCCTCTATTCCTTAAATTTTTTCTCTTTCTTCATTTTTTATTTCCATTATTTCTAACATTCACATTATTGTGGTTAGATCTCTTTTCCTGTGTATCTAGCTATTACTTATGTGATTCATTCTTAGTTAGAAATGCATATGTTTATCTCCAATTAAATTACTGTACCTGATGTGACTAATGTACCCTACAGCAGCATACTTCTGTTTCTTCTAACCCTGCTTTGTCTTAGTGTTGTCTTTTATTTTACTTCCACATCATTCTAATTCAGTTTGTAGGTATTGTTGTTTAAAATTATCATTTATGTTTTTATTACTAAAAATGGAGGATTCTTTATGTTTTCTCAACTAAGTTCTTTTTAACACTTGTTATATCATGTTCCTTATATTTAGTGAAACTCCTTTAAAGTTCTTCATCATGCTTGTGTTCCTACCAAGAGGTTCTTCCTACCCAAGTCTACTAAAGAATGCGCCAATTCAATTTAACTTTTTAAAGATACCCTTACTCTTCACAGAACTTTATGTCAGCAATATAGAATTTGATTGTTTTGGTTCAATAATTTGTCATTTTTGTTTGCCCTATTTCTGATGAGAATACTACATACAGTCTTTCCTATTTTTATGTGTTTTGCTTTAAAATAGTTTCATATGTTCTTCGACAATTTCCTCGTGTTTATCTTGTATTTTGATCATATTACTTCTGTAACATCCTTTATTATCTCCATATTCCCTAGAGACTCCCTTTTGATCCTAACAAGTACTATCCTAAATTTCTTATTAATTTTTTAAAAAAAGGATCTTTGAGTTTAATTAGGGTTGCTTGAATGAGTGAGTGTGGGTGCTTACTTACTGGAACACAGATAACTTATAAGTAGCTACAGAACTGAAGAAAAAATATTCTTCCTCTACCAGAATACATTCATTTATGCCTTTTATATTCTGACTGCATTTAAAGATATATTTATCACTAATTTTCAGCAAACACTGATAAATTGATGCTAAGTTTTGGCACGAATGGCTGTGATTTTCATAGGGTTAGTCCTGCCATGGGTTTAAGATTATGTAAAAATGATATGAGTGTATAGTTCAATAACTTTGAGTTTTTCAGGCATTGTTTAAAACTCTTTTTCTTCAATTATGCTTTCTCTTCTCAGAGATTTAACTCTCAATGTAATTTAGACAGTTTTCTATTATATCCTTGGTCCTGAGTTTCTTATTGCCCTTAAAAATTTATCTGTATAGTCAAGAGAACTAGGATAGAGCCAAACATGATTGTCAAGAAAATAAAGAAAAGATAAGAAAAAAAAGTAAAAGATTCCTAATGATATTCTCCTATCCTCATAGATTGGTGCCTAGCCCAATTGTCATCAGAGAAACTTATTCAACAACTGATGGGAGCAGATGTAGACACACATATGCAAACATTAGGTGGAGCTTGGAAAACCCCACAGAAGAGGAAGAGGAAGAGGAACCCAAGAAGCCAGAGGGTTTGAAGACCAAAGGAGATCATGGCATAGAGTCAACTAAGCCCACCTCATAGGACACATAGAACTCATAGAGACTGAAGCAGTGATCACACAGGTTGCATGGATCTGTGCGAGGTCCTTTGCCTATATATTATGGTTTGTGCTCTTTTGGGACTCCTAATAGGGGGAGTGGGTATATCATTGATTCTTGGGACTATGTTCTTCCTACTAGGTTGCCTTGTTTTGCTTTGATGTAAGAGTTTGTACCTAGTCTTATTGTAACTTTTTATGATGTTTGTTTGATATCCTTGGAGGCCTGCTCTTTCCTGAAGGGAGAGAGAGCAATGGGTCTGGGGGATAAGGGAGATTGAGAGGGGATTTGGAGGAGTGGGGGAGGAGAAACTGTGATAATGATGTAATGTAGGAGAAAAGAATAAATTTGAAAAATTATCCTTTTTGTTATGAAGTTTAGCTTTTATTTGTTGCTGTGTCTACAAGTTCACTGGTCCCATTTTTTTATGCTCTGCTTAATCCATGCTAAACTGTTGAATTCATTCGGTGAGATTTTAGTTCTATAGTGTATTCTGTAGTTTTAAAAAATCATGTTTCTTTTTTATAAGTCCATTTCTTCATTATTTTTAAAATCTATTGACCACATTTAATCAATTAGTTTAAAATGATAAACTGATGCTTTTTTTTTGTTTGTTTTTTGGTTTTTTTTTTTTTTTTTTTTTTTTTTTTTTTTTGGTTTTTTTGGTTTTTTGAGACAGGGTTTCTCTGTGTAGTTCTGGCTGTCCTGGAACTCACTCTGTAGACCAGGCTGGCCTCGAACTCAGAAATCCTCTGCCTCCCAAGTACTGGTATTACAGGCATGTGCCACCACGCCCAGCTAAACTGATGTTTTATCAGTTTTTATTTTTCCTATTTCTCTGTAGGTCATACTTTGATTTACTGGTGTGTCTAATGATTTTTTGTTTGGATATCACACTTTTTTTTTCTTTTTTGGTTTTTTCGAGACAGGGTTTCTCTGTATAGCCCTGGCTGTCCTGGAACTCACTTTTTAGACCAGGCTGGCCTCGAACTCAGAAATCCGCCTGCCTCTGCCTCCCGAGTGCTGGGATTAAAGGCGTGCGCCACCACGCCCGGCTGATATCACACTTTTTAAATGTTGAGATGCTGAATGTTTTATATCGTCTTGCTCTCAAGACTGTCAGTTACTTTATGAAGTTATGAAGCTCTGTTATTTAGAGTCTGTTTTTATGTGTGGCAGCTAGTATATGGAGCCTTTACAACAGGTTATTCTTTCCTCTGTGGTCTTCTGGTCCACACACATAGCCAGTTTTATTTTTCTTGGACTCTGATCTTTCCCTTTTAGTAGTCGAGGGTGCCTAGCTTTCCTTCAGTGTTTCTTGCATATAAACATGTAGAAGGTGATTCCTAGTTCTAGAAATCAGGGGTGTTAGGCATCTCTCCTTGCTTTTTGCCCTTCCTTTATGGATCATGCTCATGTATCCCCATTATCCAGTGTTTGAAGGCATTGCGTCCCTACTTTTATTGTTATATGTTTGTAATGAAAGAAGACTGCTCCCTGATACTTTGTATGGGAATTTACACTTCAGAAAAACAAGTTCAGAGCTACTGTGATACTTTGAAAGAGATAAATCTCACTGGTAGAGTATGTGTTTGTTCAATATTGTTTAGCACTTCCTGGAATACAGAGTGAAGAAAGCAATTCAATTATCTCTTGGTCTCTGCTTCTTGGCATTTTGAAACATCTTGAAACATCCATCTCATGATTTATTTTAAGAAGAGAATCACTTAGAACAGAGCCGAAAATCTATCTTGATATTTGTAGGATCCTAAGACCAACCTGTAATTCTGAGTTTAATAATTCTCTTGATTGTATTTCTCTATTAGAATGAGAGATCCATGACATACTAAGAGGAGCAAAATTTATATTCAGAAAATATAGTTAAGTCAGTGAATGAGTGACACATGCCATGATACTCCAAAGTATGAGGTACTATAGATTTCTCACCAAAACTAGGTAGGTCATAAATAGGTAAAAGATGACAGCATAGGGAAGGAAATGTTGGGGTGACCTTCCCTTACATTGTATGAAGGTGTGCCCCTGTATTTTCAGGTGTTGGTTGGTATACTGACAGAGAGCTAGATGCTGGAAGGATTTTGAGCCATTTCTACGGCTCATCACCAGTTTTCTATTTGTAAATGCTTGTCCTATTTCTCTTGCCCAAAAGAGGAAGATCAGGCAGCCCTCAATGCCAAAAGGCAACCTAAGAGATGTCTTGCTGCTGATTGGTTCAAACTGGAATATAGTTTTTTGTGTAATAAAGAGCTGATGGCTCTGAGCTGGAGCAGAAAGAACTGTGAGGCAGAGAGTACTCAGGCAAAGAGAGCAGATGCAGATTTGGGAACAAAGAAGGCGGGCAGGAGGGAGATGGATGGAGCTGAATGCTGGCCATGAGAACCAGGTGGGGAGACTGAATGACAGATAAATCAGGTTAAATTAAAACTAGCTGAGAGTCTGCCCCAGCAAAGGGCCAACTACTTTAAGCTATAAGAAGTGTCTATGTCTTAATTAACCTTGGGCAGGTTCCAAGATAGGAAATAAGGAAACTATAATATTTAGACATAATGTCAGGGACCTCTTTACCATCTCGGTTAACTTGCAACTGAGTTGATATTAGGGTGTCAAATGCAGTGGATTCAGTAGCAACAGGAAATGATGCCCACCTATACCCATGACCCATTGCAAAGGCATGGACTTTAAGGACCTAATTATATTAGTTTACTTGGACTGCTTCAACAAAGAGACACAAACTAGTTTATCTAAACAACAGAAACACTGTCTAGCAATTTTGTAAGATAGAAGTCCAAAATCAAGGTGCGGCCAGGGCTGGTCTCTTCTGGGGGATAAATCTAGTCTAATCTTTTCTCATGGTTTCTGGTGGTTTGCTGGTTATCTTTGGCATCCCTTGGCTTGTAGCAATATCATTTCGGTCTCTGCCTTCATTTGGAATCTCATTCATGAGATTATCTCTGTTTCTAAATCTTCTCACTTCTAAAGACCCCAGTCACGCATACCATTAGACATTTACCTTCTTCCTCCAGTGTAGACTCATTTTAAGTAAATACTTCTGTCTCAAACGCATTATTATATAAGAACAATGTCTGACACTGGAAATTTGGACTTCAATATATGAACTTTGGAATGGTAGAACTCAAAACACTAGAAGCTTAAATCTGAATATTTTCTCTCCTTTGACTCAGCATGCTTCCACCGTGGAAATGGGGATGTTGATGCAAACCTTGTAAGACTCTGCAGATTAAGTAAAATGATATCCACAAAGTACTTATTGGAACATGATATATAGTCCTATTCAGTAATGCTGAGTTTCACTATGCTAAGCTCTCTACTTACTGAATGATGGGAAAGAATATGTCTCTTCTCCACACAACTGAAAAAATAAGTCAATTTTTCATTTGACTTTCTTGCCCATTGGAAATAAGTCTGGCCTCTGCAAAATGTTTGCCAGTTTCTTTCTTAGATTGCTTCCTGGGAGCAGGAAGATGGCTATTGAATTATAAGTGCATGAATAATTAAGCCAAAACAAGAGAAGGTTGATGATAATTTTCTCCATATTATAATTGTAGAGCAGTATCTCATAGAGAGTTAACCCTAGGGACTTTATTGATTTAACTGAAACCTAATCAACCAGAAACTCAGAAATACTCTCAAGCACTTTTCTTGAATGCTGATGTGATGAGGAGCCGGCCTTTCCTGAGCTATGGACTTGCTGCCCTCCTTGCTGTTTGTCAAATGGTTTTCAGTGACCACTCCTCAGAACATCATTTTCTATAACAGAACTACTTCCATTTTGCCATCACAGCAAATTAGCTCAGCTATCCTCTACAATGTTCAGACCTTTAACTAGAGACTCTCTTCTTATTGGGCATGAATGTCATGCTTTTGAAAATTCATAGAGATTAAAAGAGAGACAGTACCATCTTGATGGTCTTTATGTCCTCATGTTAGGGTTCCCATTGGGTGAGCTGTTTCTCTTTTTCACATATTTGTTCATTTGTTTATCCCACAGTTTTCTGGATAAACTATCCCTCATGAACACAAATTTCCTACTCTGGTTTCGTAAGAGTGGATTTTTCCTCAGGTGTGGTCCTAGCTTCCTGACATCTTCAGAGACATATCCTTGGAGGGTTGGGATGTTTAACTGATAACCATGAGAAGAATCTCTGGATAGTCTGGACTTTGTTTCCTTTCCTCAAGTAAGTCTAGAATGAACATTCTTTTCTTGTTCCTCCTAGATTCACTTTAGAAGTCTGCCTCTATCTTAGTGGGGTTCTCCTCAGTTGGTAAGATAAGCTGGCAGGACATGGGTAGTGTATTAGTTACGATTCTCTAGAGTAGCAGGATTTATAAAATTTATCTATCTATCTATCTATCTATCTATCTATCTATCTATCTGTCTGTCTGTCTGTCTATCTATCTATCTATCTATCTATCTATCTATCTATCTATCTATCTATCTGAATATTAGAAATGCAGGCTATAATCCAAGTAACCCAACAATCACAGGCTATGAACAGAAGGTCTAAGAATCCAGAAGTTGATCAGTCCAGATGTCTTAGCTGGTCTTCAGGACATGCTGGAATTCTGAAGAAACAGGCTCTAATGCCAGTGAAGGAATAGGCTTATTTAGCAAGGCAAGAGAAAGCAGGCAAAGAGCAAAGCTTTCCTTCTTCCAAAGGCATTGAGTAGAAGGTGTGGCCCAAGTTAAAGTTGTGTCTTCCTGCCTCAAGATTTGGATCAAAGGCCTCTGTCTTTCTACATCAAAGGTCCTGAGTAGAAGTGGAGTCACTGATTTCAAGCAAAAATAATCTCTCACAGGTGACCCCTCCATTTTTGGATTGTAGTTCATTCCAGATGTAGTCAAGTTGACCCTCAAGAACAGCCATCACCGGTAGGTCCTCCACTTAGCCTATATGGGCAAGGATAAGACTATGTAGGATTCATTGTGAGTCAATCTGAGGACTTTGGGAAGAGATATAAAGTGTTATTTGACATGGAAGGGATCTTATATGAGACCAGTGGGTCACTTCTGAGCATTGTCAACAAAGATGGTCTTTCAGTGAGTAGAGAGTGTTAGTCAACAACGGTTCCTATCACTAAGTTACTATGTTAACTAGAGATTAGAAAGGCTGTATATGCAATGGGCAAGTATAAGGAAGCAGTTGAGTATTAGATACCCTCTCCAAAAAATGGGAAGAAATTATATTTAAGAGCTTAAGATATGCTGCAAATGTAGTTTTTTTTTTTTTGTAATCTTATCTAGTATTGAATAATGTGGAACCTAGAGGTGCCATCTTGTTTGTGAGGAAAGGTTCGAAAACTGCTTCCTTCATTAAAATGGACCCCTAACGTGCGTGCTTACTGTGGATGAACTTCTTCAAGAAATAGTAATGAATGAAATCTTTTCTGACTCCTGATGCTAAACTGGAACTGGGCCCAGTAAATAGTTTAGGAGAAATCAAACTGGGAATGGAGATGATGAGCTTTTGTCATTAGGTCATTTTTCCTTGATGATTTGTTGTCTTTCATGGGAGAAAACAGACCCACAGAGGTTCAAGAAATTGCCAGCCCTACAAAATTATCAGTTAGAAAAGCTGGGTCAGGAGGAAAAGAAGAACAGGAGGGGAAAAAGAGTGGAAGAGTCAGTATGGGAGGAGATGAAGGAGATGTACAGAGGGTCAGGAAATTTACCAGAGGTATGTAGCAATGAGGGTCAGGGAATTGGAGGTAGCAACCAGTAAGTCCCAGATGCCAGGAAACAAGAGCCTCCCAGAATCCCAAGGGGATGGCATTAGCTGAAATACCCCACAAAGGGGAGGGAGAACCTGTTGAGACCATATCCAGAGGTTTGCCATGCGCCCCCACCTTGGTTGAGGGATGGGGCCAACCACCCATCCCCAAAATTTTAACCTGGAATTGCTCCTGTCTAAAGGAAATACAGGGAGAAAGAGTGGAACAGAGACTGAAGGAAAGGCCACCCAGAGACTGTTCCTCCTGGAGATCCATCCCACATGTAGACACTAAACCCAGATACTATTCAGATGCCCAGAAGTGCTTGCTGACAGGAGCCTGATATAGCTGTCTCCTGAGAGCCTCTGCCAGTGCCTGACAAATACAGATGCAGATGCTCTTAGCCAGCCATTAGATTGAGCACAGGAATCCCAATGGAGGAATTAGGGGAAGTACAGAATGAGCTATAGGGGCCTTATTTGACATCAGTGGGAGGGGAGGCCCTTGGTCCTGTGAAGCCATGATGCCCCAGTGTAGAGGAAAGCTAGGGCGGTGAGAAAGGAGTGGGAAGGTGAGTGGGGGAGCACCCTCATAGAAGTAGGGTAAGGAGGGATGAGATAGGGGGTTTCCAGAAGGGAAACCAGAAGAGGGGATAACATTTGAAATGTAAATAAATAAAATTAAAAAAAAAGAAAGAAAGTGAAGCTGGGTCAGAAGCCCAGTGGAGTATAAGACCTAGGCAGAGGACCTTTCTACTCATTATTGTTGCTCCTTACCAAAGTACTTCAATCAACCCCTTATAGTACCTACTTTTATGTTTCTGGCAATGATGGAACTAGGGGTCCTATGCATTCCAGGCAAGTACTCTACCATTGAACCATGTCTCCAACTCCTCAAACCACCATTTTATCTTTTCATGGTGGATGGGAGAACTGCCTGAAATGAAGCAGTGTGCTCAGTAGAGCCCTTTGCTTATTGGGTATTTATTTTCTCTAGCCTGTATCTATATTTTGTTTGTGAGAGTTATATATGGACTCCCTTCCTGTAGGGTATACCCAGCTACTTGGTGGCAGCTACAAGTCATCTTTGTTGTTGTTGTTGTTGTTTGTTTGTTTTGTTTTTGTTTGTTTTTGTTTTTCAAGACAGGGTTTCTCTGTGGGGCCCTGGCTGTCCTGGAATTCACTCTGTAGACCAGGCTGGCCTGGAACTCAGAAATCCACCTGCCTCTGTTTCCCAAGTGCTGGGATTAAAGGCATGTGCCACCACTGCCTGGTAGTCATCTTTGTGATAAGACAGTATTTTAAGAAAATCATATTCTCTGGCATGAATTTTTTTTTTGTAATATGCCAGCAAAATCTATTGAGGTAAATCTCCAACCCCCAAATGTCCATACAAAGAACACAAAACTCAATGGATATAAATACAATCTGCATACCTAGATCAGGCAAATGTACCTTACATTACTCTGTTTCCCATCTATGAAATCCCCAGTTACTTATGGCTCTTAGGGCCATGTGGTTTAGCGCCATCTTTTTCTTCCTCCATCTTTTGTCCTCTGTTCCCCTCTCCATCTCTCTTTACCCTCTCTAAAACTTTCAGCTCTACCTTTCCTTCCACTGCCCAATCATAGGCTCTAGTCTTATCTGATCAGTTAAGATTTCACGTGTCTGAACCTGAGTACAGGCACTCTTGAGGGAGCAGAACATACAAACAGCAATCCCCAACATTTTCCCCCTTTTGTCCAATTAAAAGGCTCCTTTCTCTCAGATATAAATTGAGCACAACTATCACCATTCTGTAATAAGTATAAGATACACTTAATACCAAGTCTGCCAATTTTGTCAATTAAAGCACTCTATCATCTACCCCAACCTAAAAAGTCTTATAATTTTCATCATTGTATACCATCTGAAAACCATCCTCTCAAATCTATATCATCTTTCTCAATGCTAGACAGCTTGGATTGGCTATGAGACTACAACTAGTCTTCAACCCCATCAGAATTCTGAGAGTGACCTAAAATTTACCTGAAAATATAGGAAGCACTAACACGGCTTCCAAAACAGAAACAAATTGTAGATACAGCTGCCTACCTACATAGTACCCTGTTTCTCAACACACTGGAGCATCAGTCTGTGGCCATTTGGCCCAGGATCATCTGATAGACCTTTGTAACACAGAATTCTGAAGGGCTGATTACCCTGTCTTGGCAGAGGTTATCAGTTGACTATTCTGCATAGTGTTTGCTTTTTCTGGACAGTATTTTTTTGTCTGTAGATTAATAGGCAATTTCTGCCAGGCGGCTACCTTGACACAGTGTACAACCTCACCTGGGAGTGTAAACACTCAGTTTCTTCTTTGAACCTAAGAATGGGGTGCTGTCAGGAGCAGATATATCTTAACAACAAATGATTAAATAACATTAAATATTACATTCTGTGAATTTCTGACATCTTTGAAAATTATCTATGTAAAGTAATCTGGACTGTTGTCCTTTAACTACTCTCAGCTCTTTCTAATTAAAATAAATTGAAAACATCCTTACAATTAAGTCACAACCATGAGTTTGCTATCTGGCCCTTAACATGTATGCTTAATCACCTAAAATCAGTTTGTAATGGAAGTTATAGAGGGACTGGGTCTAAGCATTTTATTCTTAAATTTTTGTATCAATAGAAGAAATTTATACCCATGAAAACCTTAATCCTATACTAATGTAAAAAATTATAACTTCAATTTTGTAACAATATAAATTTCTACCAAGTGAGATTATGGTTATACAATCCTCCCTGTTTAAATTATGGCCATTTCTAAATTTTCTAGAACGACAACTAGAATAACCACCTCCAACCCCCAAACCTAGGGAACTGGGACAATGACTCTTTATAACTTTTTCCTGCTGAATATGGGTGTTGAGATACCATTGGGGGGGGCGAAGGGTAGGGAAAATGGGAGAGTTGGTTAGGCCTTAAGTAGACCATGCCAGCAATTGTTATAGTCTCTGATTTCTAAGTTCTGATTGGATCCATTTGAAAGGTTAGATGAGGCAAGACGACCTGGAATCCATGACCTTGGGGATTCTAGCAGGCCAGTTCAGCATGTCTCCTGATGAATGTCACCAAAGCTGTACCCTCTGCAATGTACAAATCTGTGTTCACAGGTGTGTTGGCTCTCCTTGGAGACCAGCTCTCTCCTGGTGGTATTTGTGTATGTAGTGCTGTGGCACAGGATCAGCTCAGGGCACAGATGGAAACCAGAAGGCACCTGTCCCAGGCCGTTCATCGGTTCCTGTGTCCTGAGGGTTCCGGGAGGGTCCTTCTGAGCAGCGGTGGTGGTTTTGTCTGTGCTCACAAGCTTGTCCAAACTCCTGGGAAGGCTACCTCTCTCTCCCCGTGCTATTTGGGTATGGAGCCCTGTCCTCTGGCATGGATCTTGCTGACATGGTCTAGGGTAGCAATTGAGAGTCTCACCACTGATCCAATTTCAGTTTTAAGCTCTTAACAAAGACTTACATTTCCCCCATTATCCTGTTCTGTCGGAAATTTGTTGAACTTCTCCAATGGTGATTCCCTCAGTGTTTTCCCTCTGGCATATTTAAGGAAATTAACTGGTGTATATAGTTACTGACTTAGTTATTTTGAATTATTTGGGAATGTTCTTGGACTGAGGCCCACGGAAGTGCTATCTCTCTCGGGTGTGTTGGAAGGATATGATAGCCTCAGGCTGGGCCAGGTGCGGGGCACCAGGGGACCTTGCACTTTCTCTGTTAGAGTTCTTATTTTAACACTGTTACTGTTATGTGATTTTTCTCCTCTTGACTGCAAAGTCCTGTCTTCTAAGGTGAGTTTAAAATTGTTTTTACATTTATTTATTTACAGGGGAGGGCATGGAATGCAAGCTGTAGCGGTAGCATGTGTGGAGATAGAAGACAACTTGCTTGGATTGGCTTTGGGTTCAAGCATTGGGCTTAGGAGGTCAGGCTCCCCAGCAAGCTCTTTACCTGCAGAGCCACTGAATTGACCTGTAAGGGGCGGGGTTTGTTTTAAAAATATGATCAGATGAACCCGATTCAACCATCTACCAGCTGTTCATCTTGGGGAAAAAATTACATAAATTTGCCTGAAAATTGGATAACTTTTCTGTAAAATTGGCACAATAATATCTTATTATAGATTTTTGAGTATTAAATGGGGACATTTATATCATATTTATAGCATAGAATTAGATAAAGAAGAAATAAGGTTTAATTATGATTAATTATATTGGGAAGCATATAGCTTTTTACATGTAGGTGCTATCAATAGCTATAAGCTTTGTTAACAACACTTGGTAAAGATGTTTGGGGGAATCAGAGAGACACCAACAAAAGAGATACCAAAGCCCTCTCCCTACGCTCATACTCACCTCACCATTTGACAAAGATAAAGTTTATATCTCCCCTCTTTCCCCTGCATACAATAAAGATACATGCTCCACTATGTTTATAGCAGCCTTGTTTATAATAGCCAGAAATTGGAAGGAGCCCAAATATCCCTCAAAGGAGGAATGGATACAGAAAATGTGGTATATTTATACAATGGAATACTACTCAGCAATTAAAAATAATGAATTCATGCAATTTGTAGGTAAATAGTTAGATCTGGAAAATATCATCCTGAGTGAGTTAACCCAATCACAAAAGAATACACATGAAATGCAATCACTGATAAGTGGATATTAATGAGCCCAGAAGCCCTAAATACTCAAGGCACAATTAGCAAGTCAAATGATTCCCAAGAAGAAGAAAGGAGAGGACCCTGGGCCTGTAAAGATTGGATCCAGTTTTGTAAAGAAACCGAGGGGGGAGGGGGAATGATTGGGGAATAGTTGGGGGGGAGAGGAATTATGGGACGTAGGGTGGGGGGGAACTGGGAAAGGGGAAAGCCTTTGGAATGTAAACATAGAATATAGAAAATAAAAATTAAAAAAAAATAAGAATTTACTAGATCTATAAAAAATTAATTAATTAATTAATAAAAATAGTGACTAAAAAAAAAAAAGAAAGAAAGAAAGACAAGGCCACAGGTGGTGGGGCTTGGAATGAGTGTCAGAGTCTTGTCTGGGGACTTGATCATGCTGAGAAATGACTCAGCCACGATACACTCTGACAATAGAAATGAAAATACTAGTTGATAGAAACTTGTAAACTTAATTTTTAGGACTAAATAGCCCTTTGCTCTTAGCTCTTTGAGTGATCACCATGGAAGGGTACTGTGGCTGTCTGAATGTCTCCCCAATAACTCCAGAGACCCCAAGATTCAGTAACTACACACTCAGGGTGTGGCCTGGGCTGTGAAGGGGTCTCCCACAGGTAGACCACAGAACAGAGACCTCCACATAGTGCACATGAGGCAGCGCTTGGGGTCCCTTCTCTTGAGTGACTTCCCTCTCCAGTCCACAGCTGAGAGTAGACCATGGCCTTCCATCATGGATTCTCCCCTTGCCAGAGTGTGGCAGACAGTCTGTATATTCAGGACATGTGCTAAATTTAAGATTTTTGACTTGCATCTTGTATTGATTTTTGTCAAGACATCCAAACGTCTTCTTCTTCTTGTTTTTTTTTTTTTTCTTCTGATCTTAATAAAGATAGAAAAAGAAGTGGCAGGGAGAGCTATTTTTGAATTTTAACTGGGTGTCCTGTTCCTCTCCTCTCCCGTGTACCTGGTAGCATCTGACATCCATGCTTCCAGGGGGATGGCACGCTCACCTCCAGCCCCTTGCATTTCTTATCGTTTCTGTCACTCTTCAGCCTCGATCTCAGGTTTTTCCCTGAGATTAATTGGCTTAAATAGAGTGTGACCAATTGACTGTTGATCATTATGATGCAGCCAATTTTAATAAATGAGTAAATGAAAAAAAATGAATGGACAAACAAACAAATGAACCCCAGTTTGTTCCCCAGCACATCTTTCCTTTTGGGGTCCACTCAGAATAGACAGCAGTCTTTGGATCTGAGAAACTCACTTGTAACGGGAGGCAGGTACTGCCCCATCCCGCTTTCTATTTAATTACCATTTGTTTTTCCCTTAGCAATTAGTAAAGTGCCAGCCTGCCTCAGATGTGCTAAGGAGAACCAAGAGAAGATGTTGTTGTCCACACTTGAGCCAAAGTGTTAAAGGAAAACTGGCACATTTAAGCTTGGGGCTGGGAGCATGTGGAGATAGAAATGACGGTAATTAATATTTATCGAGCAACCATAATGTACATTTTTAGACATGAGCTCATTTTATTCTCACAGCTACCCTGTACAGTCTATTCTAGGTAAAAACTGTGTTTGGCCAGGCCAGGGACTTGCTGAAATCCTAGAGTTAGTAAATGGCACAATTTAAATTTTAACCCGAGTGTTTTCACACGAGACCATCTTGTTCCTCACTGTGAGAAGAATCCTGGCAGTGGCTGCAACAGTGACCAGAGTGGAGGCAATGCTTTAAGACAGCACAACTATATTCCTGTGCTGTCCCTTTTGCCTTCCTTCATTTGTTCACCTATTTAAAAAATATTCCCTGGGAACTCCTTTGTCTCACCATAGTTCTAGAAATCTAAGATACTACGATCCTGAATATTATAAAAATAATCCCTGCCCTTGTACAATTATATTTAATTACAGAGATCACAAAAGCCACCCAGGCATGATGTAATGGTGAGCTTAATTTGGGAGCAGATAAGGAGATAATGGGGAATGGCAGTTGTTGGAGAGGTGGGGATCAGTAAAAGCCTCATGGAGATAGTAATATGTGGGTTGAAATGTGAGAGATAAGAAGAACGTAGCTATGCCAACAGTTGGCTAAGTATCATTTCGAGCAGAGAAACTGCAAGAGGACAAAGATACGACTCAAGAAGGTAATTAGATTGCCTTATTATTTCCAAAGAAAATGCTATTCATTAAAGATGATAACCTGTTCAAAATAGGCAGAGTCCTGAGTGCTCAGAAAGGTTATCACTTGGAGAAATATTTGCAAAAAGAACAGGCAAGTAATCTGAGCAGGTTTGACTCCAAGGGCTGGAAGGAGGCAGAGACAGAGGCAGGCATATTGACATGAGCAAACCGAGGACTGAGAAGGGATGTTTAAGGCTGAATCATTTGATAAAGAAAATTGTCAACTGCCGTGGCAGTTCTGACTTTGCTGGCTTTGAAATTGCATTTGGAACGAGGAGACAGTGAAATTGTATAAAGCCACTCTGTGCTGGCAAAGAATATACTGAGTGGCAGTTGGGATTGTGATCAAATTCAGTCTCCTCCAATTCTGCAATTATAAACTGTTTTCCAAAAGTGTAGGCAGGTAGGCTGATTAAAGTACATGCTCTGAACTAGCCAAATGCTTCCTCCAAATGTTTAAAGTCTGAGCTAGGTCCTTCATCGCGCAACTCTTTCTGCGTTTAAATATTAATTACAATAATTTCATTTTTCAGCTTCACTACTTAAAATATCAATTTAGATGATGGATCATGAACTTTAAGGCCGAAAGAAACATTGATCACTTGTCTTCTTCTCTCTGCTCTCATTAGACAAAGGCGCTGGCAATCGTCAAGTACCCAAAAATCACAAAGCCAGACAGAGATGGAAAACCAATAACCTGCATTTCTACAATAACAGAAATGAATGCCAGTAGATGCAGAGTCTCAAGTCTAATGGTCTGCCCACTTATGGTGTATCCAGCCCTTCTGATACTTTGTCACTCAGCACATTTTTGTTTATTTCTCTGAATTTTTTTTTTCAGTGAAATCACCCCAAATTGATTGTTACTATTAGAGAACTAGATCACAGACAGGAAATCAAATATGTGGGCTGGGCCATGGCTCAGTGGGCAAAGTATTTGCAGGGAAAGCAAAAAGATTTAGGTTCAGATCTACAACACTAGCATAAAAGTTGGTGTGCTAGAGCTGGTGAGTGGAGTCAGAGACAGGAGGGTCTCTCCTGCTTAGTGGGCAGACAGTCTTGTCCCAACAGTGGGCTCCAGGGTCAGTGAGAGATCTTGTCTCAAAAAAATAAGCTGAGGATGGATGAGTAAGACATGTGACATCAACCTCCACATGTGCAGGCATGGATGAGTCCATCTGTGTTCACACTGGCTTATACTTACACAAATGATAAAAAAAGGGTGAAACTCCTCCAAACCAGCATGCTAGAGGTAATTAGATTATGGGTTATCATGGACAACTGTCTATGATAAAGTGTGTTTTACATGTTAGAGCCACGGGGAGGTACAGACTCTTCTCTCACTCAGTTTCCTGTTTTGGCCTCATGACACATATTAGGGTATGGTGAATTATAGATACACTCCCTAGTCTTAGGAAATTTACCATTCCTATTATGATTTTGGTAATGAGGAGGCAAAAAGAGACAGCCGTATTGGGGGATTAGAGGGGCAAATGCCTTTTGAAACAGATATTTCTATAGTGCAGGTTTAGGCCATGGGGAAAGCGAGGCAGCGAACAACTGTTGATTAGAACAGTTGTGCTGTGTACAAGTTAGGTCATAGAAGTCAGGTCTGGTTCCACCTCCCAAGCCCATGCTCCCGGAAATAAGACTTAGTTTCAAATACCTTGGTCATATAGTTAGGATCTTCTCTGACTAGAATCTTAAGATAACCCATTTGTTTTAATCTACATTCTACCACATGGCCGGTCACCTGTGCTCAGGCACCATGCACCTGTCTCCTCACACCTTCCTAGTGAATCTGCCCTCACCTGGCTCTATATTAAGAATTCTTTCTGTCTCCTTGGAGTCCCACCTTCTATTTCCTGCCTAAGCCATAGGCTTTTTAATTGACAAATGATGCATCCATACAATATACAAGATATTTCCACAAAACTGCCTCTTCCTATGTTAAGGTGAAAGGAATTGAGAGTTAGATGGATGAAGCCAGATCGGATGGTCCCCTGCTCAGCCTGTACTAAAGTCAGAGAGTGGTTGAAATAGCAAATTAGTACTTGTCTGACATTAGGGTGATGACCGTACCATGTTAAAATACTGAGAAAAAAACTGCATGGTGGGATTGGTGGAAGATATTAGGATCACATTCAAGAGATCATAGGGACTGGTGCTCAGAAGCCTGTTGGCAATTGCCAAATAAATCCTTCTTTCTGTGTAAGACACACCAGTGGATACCACAATGGACCAAGACATTCATTTCCCCCTAGACTGAGCAGCTCTGTGAAGAACACATTCTAGGTAAGCATTGCTAAAGGAGACATAGTTGAGTTCTGATCCTTGTACTTATTATATGGTGTAGAGTAAAAGAACGTTCCTGATATCCTTTTATTGGGGTGGTCCCATAGGAGAGGTGACATGAGTTGGATTTTAAAGGCTGGATAAACTTGAGCACATAAATGAGACTGAAGATGATGACATGTAGAGGAAAGATGTGAGGAAATGGAGAAGGAGGAGAAAGTGGAAGAGGAGGGGGAGAAGGAAGAGTAGAGGAGGAAGAGGAGGAGGAGAAAGTGGAGGAGGAGGAGGAGAAGGAGGAAACAAATTTGGACAAGATGAGTAGACAAGGCTATGCCATGCGCGTTCTGAAAATTTGCTGGTCTGTGAAATTGGATGCCCTGATGGGCTGGCTGATGAGGAAAGGGGGACTGAGGGCTCATGAGGAATCAAGTACCACCAGTGAAGCCAAATAAAGACCCAGCAGGGATGAGATTAGCTGAAATGCCTAACAAAGGGAAGAGACCTGAAGAGACCATATGTAGAGGTTAGGCAAAGCCACCACTTGGGGGATGGGGCCGCTCACTCATCTTCAAACTTTAAACCTGAGTTGCTCCTGTCTAAAGGAAATAGTATGGAGCAGAGACTGAAGAAAAGGCCATCCAGAGACTGCCCCACCTGGGGATCTATCCCATATACAGACACCAAGCCCAGACACTATTGAGGATGCCAAGAAGTGCATGTTGACAGGAGTCTGACACAGCTGTCTCCTGAGAGGTTTTGCCAGAGCCTGACAAATACAGAGGCAGATGCTGGCAGCCAACCACTGGACTGAACACAGGGACGCCAATGGAGGAGTTAGAGAAAGAACTGAAGGAGCTGAAGCAGTTTGCAACCCCATAGGAAGAACAACAATATCCACCAACCAGAGCCCCCCAGAAATCCCAGGAACTAAACTGCCAGAGTACAAATGGAGGAACCCATGGCCCCAATGTAGGCAGAGGATAGCCTTGTCTGGCATCAATGGGAGGAGAGGCTCTTGGTCATGTGAAGGCTTGATGACCCAGTATAGGGGAATGCCAGGGTGGTAAGAAGGGAGTAAGTAGGTAGGTGGGTAGGGGAGCACCCTCATAGAAATGGGGGGGGGAAAGGAGGATAGGATAGGGGGACAGTTGGGGAGGGGAAACTGGGAAAGGGAATAGCATTTGGAATGTAATTAAATACAATATCTAATACAAAATAAAAAATAAAATAAAAAAGAAAGCTATTGAGAGGATGCACAGATAAAGATGAGCTGTGGTGAGAGTAATTGACAAAGAGCTGGAATAAATTCTATGTATTGAGCTCCTTTCCGTTCTGAGCATTTATTCAGTTGTTAGGAAGCAAGACTAACAATATTATGATTTAATGGTGTTTATGTCATCATCAGGAGACACCTTGGATTTGGCAGTCAGGGAGCAGTGACATCTTGTGCCTCAGTGATGAAGCAAAGCTTCATCAAAGGAAAGATGGGAAGTGGGAAGACTTGGGGCAGGAAAAAACTGTGAAAGAGGGGGAGGTAATGATAGATAGAGGATTAGAGAGAGAAAGAGAGAATTGCAGGAAAGAGAGAACATGAAAGAGAGATTGATGCAGAAAGAATTAGAGAGGGAGGGGATATTACTGGCTAGTTTTGTGTGTCAACTTTACACAGGCTGGAGTTATCATAGGAAAAGGAGCTTCAGTTGGGGAAGTGCCTCCATGACATCCAGCTGTGGGGCATTTTCTCAATTAGTGATCAAGTGGGGGAGAGCCCCTTGTGGGTGGTATCATCTCTGGGCTGGTATTCTTGGGTTCTATAAGAGAGCAGGCTGAGCAAGCCAGGGGAAGCAAGCCAGTAAGTAACATCCCTCCATGGCCTCTGCATCAGCTCCTGCTTCTGACCTGCTTGAGTTCCAGTCCTGACTTCCTTTGGTGATGAACAGCTGCATGGAAGTGTAAGCTCAATAAACCCTTTCCTCCCCAACTTGCTTCTTGGTCATGATGTTTGTGCAGGAATAGAAACCCTGACTAAGACAAATTGGTACCAGTGTAGTGGGGTATTCCTGTGACAACCTGACCATGTTTTGGGGAGGACTGTGGAAGGACTTTGGAACTTTGGGCCAGATGGTCCATTCAGTGATGAGACCTCTGTGAGATGTGGAGGAGCTTGGAAGATTATGTTGAGAACAGTGGAGAAGATGGAGGCCTGGCTTGTGAAGTTTCAGAGGGAAAATTAAAGACTCTTATCAGGACCATGAAGATTCTGTGGTTTTGGTTAGCTGGGGCTGAAGAATCAGCTGTGAGTAACAAGATACCAAAACTATTAAAGTCAACCTTTGTGTTACTGGGACTATTGATGCTGGTTAGCTGGAGCTAAGAAATTAGCGGTGATTAAGAAGAAACCAGCATCACTGAGATGAAATCTTCTGGGAACTGTTTTCTGAGAGCACAGAGAGTGTGTTCCAGATAGCCAAGGTTGTGCCTCGTGCTGTAGCAAGACTTGGTACTGTGTAAGAGTCACCCAGGTGGTACTGCTTTTGAAGGCATGAAGGCATCATGAAGAACAGCTGAGGCTTGGTACTGTGAGAGGCCATGGAAGGCCATTGGTGAAAGTGTACCCTCAGTTGTAATTGATGGCCCAGGACTGAAGGGGTCATGCAAAAGAGTTGAGGCTTGGAGATGCCAGTACTATGCGATGACCACCAACGACAGCAGCAGCAGTGGAGTACAGGCATCTGGAGCCTAGAAGACAAGGTGTGTGCTACAATGGGAAGAGCTGGAGAAGTGAACCAAGCCCTTGGAGGAGCCCAGAAGATCGTGAGTCGGATCCCAGACATTGAACCATTGGAGTTTGAGTTTTGCTTTTTTGATTGTGACTGTGCCCTGATATTTTTCCCTCTTGAAAGAAGGTATTTTAGTGGAGCCCACAGTTAAGAGACTTTGAATTTTTAAAAGACTTGGAATTTTAAGATATTGGACATTTTAAAGGGGTTGAATTTTTAATATGTAAAGACTGTGGGACTTTTTTATGTTATTTACATCTTGGGGATAAATAAGAAAGTAAGGGTTGAGGCTTAATAGTGATATGTTGGTGTGTCAAGTTGACAAGGGGTCAATTGTACTGGCTAGTTTTGTGTGTCCACTTGACACAGGCTGGAGTTATCATAGGAAAAGGAGCTTAGTAATCACGTGGGGGAGAGCCCCTTGTGGGTGGTACCATCTCTGGGCTGGTATTCTTGGGTTCTATAAGAGAGCAGGATGAGCAAGCCAGGGGAAGCAAGCCAGTATGTAACATCCCTCCATGGCCTCTGCATCAGCTCCTGCTTCTGACCTGCTTGAGTTCCAGTCCTGACTTCCTTTGGTGATGAACAGCTGCATGGAAGTGTAAGCTCAATAAACCCTTTCCTCCCCAAATTGCTTCTTGGTCATGATATTTGTGCAGGAATAGAAACCCTGACTAAGACACACAGACATAGACACATGGACTTAGAGAAAGATACACAGAGAGAATGAGAGAGAGGATATATGTACTTACACATGCACAACACAGTGATGGGGTGGGAGAGAGAGAGAGAGAGAGAGAGAGAGAGAGAGAGAGAGAGAGAGAGAGAGAGAGAGAGAGAGAGAAAGTACCATGCTATATTATGGTAGCACATGGGCAGCCAAATTGCTCAAAGTCCTTTGGTAAGGTGTTTTGAAGTGGTTCTGCTCTCAGAACTCCCTCCCACAGTCCTCAACGATTCTAATAATCTTAAACAATGTTACTTTACAGGGCTTTATACATATTGGTATCTACCATGTTCAAAATAAAACCCATGTTAATAATATTCATTAGCATTTTCAATAGTCAGTAATATAATTTTAACATGAAACTTTTCTTTCAAAATAGCAAAGTATATGGGGGTTGGGAGGTTTAGAATTTTTACATTTTTGGCAAATCTCCTGGTACCTGGCCCAGTGGAGGACAGGTTCTCACATTTCCCCCACTTGTCTTTCTTCACTGCAGTTGGGATTCCAATAATTGTGGTTTAGCCTCTGTTAAGCCATTCTGAACTTAAGGCAGATTCTTAGGTACAGGGCAAGGGGGGCCTCCAAGGTATTGATCACTCTCTGTAAGGTTTCTAATATGAGGAATCTTTCTTCTAGATGCTAAGCACTATCTACCTTTATTATTTTACCAGTGACCATCCACTTCTAGAAGAAAGAGATTGTAATTTCTAAGTGCTCAGACTCAAAACCCATCTCTGTACTAACCTTGCAACTTTTTTTTATAAAATCAAAATTACTTAAAAACAACATGAGTGAACCTTGGTTTTCTTCTTTATGCAAAATAGTAAGTTCAGAAATAAGCAGCAAGAATATGTAGAGGCCTTGGGAGCCTGGGTATGCTTCTCCCATTGTTTTACAACTGACACCTGCTCTAGCAGTAAGTCTTAGCAGCTCAGCACCAAAACAAAACAGAATGAGCTCACCCTGCTTTTCTTTGCTCTATCTTCTCCTGCTTAGTCCATTGAAACCGTCTCCTCAGTCCTCTTCGATTCAGCCCTTACAGTCTTCCCTGACTCAGGAGGCAGAATGATTCCTTTGTGATAGAAAGCAGATCTCGCTGAATGATTCCCTTGCCTAAACCCCTTTAAGGGTTTTCCAGAAGGCAAAGGTCTTAGTCACCTCTAAATAGATCGATGCCATTTTTTATTATCCAGATTGGTACTATTCTGAGAAAGAAAGTTGTTTTAAATAATTATGTCTGGACAGCAGCCACGAATACCTGCAGTTTCTCATTTCACTGTTAGCCTGCCCTTCCCCCCCCTCCCCCCAGTAACCCTCAGTACTACACAGCCCTCCGGAACACCTTCATGCTGGTCTCTTTAGTGCTTTCTGATCTCTGTAGAAACCTTACCCTAGTGCAAATGGTTTGCTAACATTCTATACGAAATGGTAAACTCTCTTCCAACCCCCACCTCCTAACTCTTTTTCTCTGTTTTATTTTTCTCTGTTGATTATATTCACTAATAGTCTTATGTTGCATTGTTTCTTTCACTAGAATAAGTGGTCCACGAGGCAGGACAGATTTTTGATGTAAGGTTTATGAAGTATTTCCAAGGAGGCCTGTAAGAAACATATTTGCCTAGCTACTCATCTCTAACACCCATCCATTATTTACTTTATTCCTCAAATATTGTACAGGGAAGAATTGAATCTATTCCTACATCTGGAAGTATGCTCTAATTTCTCATGCCATAGTGTTCTTATGATATTATATTTTCTGGTCTGGATAGTCTTGGGAAATACCTTTTAATGCCTTACCGCTTAGTTCAAGGAAGTCAAGTCTACTGTCGCTTTCCCTGACCCTCACAGGTAGAGTTGACTCCTCTTTCTTTCATCTCAACCTTGTACTTTATCACACCTGGTGAAGTAATCATATTCTGTTACATTTCCTGAGATACTACCCCTGTGATGCACATGCTGCATTGTAAGTGCTTGCTAGAAAGGATAACATGCTTCCCCAGAAGCAGGTACTATGTAGCATTCTTTGCCCAGAAGTATCTGGTATCAAAGAGACTAAGAGGTCAGGAAAACAAGGAATGGACGCCTGGGAAGACTTGCCTTTTAGAAAACCCAGGATGACTTCAGCCACTCTTGGTTTTTTATTGATATCCTTAAATTGGAAGTGTCAGAAGTATGCTAAATGTCTCTGACACACTCATACTTCGGCAGCACAAAGCAGATGGCTGACTTTTTACGCAGTTTCTGATCTGATTATCATGTATAACATAACCTTTACTCCTCGATTGCTATATCTGATGGTTCTATTTTCTCATTAATTTATTCTATCATATATTACATTGTGACCACAGCCTTCCCTCCTTTCCTCTTAGTCTCTCCCTTCTTCTTCCCCATTCTTTTTTTGTTTGTTTGTTTTATTTTTCGAGACAGGGTTTCTGTATGTAGCTCCAGCTGTCCTGGAACTCACTCTGTAGACCAGGCTGGCCTCGAACTCAGAAATCAGCCTGCCTCTGCCTCCCAAGTGCAAGGATTACAGGCGTGCGCCACCACCACCCGGCCTTCTTCCCCATTCTTATCCACTCCTCTGCTTCTCCCAGAAAAGGGCAGGCCTCCAAGGGATATCAAACAAAAGGCACCATATTAAGTTTGAAGGGTCTCTTTCTAACTCATTGTTATGGTTAGTATTGTCACCTTGACTTATCACCTGGCAAACAGGCCACTGCATGCCTGCAGTGGCTTATCTCAGTCACACTAATTGATGTGGCAAGACTCATCTGCTGTGGGTGGATCCATTTCCTGACTGGGACTGTATAAAGGAGAATGGGTACTGATCAGTGGCAGGCATTTGTTACTGCTCCCTGCTCTTGGTTTTGGATATGATGCTTGATCTGCTCCCTCACTTTCCCAGGGTCCTGATTTCCTCATCATGACAGACCATGTGTGCCTTGAATTCTGACCTAAAACCAACCGCTTTCTCCTGTTGCTTTTTTCATAGAATGTGTGCTCATGTAGAATGTGTCTGACCCGTAAAACACCAATGCAGGATGGCCTGGATCTTTTTTTTTTTTTTTAACTTAGAAATATTTTTTTTTATTTTCTATATTCTTTGTTTACATTCCAAAGGCTTTCCCCTTTCCCAGTTACCCCCACCATATGTCCCATAATTCCTCTCCCCCCCATGCTATTCCCCACTCTCCCCCCCCCCCACGATTTCTCTGTTCTGGGTCTACAATACTGGATCCAATCTTTACAGGCCCAGGGTCCACTCCTTTTTTTCTTCTTGAGTGTCATTTGACTTGCTAATTGTGCCTTGAGTATTTAGGGCTTCTGGGCTCATTAATATCCACTTATCAGTGATTATATTTCGTGTGTATTCTTTTGTGATTGGGTTAGCTCACTTAGGATGATAGTTTCCAGATCTAACCATTTACCTACAAATTGCATGAATTTGTTATTTTTAATTGCTGAGTAGTACTCCATTGTATAAATATACCACATTTTCTGTATCCATTCCTCTTTTGAGGGATATCTGGGCTCCTTCCAATTTCTGGCTATTATAAACAAGGCTGCTATAAACATAGTGGAGCATGTGTCTTTGTTGTATGCAGAGGAATCCTCTGGGTATATGCCCAGGAGTGGTATGCCAGGGTCCTCTGGGAGTGGCATGCCCAATTTTCTGAGGAACCGCCACACTGATTTCCAGAGTGGTTTTACCATTTTGCAATCCCACCAACAGTGATGGCCTGGATCTTATCACCAGGTGGAGCAAGGACTTTTGGCCAGACTGCATTGGCATCAAGTCCCAGATTGATCACTTTTTTGGTGCGTCACTTTAGGAAGCTTCTGAGAATCAATCTCATCATCTTTAAGACATTAAAGAGATTAGGATGCAAGACATTCAATGTATGGCTGCTTCTGTCATTTTACAGACTTTTTTTTTTGAGACAGTGTCTCATATTGTTCAGGCTGGAACAAAACTCTTTTTTCTCAAGTGTTGCTTTTTTTGGAGACAGGGTCTTAATACGTCTGTAGTCTAACTGAGCTTAAACTCACTATCCTGACCTGTCTTCTAATATTATTGTTATCCATCGTCAAGCCCAGCTTAAGTTGCAGATTTTAAATACTGAACAGAATTATTTTTTAACCATTTTCTTGTGTTCTATATTAATTGTAAATGGTCCTGTCTTACATAGGACTTTTAACATGAATAAATAATACATTTTGAGAACATTTACCTATTTTTATAACTACTCCTTTTTCCCTCATTGTTCTTCTGGAGGATTTGACTTCTACTTTCATGTCAGGCATATATGTGCAATTTTATGTGTCAATATAAAAATCTAAGGGCCACAAAGGAGAGAAAATGTGATATATTTTGTCTTGATTGTAAGAGAATACTGTATTGAAAATATTTAAAAAATAAGCATGCTAAATGAACAAGCAGACATATTTGCTAGCCCAGGGACTTTTGCTTACAAGCTTGCAACAATTAGGAGAATTTTCCAGGAGAAAAAGGCCACCTGGAATTATAGAGATGAACTTGAGATTCTGTGCATCAGAGTCTGGTAGACACACAACCTCACATTTCTCTACTGTGTTCACTTGGATAAGCATTCATTTTCTCTATTATTTAAAGTGCAAAAATAAACTACAGGGAGATGCTTGCATGCAAGATTTAGCTCAATGGAAAAATGAATAAATATTGATGAAATTGTCTCACTCATATGATATATATGTTGTGTTAGCTTGATGATGACATTTCAGAGAGCTCCACATTGGACTGTGTCCTAAGTGAAGAAACATCAGGGTATTCAAAATATATTCTAACATATACATTATTTTGACTTTATGTTGATTGATTTTGTGGGGAAATTATATTCCTAGATCTAATCAATAACCAAAGGCCTGGAGATGAAGCTCAGTGGAAGATACTGGTATAACGTATGGTCACAACTCCAGCCACTGAAAACAAAAATATTGAGTAATAATAATATAATTTTTCTGCAAATATGGACCTGAGTATTATGCAAGTTAAGTAGTTTTTGTTTATATAAATTTTGAAATCACTAAGTTAAAATTCATAAAGATTTATATAGATACATGTAACCCATTAGACTTTTGAGTGTGTTGTGAGATGTGTATGGTGTGTGTGTGTGTGTGTGTGTGTGCCTTAACATTTTTCCTAAACATATATGAGTACAGACCATCTCCTTCATTTTTTTCTTCATTTTTTATTTTAGCATCTTGAGGCTAGCATCCCATCCATAGTATTTGAGAAAATGTCTAGAAGGATGACTTAGACCTTGCAGAACTCATACAATATCTAGATGATCGGCCTTTCCTTGGCAAATAAAAAGTACTTTCAAATGTGTTTTATGTGTTTGAAACATGACCCTCAAGCTTATTTACATTTCAGGTAATTTGGCACAAGAAGCAGTTGTCATGGTAGCTTTGCCTTCGTCAGACAAATGGATATCTGCTAAGGAAGTCAGGTTGGATGGGATGAGGTAGGTGAGAGAAGCCTGCAAGACCTTTCAGAGACCAGCTCTGCCCACTGAGCGCTCACTTCCCAGAACTTGGTCTTTTGTACCTCATGCCCAAGAGAGGCAGAAGAGCTGGCTTCTAGAACTCTGCTGGTGCAAGTCTCCCTTGATCCATTTACTTTACAGGTTTAACAACACACAGATTGATAGAAGTCCTGCATCTTATGTTCTTAAAGGCCAAGAGTAAAATGTTGGGGGAAGACTTCTTCTGCGTGTTAAGAAGGAAGACTTTCCTGCAAGATAAACTGAAATCAGCAGAAAAGAATGGGAAGAGTCCGAACTGGGAGCTCTGGCTGAATCAGACTTGGATATATTTTGTTTGACCACATGTTGATTTCCTAATGACGCAATTATGAAAACAGTGGAGATTCCTCTTTCCTTTGAAAAATTCAGAGATTTAGCAACAAGGAGCTACAAAATTTTGTGAAAACATTTATAAGAGCCTATGAATAAAAACCTAATGAGATGGGTGATTCTGATTTTCCATAGTTCCAGCTTTTCCCTTGATATTATTGGACATGATTTAAAATATTTTAAATATTTTATTTTTAAATCTTTTATTTTTATTTTTTATAAAAGTCTTTTTATTTATTTAAATTTTAATTTTATACACACACACACACACACACACACACACACACATATAAAACTTGCCCAGTCCTGTAAGACTTTATAGTTTGTGGTCTCTGCATTAGAAGTATTCTTTGGCCCTGTGTAATGTAGTTGCTTAAAAAAAAAAAGCAATCCTACTTGGAAACAGGACCCACACAGTGAAGAAATTGTTAAATCCAGCACCATACAGTGAGATCTCATGGTTACATCTCCACCATGATGTGACAGAAGCACGCTCTTTCTTTAATGGGATAGCTTGTGATAGAGCTATATGAGCAGAAGTATATTCTCCTAACTGGGTAACTATCTGAACTATATTTTCTTTCAAATATCCAATATCATTGTGTTTTGAATTTCCATATTTGAATGAAGCTTATAGATCTTTAAAAATGTTATGTAAATAAAACTGAATGTGGCATGATGAAATAGAAGTAAGGTAGAGGAGGGAAAGGATGAGTGAAAGCAAGCCTTGGATATTGAGAGGAGGAAAGCACAACAAAAAGGGTTTTCCCGAAAAAAGAGCATCTGTTTTCATTGATAAAACAAGGCAACAACAAAACGTAAGTAGGTAAGGGCTTATGGGCTGGAATCTCTGTAGGCACAGATTTAGGTTAATTGAAGGCTTTTTTTTTGTATTCTTTCAAATTTCCAGCATCACTTATGGTTCTCTTTGAATGTCTGTGTTTGCACGAAGCTTATAGTTCTTTAATAATAATAAATAATGCATGCACGTAATAAAACTTGTTATTGAAGCCTGAGTTTGGATTCCTTATTTAATTTCTTCATATACACACTTACTGCTATTCCTGGGTAACTATGTGAGCCATGACACAAAATAATATTTAAACTCAAATTTAGTGAAATATCTATTAAGAGATTAAGCTAAGACTTGCCCAGGGACTGCGTCTGTCCATGCCATTCTGTTGGGTAGGGGGAAAAGAAAATCAGTTTCCACTTCCTGTTGGCCTTATGGTAGAAAATACAGCCACAACAAGCTATGCTCTAAAACACCTTGAATTTCATGGAGTCCATAAAAAGTAAAGTAGTATCAACATAAAATACTTTAAGAGTCCATTAGTGCTGCTTGACGAAGAAAAACACATTGGCAAGCCAGCATGAAAGGCCATTGGGACAGTCTGTCATCAACAGACCTTTGATTATGCTGGGGGCGATCTGCTCAACCCCCTACCTTCATACTTCATCATCTGCTTCTTCATACTTGCTACCTGAAGTGTTTTTAGAGAAAGCTTTGTCAAGCAAATCTGTATGTAGATGCTTCACTGAAGAGAGGGTGACCAGAAGCATTGTCTTTTCTAATGCTTAAATTAGACCATCTTATTGTAGAGATTTACAGCCTCTCAAAAAGTCATAAGATCTACCTTAGTAGCATTGCCAATAAAAAAATAATGCTACTTTCCTTTCTATTAAGTGTAGAAGAGGAAACCTAGGCTTTACCCAGAAGCTTTGAGAAAGCTACTATGAGAAAACCTATCTTGCAGAGATGAATAAATATTTACAATTTTAGTTTAAGTAATACTTCAAATATTTCTCTTTGTATTTTCATGTATATTACAATTACAATCACATTTATGATCAGACCATCCTGGGACACCTGCTTGAATGTGGCACCATCCACAAAGAACTGGGTTCTTCCCCATATTTATCAATCAAGAAAATCGACCACAGTCTTGCCATAGGTCAATATGGGGGCTATAATTTCCAGTTAAGGGTCCCTCTTTAAAAGTGATTACAGCTGTGTCAAGTTGACAGAAAACTAGCCAGCACAGAGAATAAGACCCATACATACCTGAGGAAACACAGTTTTCAGTTTTCCAAGCTTTTCCAAGAAGTGGTCTCTTGATTTGGCTGTTCGCAGCAGAGGAGGAGAGAATGTGCAGGTATGACTTACAGAGGAAGAGTTTGGCTGGCAGCCGTAGAGGATGCTATATGCTAGCAGCTGTAGAGGACGCTGTATGTACGTGTGGCTATGGAGTGAATAAGGTAATCAGTCACAGAACTCTGCTAGGTGCTACCACGGTTCTGCTACTGGACCAGGAACACAGAATCAGGGAATGTGAAGAAATCGAGTAAAGGTAAGATTTATATCTGATGGATATTTCCATTCTTACCCAATACTCTCTTCATCCATTGCAATGTCATCAAGGTAGTGAGTCCCACTTTGTGACCCCTAACTACTTAATCTATTCAGCAGTTATTGGTACATTTTTAAATATGAGAAAAAGCTAAGAACAAACCAGAAACCTTTCCCTACCTTGAACATTTTCCCCCATAAATGTCCTTAGAAAAACAATGTAAAGACCTTATTGGAAAATTTTTAAAATGTTGTGGCTCTTAATGTAATGCAATAAAATTTGCCTTTACTTTTGGAATATTTATAGTACATCTCACCCAGCTTACTGGCTTCTATTTCAGTACTATTGGGAAACTTCATAGATATTTTCTCCTCAGAAAATAAGAAAATTTGTGTTGCCTATATAGTTTTTATTAGCTATTTTATTTATTTACATTTCAAATGTTATCTCCTTTCCTTGTTTCCCTTCCACCCCGCCTCCATCCCAAATCCCTTCCCCCTGCTCACTATCTCACCCACTCCTGCTTCCCTGTCCTGGCATTTCCCTACATTGGGGCGTCTAGCCTTCACAGGACCAAAGATCTCTCCTCTCCTTGATGTCCAACAAGGCCATCCTCTGCTACATATGTGGTTGGAGCCATGGGTCACTCCTTGCACTTTTTGGTTGGTGGTTTAGTCCCTGGGAGCGCTGGGGGTACTGGTTGGTTTATATTGTTGTTCCTCCTATGTGGCTGCAAACCCCTTCGGCTCCTTGGGTCCTTTCTCTAGCTCCTCCATTGGGGACCTTGTTTGTATTCAGGCAAACGGTTGGCTGAGAGCATCCACCTCTGTATTTGTCAGGCACTAGCAGAGCCTCTCAGGAGACAGCCATATCAGGGTCCTGTCAGCAAGCACTTATTGGCATTCACAATAGTGTCTGGGTTTGATAACTGTATATGGGATGGATCCCAGGTGGGGCAGGTTCTGAATGGCCTTTCCTTCAATGTCTATTCCACACTTTGTCTCTGTATCTCCTCCCATGGATATTTTGTTTCCCCTTCTAAGAAGGACTGAATTATCGACACTTTGATCTTCCTTCTTGAGCTTCATACAGTCTGTGAATTATATCTTGGGTATTCTGAGCTTCTGGACTAATTAATATCCACTTACCAGTGAATGCATACCATGTGTTTTTTCTTTTTTCTTTCTTTCTTTTTGTGATTGGGTTACCTCACTCAGGATGACATTTTTTTAGTTCCAACCATTTGCCCAAGAATTTTACGAATTCATTGTTTTTAATAGCTGAGTAGTACTCCATTTTGTAAATGTACCACATTTTCTGTATCCATTCCTCAGTTGAGGGATATCTGGCTATTATAAATAAGGCTGCTATGAACATAGTGGAGCATGTATCCTTATTACATGTTGGAGCATCTTCTGGGTATATGCCCAGGAGTGGTATAGCTGGGTTCTCAGGTAGTACTATGTCCAATTTTCTGAGGAACTGCCAAACTGATTTCCAGTGATTGTACTAGCTTGCAACCCCACCAGCAATGGAGGAGTGTTCCTCTTTCTCCACATCCTAAAGAGCATCTGCTGTCCCCTGAGTTTTTGATCTTAGCCATTCTGACTGGTCTGAAGCAGAATTTCAGGGTTATTTTGATTTGCATTTCCCTGATGACTAAGAATGCTGAATATTTCTTTAGGTGCTTCTCAGCCACTCTGTATTCCCCAGCTGAGAATTCTTTGGCCTACAACTTTTTAATTTAGAAATTATCATGAAAAAATGACTCTGCATGGAGTCATATAAAGTAACACATTTTGATTTTATATTTTTAGATTACTCATAAATGTTTTACTGTATGGTATATTTTTTTCATTTCACTAAAGTCTTCTGAAAGATTGCATTTGACAATTACTAAGTATATTATTCTTATTTTAGAGTTTGTATCTAGATTTTGGAGAGTATATATTGCATAAAGAGCAACCATCATTTGAAATTAATATGATATTAACTAAATTAAGTATTATCTCAAAATGCCATGTTTTTATGTATTTTTGTTTTCATAGAAAAAGATATAAAAATATTCTTTTAAAATAATATACTAGTGAAACATTTTAAATGTACTTATCCCAACTTTCATTTTTGTCTAAAGAATTATCCTGGTACAATAATATTCATGATACCTTGTTTTCTTTCCAAAGACCTTGAAAAATTCTCACAAGAATTAAAAAATTATTTTTGTTTAATTTGGTTATAATGGTATGTTGTATACTAGTTTATTTTTCTTTTACTTTTTTACTCAAACTTTTATATCTGTTTGTTAAAACACAGTAAAAATATTGAAAATATTTGCCATTTTGTCATATCCTAAATATAGAAGATGTCTAGGTTTTTATAATAATAAGCTAATGCTGTTTATTATATATTTTAAATGTAATCAAGAATATTACAATATAAAAGGACAGAAGGAGTTGATGTCTTTGCTGAAAGATATCGTTTGTTCGATTTCACTTCAGGAACACAAACAACTAGCTGTGGGTTGCATTTTCATGTGTACTCTTATAGTGTTTTTAAAAAAACTGCACACTAGTCAATAATTTCTGATTGAATTAGAATTAATTAGAATAATAAGAACTAGAATGTATGGACCAATGCCTAATGACTTTTTGCTCATCTCAGATACTGAAGGTAACTGCGGTAACTCATTAAATAGAGGATATTTTAAAAAGTACAATTGAAGACCTCAGCTAAAACCAAACCAAACCAATACAATGTAAATTAAAGATTGAAAAAGAATAGAATAAAGAACGTACCAATTCAAAATGCTTCTATTCACATATCAGTAAATAATCTAGAGTTCTAAGCACAGAGAGTTTCAAAACTCCATAAGGTAGACTACACTGCTAGAATGAATGACAACGGCTTTGCCAACATGAAAGGCAAAAAAGCAAAAAGTCGTTTAAGCCATCAGAGGGGATATGAAGTCGCTTTTTTTTTTTTTTTTTTTTTTGTTTTTCGAGATAGGGTTTCTCTGTGTAGCCCTGGCTGTCCTGGAACTCACTCTGTAGACCAGGCTGGCCTACAACTCAGAAATCCACCTGTCTCTGCCTCCCAAATGCTGGGATTAAAGGCGTGTGCCATCACCACCCAGCATGAAGTTGCTTTTTTAAACAGGCAGTATATACAAACCTCCTTTGCAGTATTCTTAGGGGAAGAGAAACACAGAGCTGATTTTACAGTTTTCCCCTGCTCTTTCTTATGATCACTACCTTTTATTAGAAAGCCTTTCCTTCTTTTTTCTTTCTTTCTTTCTTTCTTTCTTCCTTCCTTCCTTCCTTCCTTCCTTCCTTTCTTTCTTTCTTTCTTTCTTTCTTTCTTTCTTTCTTTCTTTCTTTCTTTCTTTCTTTTAGAATTAATGAAGAAAGTACATCTAAAACTAAGGAGAAGCTTGCTAAGGAAAGCCTACACACCAGTGTTTTTTTTTTTTATTAAATATATTCTTTATTTACATTTCAAATGATTTCCCCTTCCCTGTTCCCCCCCCCCTCAAAGTCCCAGAAGCCATCTTTCCTCCCCTTGTTCCACAATCAACCCCCTCCTGCTTCCCTGTCCTGGTATTCTCCTACAAGGCTGCATGGAGCCTCCCAAGTACCAGGGGCCTCTCCTCCCTTTGATGTTCAACAAGGCCATCCTCTGCTGCCTATGCATCTGGAGCCATGGATAATACCATGCGTATTATCTGGTTGATGTTTTTGTCCCTGGGAGCTTCGGGAGTACTGGGTGGCTCATATTGTTGTTCCGCCTATGTACCAGGGTCGTCTCAGGCTCGCAAAGGTGTGTTCAGTGAAGAAGGCAGAATTTATTTATTTATTTTTCTTCCAAGTAGGGAAGCCTACAATCTTCTCTGTTACAGCACCGCACAGCAAAGAGATGACAGAGCAAGTTGGTGACAGACAACATTCTGAGAAGATAAATAGATTCTAAAATCGTTTTGACCTGAAAATCAGTTCAGTTGTCTGTGGGCTTCATGGGGAGAAAATCACCTTTGTGAGGAAAATATTTTTTTTTTTGTGTGTGTGCCTCTGAAAGAACCAAAACCATCTCAAGGATGAAGAAAGCTGTCATGAGGTTGAATTTTTTTTGTAACACTTATTTCCAGCAAGGAATAAATGTTTACAAAGAACCAGGGGACATGTACTTATTTTTTTCTCAGCACTGAATGAAGACTATATCCTTCTTGATTGATCTCCCAGGTATAAGGCATTACTCACTCCAGCACACAGAAGAGAAAGGCAAAGAGCCGTCACATCCTGTGCGGGCAACTGGCTGATGCCTCAATGGGTACAACAACCGTCTCTGATGGAGTTCAGTGGGTGGGGATATAGATTAGACAGAACAGCTGAGATCATTGTCTTCTGGACTGAGGGTCAGCAGCCCCTACATCCCCCTTCTTTGTGTTGAGTGGCACATGACACAGTTCCTCCCCTTGCCCTTAGTGACAAACAATTATGATGAGTTTTCTATAAGTAGCAGACAGGCCTGAATAGTTTCCAGAAATTTCTAGGAAGGATGTCTGAGCTGTCATGGACATTCAGATTGAAGCTGGTTGAGTCTTTGAGATGAAGAGTACTAGAATCTGATATCAAGAGGGTAGAATGCCTTGGAGTATCAAAGCCAAGTGTTCCAAAGGAAAAGAAAGAATTGAACTAAAACAAACAAACAAACACACACACACACACACACACACACACACACACACACACAAACAAGCAGCTGAGAGTTTGGTAGAGGTGGAGGGAAGGTAATTAACACCGCATAGTATTTGTGGTGGCCAAGGCTGCTCCAATTTTTTTATTCAATTAATAATTTGTACATAAGGCAAATGTTGCTGATACCATTTTCTAGCTGGGGAACAGAGCTCTAACAAGAGTGGGCTGTGATGCCTTTGGGACATTACCGCATTATCAAATGATGTAGTCTTCCTGTGACTTTCACTCTGAAGGCTGTATTCAATTCCTGTACTAGGACATCTACTGTGACACTGGGATGCCCAGCTTGTCTTATCTTGTTACTCTCTTTAATTTTTTCGAATTTAACAGTTTTCCTCACTCTGTATCTCTGCTAAGGAACAACTTTATAGCTTCACAGTAGGGACTACTGTTCTATTCACTAACAACTCCAGCATTTAAAAATGTTTATCTTTACATCAGCTCTGAGAGGTAACTGCCATATTTTGTTTTATTCCTATTCGAGTTACAGTTAACCGTAATTGTAAACCTATATTTGATGGTACTTGCTGCTGAACAAATCTCTAGAACTTCACATTTGGAATCCTCATTTTGGCCCGAGCTAGTGGCAGAGCAAGGAGTAGAACCCAGGAACTGGGACTGCTTGCGATAATTTTAGCTTCCACTAGATGGCACTGTAAAAAATGTGGAGTAAAGCACTGTAGCTCCTTTGGAAACAAATGAGTTATTCTCCAGGGAAGTTTCAAGGCCCAGTTCGCTGTAGTTCTTGTCTCAGCTTTTGCTCGGAGCTCTCTGTTCCAACGTATCCCCTTATCCATCGTTGTCAGGAAGGAGATTATGAATGATTTATCTCTAATGATGAGTCATTAGTGAAATTTTCCAACAATTAATCTTTCAAAACTCTCTTTCTTGGGAAGTTTGCGTCTCTCATGGAGTTGGTACCCAATGAAAGAAGCCAAGCTGGGCATAATGCTTTTGCTTGGCAACCACAGTATGTACATATCACACCTGTCACCTGGGTTCATTTTGATTATTTTGGAAAGCATCCCATGGTCACTTACAGAACATCCTGCTTTGAGATGTGTTGTATGAGTTCTACATTTCAGAGCTATGAACTTTGTCAATGGGCCACATTAGCTCCGAGACAGACTGGGCTCAATTAAAATTGTCAGTTGCCCTCCTTCTGCCCAGGTTAATAGTTCTAGCGTGCACACACCACACCACACCACACACACACACACACAAACACACACACACACATATACCAATCCACTTAGAGGTCTGTATCAGGAACCAATCAAGTTAACAACCAAGATTCAACATTGTAAGATCCATATTTAGGTAGGTCCAAAAGGGAGCCCGGAATCAGCCAATCAAAAGCCATTAAGGGCAGAGCCAGAGCTTCACAATGGGAGTTTTACTTATGGATTCCAGCATTAGTTTCATTCTGTGCTAAACAAGTCCCAGCCTATAGTTCCTGACAGCCTCTTCTACAGACATCAGAGTTTATCGTGTAAGTGCCCCAAATCAATTCTTTCCAACACAGTGCTTAAAGACAGGTCTTCCTCTTGCTCTTGTACTCCAACCTAATGTGAAATGATAGAGATTCGGGTGCCTAGAAAGGTTACCAAAAAATTAAATATGACTTGGCTTTGAAATTGGGCAGTGGGCAGAAAGGGGAAGAACTTTGGGGAACATGAGAGGGAATGCCTGTATTGTCTCCAACAGGCTGTTAATGTTATAGATGTCAATCACTCTACTAGTGAGGGTGCAGAGAGCAGTGAGAACAGGGTAGCAGAAAGGCTGTGTTATACTGCAATACAGAATCGTTACATTTTCATCCAAAAGACTTTTGGTAAAAGGATAGACATCAGAGAAACTCATGGTAACAGTTTAGAAACAAATGAGGAACACAAAGGATCTGTGGGAGAAATGAAACATTTTATATTGTGGCCCAAGGTTTGGTAGGTTTGTGTCCTGCAGTTGTGCAGGAAGCGTGGAGTCAGTCATTTTGGATATTGATTTGAAAGTTCTAAGAAAATGACTTAGGGTGCTGAGCTGTCTTAAGTTGCTGATTATTTTGAAATGTGAGGAAAGAGATGTGTTGATGGAAGAAAATTTAAGGAAAAAAGGAATTGGTACCTGATGACTTAGGGAATTTCCTTAAACCCAGATTGCAAAAGATGCTGAAATTAGAATACTTGCTGTGCTCACTGGTTTTTTGTTAACTCTGTATAAATGTAGACATATCTGGAAATAAGAAATCTTAATGGAGAAAATGCCTTGCTTGGTGTGGGTGGGCTCAGCCCATCACGGGTAGTGCCATCCCTGGGTACGTGCTCCTGGGTTGTAAAAAGAAAGTAGGCTGAGCAAGCCCAGAGGAGTAAGCCAGAACACAGTGTTCATCCAACGATTTTGCTTTAGTTCCTGCCCCCAGGTCCCTGCCTTGAGTTCTTGCCCTGACTTCCCTGGATGAATGACTGTAACTATAAGTAGAAATGAATCATTTCCTCTCCTAGATGCTTTTGGTCATGACATTTTATCACAGCAGCAGAAAAGAAACTAAGAATCTTTCTCAGAAAAGATTGCTCTGAAGAGAAAATAAGGATATAGCCGGACAGTTTTTGCTTCTGCCTGAGAAGGTCCTTTAGTCACACAGAGTACCAGTCACACAGTCACACAGAGGTACCTTTGGAGAGACTGTCCATGATGCTCATGGATTCCCCTCAGCCATCCAAACTAAAGACAGTGCCACCCAACAAAGATCTATGGTGGAGACTTGTCTAAAGGAATATTTTTCCTGTTAGTTCAAAGGATGGACATCTCTATTTTGTCTGGTCCAAGGATTATTTAAATATCAGAAGATTTCACATATCAGCCATGGTTTCTGAGAAGGAAAAATGAAAATCCATGGAAGTCAGAAGCCATAGAATTGAATGAAACTTGTATGCTTAGATTTGATGTACACTCACAGAATCCTTATAACGCCCTATCACTTGCTTGTATTGCACATTCCAAATGAGTTTGGTATGTCTCATTCACAGCTGCTTATTTTACAGGTTAATATATTTCAGCAGGGGCTGAGTGTGGCCTGCTTGAGAGATTGGGGACTTTAAAGACTGTGATGGTTAGTTGTTAGCTCTAGGGCTGGGTGGAGACAACATGGTAACAAAAAGGAGCCAGAATTTAAGGACTAAGGTACCCTAGTTTGCTTTTTTGTTGCTCTCATAAACACCATGGTCCAAGGCGATCTGTCAGGGAAAGGATTTATTTGGCTTAGAGGTTGTAGTACATCATCAAAGGAAGCCATGGCAAGAACCCAGAGGCTAGAACTGAGGCAAATACCATGTAGGGACACTGCTCAGTGGCTCACTCACTAGCTCATGTTCAGTTACCCCCTTTTATACATCTCAGGCTTACCTGCCTAGGAGTGGTACCACCAATAGTGGGCTGGGCCCTCCCACATCAACTGTCAGTCAAGAAAATGGCCCACAGAAATCCTGAGCAGAAGGAAGAATACAAGAGTGAGTGCCATTCCAAATTTCAAGATGCATTATGGAGCTTTAGTAATAAAAACAATATGGTGCTGGCATAAAAACAGACACAGAAATGGACCAGTAGAATAAAATAGGAGGACCAGTCATGGGTACACACGATTACAGCCACCTGATATTTGACAGAGAAGCCAAAAACATACCCTGGAGAAATTGAAAGTATCTTCAACAAATTATGCTGGGAAAAATGAAATGCCCATATGCAGAAAAATGAAATTAGACCCATATCTATCATCATACAGAACAATTAGATTCAAATGGATAAAAGACTCGAGTCCTTATGGAAATCAGCTTGGAGAAACCTGAAAAAGCTAAAACAAATCTACCTTATGACCTAGAAACCCACTCCTTGACATAAGACCAAGGGACCCAAGATCCATTTCACTAGAGCTAGGAAATTAGACAGCCTAAGTGTCCTTCAGGCATGAATAGATAATGAAAATGTGGTATATATATATATATATATATATATATATATATATATATATATAATGGAATATATATATATATTCCATTGTGTGTGTGTGTATACACACACACACACACACACACACACAATGGAATATTATTCATTTGTGAATAAAAAGTAAAATCACAAAATTTACAAGTAAATGGATGCAGCTCCACGAGATTATACTGAGTGAGGTGACTAAGACTCAGAAAAGCCAACATCAAATGCTCTCTCTCACTATAGTCTACTAACTCCACATCTTCAGATGTGAGTGTGTTAGATGGAGAAATCACAGAGATAAGGGAAGCATAAAGGGACCGTGGGAGGGGTGAGAGAGGCATAGCAGGTGACATACAGGGGATAGACAGGGGATATGAAGTGGGAAATGGGAAAATATGGAGGGGCTACAATTGTAGAGAAAGAAAGTACAAATAATAGTCATGTGGTTTCATAAAGTCTCAAGGAAGCATATTGTTCTATATTTACTTAAAATTATACATGTATAATTGTTTAAGTGTATGTGCATATACACTATCTTTATCTTAAATAAAGTTATATTACTTGGGCTGAAAATATTCTACACAAAAGCCATAGACTAAGAAAAACACACTGGCAATGCAGATGCCAGTCTCTATTTATTACTATTTGCATTGAGAGATGTCATCTGCTATGGAGCTCTGGGTTATTTAAAACATCACTGGACTACATAATAATCCCCAAATAGATCTCTTGTGAGAACTGTCAACCCTTGGGAAAAAAATTAAAAAAAACAAACAAACCTTTTTTTCAGTTGAAAGCCACACAATGAAACTCCACATAAATCTCTAACAATCTACATCACATTGTAGTGGAAAAGTTCCCCAAAGGAGTAGCTTCAAGCTCAATGCAATACTGCCCAATAATATCATGCAAAACATAATGATAGTATGTTAAACAATAATACACGACTTATTAGTTGGAACTACAAATCCAGGCTTCATTAATCTTTATTGTGTCTTTTAAAGAAAAACTCACATGTGTGTAGCCTTTCTTTTTCATTAAAGAGACTTTGAAAGTTTAAAACATTATATTAATAAATCATTGAAAAAAAATCTTTGAAAATACTGTATTTCCAAAATCCCTTTATTATAAAACAGCATGTTACAATGTCATTATTTGGCTCTTAATAAATGAAAACCTAGAACTACATGTGGTGGCATAAACTTTAATTATAGCACTTTGGAGGCAGAAGCAGGAGGACCTTTGTGAGTTTGAGGTCAGTCAGAGTTAGTGAGACCCAGTCCTTCCCTATCCTGAATTTCTAAAAATTATCATATTAGAGATGAAAGTCCATAATGCTGTGATGAAAACATAAAATTAAACCCATGTTTACAATCATGCAGAGTTAAATGTCACTGATAAAATATATTCCAGCCCTGTTTATACTTGAGAATATTTTTAGTATCTGAGTTTTGGCTATTATCTTCATAACATGTGTGTATGTGTTATCATACAAAGAAAATGGTAACTCTAGATTTGTATGAATGTTTAACTGGAAATGTCTATGAGTTGCATAATTAATATTTCTTTTTATTACTTATAGATTTATAATAATTGTCATGTCCTTATTTCTGTTCATTTCACTTCCTTCATATGATGTAATTCATTAAACATTCCTTTCACAAATAATGAAGGCATGGAGAAGTAGGATGAGTTGTGAAACATCTCTCCACTAAACAATGCCAAATGTGGCCTTACAGCTTGTGTCTTTGCCCTCTGTATCAAGTTACTTATTAAATGTAAGAGTAGATTGCAATGAATCTTACTGTAATCAAGGCAGTGTGGTCCTGGCATATTAACAGAACCATATATCATGGGAACAAAATAGAGTCTAGAAATAAACCCACACATACATGGTCAATTGATTTTCAATAAAGATGCCAAGGTAATTGGATGAGAATGGGAACATCTTTCCCACAAATGGTACCTGAACAACTGGGTTAAAGACGTGGGGAAGAGAAACTCTGCTCCTTACCCATATAAATGAACTCCAGACACACTGCAGACCTCAATGTAAGGGCTAAAGCCATAAAACTTGTAGAAGAAACTACAAGAGCATATCTCTGTGACCTTGGAAAAAGGAAGGTTTTCTAAGAGTGAAATCTAAAGCCTTAACCCTAAAATAAAGCAAGACTTAAAAAGAAGGGTTGCACTTCTTATATACAACAATCCAGTGTCAGAGTGTCTAGGAGGAAGAAGAAAAGGCACTGGCACGAATACTGCAAATTGTTAGGATATTTGTAGCCTTTCCCCAGGCTTCCAAGTTTATTTAATTTGGGTCCATAACACTCATTGGGAAATCTTCTAAAGTGTTCATGTTTCAGTAGATTTTAGTAAATGAATAATTTCTGGTCACAGAAACTGTTTTTGGAATGTTTGGCCCTTTAATGGGCTTTGTTAGATTTCTGTCCATGATATGCAGTGAGGCTTCTCTTTGTAACTCTGAGGCTGAGTCATCCTGATGTTTCTGACCTTGACCATCCAACTCTTCTAAAGCAATAGCTCCACACAGCGTTGGTTTAAGTCAACCTCATATTGATGTTGCAGTAGAGTCTGGGTTCATAAACACCCGAGTCTTTCTTTCTCCTGACTGGGTCAGTCTGCAAACAGGAAAAAAAAAAAGGAAGAGTGTGGAGTTGAATGAGGGCACATTCTATTGACCCTTGCCATTTGGACAGCAACTGCATAAATCAAGCTTTTGGTTTCATATTGGCAAAATTTTTCTTTCTTTCCTCCGAAAAAAATGTTCATATCAAAAATGATTGTATTCTTGGCTCTTTTGTGGCAGGCATTCACCATTCTGTGTCACAGACAGAGCAAAGAGGAGATCTCATTTTGGATTATTTTGCTCTGGTCTGATAAAGTGTATTAATGCAAACTTGCTCATTATTTGTTCCCATGCTGCTTACAGCACATATTGGCAGTTTTCAAAAGAATAAAGCTGCCGGTTTTTGTTTCCTTCAAATAGTCTCTTGTTGCAACCCTCCTCTTGTGCTGGCTTTTCTCTCTTTTAGATGTTATGCCCTAAAGATCTTTACAATGCTCTAAAGAATAATATAAACTTGAGTTTTAATATCAACGTGATAAAACCACTTAGTTTTCATTTCAGATTCATTTCCATCTTGAATTAGCCCTTTAAAAATGGAAACTTACCCTTGTTCTTTGAAGAAACCAGAACAAACAAATGGGCGTTTAGCTTCTAGGGTAAAATGTGCACAGAAAGATGCAAGGACACGCTCAGGCAGTGTGTATCACACAGCTTTCTGCAATCCTTCCATGGCATCCATCATGGCTCTAAACACTGTGCATGTAAATTTATCATTGCCATAGTACCAAGAAGGTAAAAAACGAAAAACAAATAAAATACAACCAAAAACCAAGCCAAACAAAAACTAACCAACCAACCAACCAACCAACCAACCAACCAACCAACCAACAACAACAGTAACAAAACAATGGTAGGCAATTCACCTGGCAAACTTAGGAAGAAAATATAACCTGTATAATCACGGATCCAATAGAGCGACATTTACGCACCAGTCTTTTCCCTGGGGCCTTCGGGTCTGTTGAGGCTGGGCATTCTATGGAGCTACTTAATAGCACTGCAGTCTAAATCTCAGAACAGTTTACGATAACATGGAGCACGATGAAGTCCTGACAAGTAAACTTCGGCAACAGAAAGCTGTGCCAACTGTCCACTGCAAGGCTGACGCTGAGAGAAATCTGTTGGGTATGAAAACATGTTCTTTCTGCTGTGCCTGAGCTCTTCACAGGGCATTAGTCCACAATAAGTAGATTTCCCAGTGGGAGCAGGGTCTCATGCTGAGGAGTAAGGGTTATTTGATCCATAAGGTTTGCCTTCTAGAAGGTGTAACAGTGTATATGTAACTTCCTTAGAGTCTGTGGACCTGTGCTTAAAGGAAAAAATTGGGAAGATGAATTTTCCACTGGCATTCAGGATGGACTAGGAAAGAGGTGGCCAGTGTCTGCAGCTCTGGCTGGGAGGTCACAGGAGGGAACCAGGTAAGGGAACCCATAAGGGTTTGAGCTGAGCATTTTACCCACTTACACCATTTTCACTTTCTTTTCAAAAGCCTCTGCCATTTTCCTAAGGATAACACCACTGCAGCACGTGGCCTACTGGAGCCCCTTTTGCTTTCTATTTCCTTTTTATTCTCTGTTTTCTGACCTCAGGGTGTCTGAAGGTGAACCACAGTCCCTTTGACACTCCTTCCTTTTAATCCCCTGATCCCAGCCATCCTTCCTGCAGCCCATTCGGTTCCCTAATTAGAACACAAGAGACTGTTTTAGCATAAGCCTAGGCCCCAGGTCTTCTGCTTATAAGCCCTTTGCAGTTCAAGGTGGGGAGTTTGGGAAAAGTTAAAGGAGCTTAGTTTTGTCCTGGCTGCAACCCGAATTTTTTTTAATGTCTTTCTTATTCTTTTGCTATGGAAATGATGAGATGGAAGTTGGTTGCTTTCCCGGGGTGTGTGTGTGTGTGTGGGGGGGGGGGGGCTGGACCTCTAGCGTTCTGTCCACGGCCTCATGCTCTCTTTTTTTTGGCATTGTTTTTGCAGTAACAAGCCAATGTCTATGGGATGTCAGGGCTCTGCTGTCCGACAGTATCGCCTCCTTGCTTGTCTAGATCCCAGGTTACAGTTTCTGAGCTCCATTCACTTGCTAAGAACGGTGGTTCAATTGTCAACTGCCAGCTCCAAGCTATATTTTCAAAGTCTAATGCAATAGATGCATATTATTTACTGTTCTGCTTAGTTGAATATAATGTGGAAATTTTGTGATATTGCCGAGGACCAGCTAAATCTTAACAAAATGTCAAGAATTGCGCAGACTAGTCTTGCATGCTTGGAGCTTAGGAACCCACATGGATATGCCTGGAAGGAAACTGGAATGCTGAATTAAAAAATGTCTTCCAAGTCAGGGAAAGTATTATAATCTAATCAGTCTGTGTATTTTCTATTCTCTCATAGCCTCTCATTTCTATGCTAAAGCTTTATTGAGATGGAATTAAATGGATTAAGGTAGGGCTCATGGGAAATTAAAAAAAAAGTAATGTCTCTTTAGTAATATTTGGGAAAGAATGTATAGACATTGTGTGTGTGTGTGTGTGTGTGTATTTGGCATATATGAAGTGAATGAATTTACAAATAATCCACTCTTTTTGTAGGAGTTTTCCCCCTCTTCTTTGGGATTGGTTGCTTCATTTTATCACTTACCTCTGGTAATTCTTCCTGCATCTCTTGAAAATACTGGAACAAAGGACAATGCTCTAACTTAACAGATCTTAGAGACTCAAAATATCCTATATTTGACCACTCACTTATGGGCGAAGATAGCGATGTTAGCTCCCTCTAGAGGTGGTTCCTTGTAAATGTTTATCAAGCGGTTGAGTTGATGGCTGGAATCTACCCAAACTCCCTCTTCTGTCAAAGTCCTCCTCTTCTATTTCTCTGTGGAATGTGTCTCCTATGGGTGATGTCAAATAGACATGAATAAAAAAATGAGGCAAGATGTAGGTGGTGTAAAAGCAAAAGAAAAGCGTGGTGAGTAACTCAGACATCCCGCTGGCAAACCTAAGGAAAAAGGTTGCGTACTATTCATCATGCCCTATCAAGGGAGGATGACTTAGTTAGGGTTTTATTGCTGTGAACAGACACCAAGGCAAGTGATATAAAGGCCAACATTTAATTGGGGCTGGCTTACAGGTTGAGAGGTTCAGTCATTAAGGCAGGAACATGGCAACATCCAGGCAGGCATGGTGCAAGAGGAAGTGAGAGTTCTACATCTTCATCTGAAGGCTGCTACCAGGATACTGGCTTCCAAACCCAGAGGAACCTCCACTTCCAGGTGGTCTAACCACCCAAGATCAGAGCCGGTCCCATGACACCCAGAGGAAGCTCCACTCCCAGGCGCAATAACAAGCTCAGGATCATAGGATCAGAGGTGAGAACACAACACCTGTTGCAACACCAGTGTAACTGGGACCAGGGGGACCCAGGCATGCAGGGACTCTGCCAGACCAGTGGCACGGATTCCTTCTGTGGTCTGTCTGGGCTGGGGCCCTTGAGCACAAACTCTGCAGTCAGTCTCATGTGCCTTCCCCCAGCCTTTGAGCAGGGGTTTTCGCAGCCCTTGAAGTTCTGGCCCTTTGTTCTCCTTAGAACAATATAGCCTCCTGTTTATTATCTGGGAGCCACCCCTAGCCAGCAACTGGTACTAGCTTGGGGTAGAGCGCTGGAATCAAGATCTGCTAGACCTACAGTTTCCTGAATCAAGCAGGCTACCCGTTGAACAGTGTGGAGCCAACCAATGCTGAGCAAGGAAGTGACTCACCTGATAACCCTTAAACTGTCAGATCACCAAAGAAACATTGCATCTCGGACACCAACTGTTGTCCTGATGCCCGTTCATTTTTCGCCACCTCCCATCTATCCCCTTACTTGATATTTATAATTATTGTACCTATTTTGAAGAAGATGTCCTTATAAGTTAGTCTTTTTTCTGAGATGAATGCTTTTCAAAATCATCATAGCCAATGAACCAGAATTTTATCCTCACCTGATGTCTGTGCCACCCTCCAAGCAGAACCATTGTTCATTGAAACACTTGATGAATGACTTCATGGAAAGACCATCTTAATACACACACCATTTCTGAATATAAGCTGTCCCTGTGGGCTGAGAATGATGACAATCACTGAAGTCAAATAGCTTTGACCATAGCAGGAAATTTGTATCCAAATAATTGTGTCTACAATTCATTCTTTGGCACAGCAGAACTGTCAACTGTTAGCTTAACTACTATGGAGGTAAAATCCTTTGGTGATATGAGGGACCTTGAAGTACAGCCTTGTTAACAATTAACTCCAGTGTCTGAAAATTGTTCTTATTTTGGGTTTGTACCGCAGTAAGAGCCAAGATTTTAAGTTTTACTAAAAACAAAATGAACCAACAAACAAAAAGATTTATCTTTTTATGTTCATTTAATAATATAGCCATGATTTTTATGATTGGCATAAAATATATATCTTGTTGAATATAACAAAAAACAAAAAAAAAAAAAAGAAAATGAAACCTTTAAAAAAAACCATGAACTTTCAGGAACTGAAAAATAAATATAAATAAATAAATAAAGTGACCAGGCAGGGGCCTGGATCTGCACGGAAGGAGCAGAAGGCGCCTTTCCTCTTGATTCTGCCACCCTGTCCCTACCCCACCCAACCCTCATTTATCAGTTTCTTACAGGGCTTGGCTCCTAAGGGGCTCTCAGTAACTCTTCTAAATTCAAATTTGATTTGGAAATAAATAGAAAAAGCATAGAAGACAAATGTGCCTTAAGCAGCTCATAAAAATAAGGTCTACCATGACAAAAGAAATAATACTGGCTTCCAGGCAGCTAGGACTAGGGTATTAAAACCCACGACCACAGTGACACACCTACTCCAACAAGGCCACACCGCCAAATAGTGCCACTCCCTGTGCCAAGCATATACAAACCATCACAGTAGACCTAAGTGGAAACTCTTGGAGATGTTTGGTTTTAATGATTATAGAGTTTCATTCTTAGGTCCAGCCAGATCCTGTTTGGAATCTGTACTTATTCTACCAGAACAGGAAAGATGTGGCAATCCAGACACACAAGCCCTTTAACACATAAGAGTGTCCAACTTGGACAGTTTTAAATCAACTCTCCAACACTTTCAGCCCAACCTGCTTAAGCCTTACAGTGCACATCAGTCCAGTTTTCCAAATCTTTTTCATAATCTTTGTCATTTTAGTTTGTTCCATTCTGCACAGTACAGTATTGAAGAGGTCAGTGAAGGGGGAAGAGTAGTAAGAGGAGATAGAACGTTTGAAAAGAAAATATTTATGTCCTAGATAACTGAGTACAGGGGCTGCCAGGATCTACCTCAACACTGGGTACTGGGGATTTGAACTCAGGTCCTCTCGCTTTCATGAATAATCACTCTTACCCACTTGGGCCATTTCCTCAGGTACCTCCCCTTGATATTTAACTTAAAATATCACTTGAATTTTCAACTGGGTAGTTTATTTTTTCTGCATCTGTCCTGCGAGAGACCAATTACAAAATCAGATCATACTTAACATCCTTGGTGACTTATCCTGTAATAAGGATACCTTCGTCTACCTCTGCTAGAGGTCGGAAGGAAATAGCTTCATATTAAAGTCTTTTTCTAGTTCATGGATAATAGATGCCTGGTATAGTATCAGCAGAAAAATAAAATCTAATGTTGTGTCCAGACTCAGAGAGAACAAATTCTGTAGTTAATATAAAATGCTTGTCTTAGGCGCAGATGGGAGTAGTGTAGGCATAGATGGCAAGCATTTATCATTCTAGAACACTTAGTTTCTTTTTCGAGTGAACTCTGGCACACACTACACTAAGCTATGTAAGTACATTCTTCATTCCTTTGAACGCTCACCTTAGAAGAAACTCTGCCCGAGTGGCTTTAATAGTGCTTCCCTTGTGATGTTTACTCTGCATAAGGTGTTGATGAAAGACTCATGAATACCTACTTTTTACAACAACCCTCTGAGGTTGTTTTCATTATATCTATTGTATTTTGTTTATTATTATTATTATTATTTTAACTGCACAAATTCACAGTATCATTTCCATTTTATAGGTGAGGAAACTGGACCACAAAGAAAAGCTTGAGAAATTGTATGAGGTCACAATTAGCAGCTGGAAGAATCAAAATTTAAATTCAACGAGGCAGACTTCTAAGTCCCTGCATATTACTGTTGGGCTGTGTGCTCCTCTAATTAGTGAATTAGGCATTCTGTTCTCTCCGAGGGACCTATCAGCTTCCGTCTAGCAAAACCCAACATCTCCCTTCTCTTTTCCTCCCTCTCTCCTTTTCTTTTAAGAGAGATGCAAAATGATACAAAGTACAAGTCATCTCAATAATTTATCTCATTTTTTCTATTAGAATTCCATTAACACCACCCTCCAAGGCTCCTGTTGTTCTAATACTAGAGTGCAAAATAACAGCCTTATAAATTACAGAGGGTGAGAGACAAAAAGGCCTAGGAAGGATGCGTTCAGAATGCTGTTATAGAGAGGAAAAGAGGAGTCACACATAATAAGAAAAATCATCAAGTCAAAATAATTGAGGGCAGTTAGTGGAATATTATCCCTTCTTGAATTGAACATTTTAAGTCATAAAATTAATTAATCCAGGAATCAAACATTTAAAATCTGTTCTGTGTCAGAGTGAACCAGTGGATGTATAAAAGGTGACTGAGTGTTAAAAATTTTAAGTTGCTGGGTGATGGTGGTGCATGCCTTTAATCCCAGCACTTGGGAGGCAGAGGCAGGCGGATTTCTGAGTTCAAGGCCAGCCTGGTCTACAAAGTGAAAAACCCTGTCTCAAAAAACCCAAAAAAATTTTTTAAATTTATCAAAGGGATATATACATATACATACATACATATATATATTAGACATATATATATATTAGACATATATATATTAGACATATATATATTAGACATACACATGTGGACAAACTAAACTTTATGAGTTAGAGTTCTGGTTGTGGTTTCTTTCTGTCACTGATCACTCATTCCCTTTTTGTCTGCTTTTGAACTGCCATGCATGTGGCATCTGTTTGACTGGACAAAGCTTGCATATTCCTGTCCTTTCCAGACCATGGACAGGATAATAGAAGCATCACCAGCTTTTCAGCTTTGTCCATGACTGGTGTGTGAAGTGGCTTCTTGGGATGTAGGATTAATGAGAACACATTTTTGTCACACAGGCTCTTTTCCAAACACATATTTTGTTTTACACAGACACACACACACACACACACACACACACACACACACACACCATTCAACACTACCTGAATCTACAGAGGACTATTCATTGGCTATCTGCATCTTCAGCCTTTTACATGATGCTCATCTGCAGTCTCTTGTTCCTTCCATAACTGCAATGGTCTGAGGAGAATGACCCATCCCTTGCTAAGAAATAGCCTTCCCAGGAAGGGGAAGATTGATGATAATGACTCATGGGCTGTCAGTGATAATGAGGACTGCAAAAAGTCATCAGGAATGTGTTGTAAGACATAAAGACAGAACTTTTCTAAATGTGTATTTCACTGCTTTTAGTAGAATGTCAACACTCTGTTCACTGAGGTTATAGCTGACAAGGCTCTGGAGTCCGTGTATACTGAATTAGGGTAATATTCAGAGAATGAATGCCCGTATGCTTACATGAAAGAAGACATGCATCACAGTTCTTCTAAATGACCTACATGCTCTGCATAATCTCTCTGCCATTCATATATCCTCATAGGTGTCATTCATATGTCATTGCTAGATGCATTTCATATGTCATTGTAGGTGTTATCCACTGAGAAATACCCCATACACACTGGCATAGTGCTTATTCTACAGAGTCATTTTGTCTATATTATCAGTATCTATATTTGTCAGTCTCATGCCTAATTGTCAAAGGACTGACTTCAAGAGGACGGGGATTGTGGTATGTTTACTTTACCTTAAACCTACACTCTTAGATTAGAAATAAAGCTAATTCAGTTTGAAGAATTCTCAAACATGATGGAAGAATGTACCCAAAAGATCTGAAGAGCTAAGCAGAAATTCCAAAACATGGCTACAAAACACAGCCATCACTGAGACAATATGTAGGAGTGTGACTATCAGAATATAGAGAAGAATGAAAATCTGAGGGTTCTATAGCATTCAGGTTGTATTGCATAGGATTCTATAGCTTTCAAGGAATTACAGCAGAATAGTCATTTAGTAATTGATATAACATATATAAGAATCATGGGGATTTGTATAAAAGATAATCAAGGCTGGACTTATTTTCTTCCCAAACTCTATCCATAGCGTTTGGTGTGTTGAATACATCATTGCCGAACAAGAGACCAGTGCAAACCTGCCAAAGACAATGATTGGCTGTAACTGACCAGTGTGTAGCAGTATTATCAGCAAAAATAAGGCCAGGTGACTAAATGTACAAAAACAAATCTTTAGGAAAGCAAGGCACGAGTTTGCCCATTACTGAGACAATATGTAGGAATATGAATATCAAAGTATAGCAAAGCATGAAAACAATAGGGTTCTATAGTATTCAGGTTCTATAACATAGGGTTATATAGTATTCAAGGAATTATAGCTGTATTGACAGGAGTTACTTTGTAATTGGCATACCATATATAATGATTTATTCTGTATAAACTATAACTTGAATTAATGATGGATATACAGACTGATACATTACATTACATCTAATTCTCAGCATCCACCCTTAAGAAGAACTAAATAATATATGTAATGACTAATTTTAGAATACATATTATTGACCAAAGAAGAATACAATTTACATAATATATAGAATAAGATTATGTGTGGACTAATTGATAGGACCAGTTAACTGCTAGATTATAGAAAAGATATAACTTTTAATTTTGGAATAATATGCCCCAGTAGATGATAAGTGATATGAGAGACTGAAAGAATATGAAATTTTGGTGAAAGAGTAAAATCACTCAATATTAAAATGAGAAATTACAAATGGGAAAAACAAAATCACCATCCCAAGTGTTGTATCATTGATACATAAAGGGAAGCATGTTCAAAAAGTTTGCTTATAAGTGAATATTCCTGATGGCAGGCACCAACCTTTTGCTAAAATTCTATATCTTGAGAATAAAGATATTGATCAATAATCTCAAGAACTCCCAAATCAAGCTCTTAGGATGTTAACATTTAAGTTCCTATTTTGCTCACTCTGTTAAATAATCCACTTGGGGGCTGTTACATTGCTGAGCCTTTCTCCATCCTCTAAAAGAATCCCTTGTTTCCCAGAAATGAACTCACAGAGTTATAATCACTTGATTCAACAAATGGTGCTGGTTCAACTGGAGGTCAACATGCAGAAGAATGTGAATTGACCCACTCTTATCTCCTTGTACTAAGATCAACTCCAAGTGGATCCAGGACCTCCACATAAAACCAGACACACTGAAACTAAGAGAAAAGAAACTGGGGAAGATCCTGGAGGACATGGGCACAGGGGGAAAGTTCCTGAACAGAACACCAATAGCTTATGCTCTAAGATCAAGAATTGACAAATGGGACCTCATAAAATTACAAAGTTTCTGTAAGGCAAAGGACAAAACAACAACCAACAAATTGGGAAAAGATCTTCACCAACCCCACATCCGACAGAGGGCTAATATATACAAATATATACAAAGAACTCAAGAAGTTAGACCCCAAAGAATCAAATAACTCTATTAAATATGGGGTACAGAGCCAAACAAAGAATTTTCACCGGAAGAAATTTGGATGGCTGAGAAGCACCTTAAGAGATGTTCAACATCATTAGTCATCAGGGAAATGCAAATCAAAACAACCCTGAGATTCCACCTCACACCAGTCAGATGGTTAAGATTAAAAACTCAAGAGACAACAGGTGCTGGCGAGGATGTGGAGAAAGAGGAACAGTCCTCCACTGTTGGTGGGATTGCAAGATGGTACAACTGCTCTGGAAATCAATCTGGAGGTTCCTCAGAAAATTGGGCATGACACTTCCAGAGGACCATGTCATACCACTCCTGGGCATATACCCAGAGGATTCCCCTGCATACAATAAAGACACATGCTCCACTATGTTCATAGCAGCCTTATTTATAATAGCCAGAGGTTGGAAAGAGCCCAGATGTCCCTCAAAGGAAGAATGGATACAGAAAATGTGGTATATTTATATAATGGACTACTACTCAGCAATTAAAAATAATGAATTCATGCAATTTGTAGGCAAATGGTTGGATCTGGAAAATATCATCCTGAGTGAGCTAACCCAATCACAAAAGAATACACACGAAATGCAATCCCTGATAAGTGGATATTAATGAGCCCAGAAGCTCTAAATACTCAAGGCACAATTAGCAAATCAAAAGATTCCCAAGAAGAAGGAAGGAGAGGACCCTGGTCCCTAAAAGACTGGATCCAGTTTTGTAGGGGAGTATCCGAACAGAGAAATGGCTGGGAGGTGATTGGAGAATGGGCGGAAGGAAGAGGACTTATGGGACATATGGTGAGGGGGGAACTGGGAAAGGGGAAAGCCTTTGGAATGTAAACAAGGAATATAGAAAAAAGAATCCCTTGTCTCATCCTCTGTTCTTCAATAGCCAATGTTTATCAACGGTGTGCACTTTGTACATCACTACAACACTCATTGGCTCTTTAGTTTTCTATTGTCACTCTCAGTCTATTTATTAGGAAAATGAAGTTCAGCGATATTGAGTATTCAGTCAAGATGAAATAACTATCAGTGAACTGAACTAAATTCAAACCCAAGTCTCTTACCCAGAATTTTCGTTCTTTAACTCTTACTGTGCTCCACATTACTTGTCCTCGCACCAGCATTCAACTTGTTTAGCTCATTTGACCATACTCTAAGATAACTAACCCTCCAGACTCTGGTTCTTTGAAGGGAGTATGTGAGTTGTGTGGTCATGTGAGTGTGTTCAGTACTAGAAAAGAGACTCTAGGGTCTTGTGCATGGAAAATAAGCCGTCTACATTGAGATATAAGCCCTTCCTTTTTTTGAGGAAACCTTAATCATCTGCAGAGGTCATTGGACTCCCTAGATCAAGCAAGTTTACAGGCGAGCTGGAGAGATGGTGCAGCAGTTAAGAGCAATGGTTGATCTTCTAGAAGTTCTGAGTTCAATTCCCAGCAATCACAGCGTAGCTCACAACCATCTATAACGTTATCTGATGTACTCTTCTGCCATCTATGTATATATGCAGATAGAGCACTTATATACCTAAACTACAGAAATTAAAAAGGAAGGAAAACTCTCAGAACCTGCAGTGACAATAAAGGACTGAATAAAACATGAAATGATACCTCTTGACTAGCAATATGAAATTGTATACTACGATTGTAAGAGAGTAAACATCTAGAATTTCCTTAAACTTGTCCTTACATCTTTAGTCTTAACATGAAGTCCATTTCATGTAGACCATTGTAGGATTTTTGTGAGTATACAACTACTATTAATAACATTGTGAAAGTCTCTTAGTACATCTTTGCACAAATTTCTCTAGAATATAGCTATAATTTAATTTCATAAAATTTACTACATACTGCTGAATTATTTCAGGAATGTTTTATGCAAATTTATACTTTTGTCAGAGGTAAAACAGTAAGAATCTCCTTATTCTGAGGCGTTGTTTCATTCTTTTGGACAAATTATGAAACAGATTTAGGTACAAATAATTTTTCTGAAAAGTAAAACTAGAATACATAGCAAAACAATAGTAAGATTAAGACAAAGAGAGAAAACTCAAAATTAGCATGGGTGTGAAAATTAGCATGGATGTTTACTACTATGTATGTAAACATAGCAAAAATGGCCATCTTACCAAAACCAATTTACAAATTCAATGTAATTACCATTAAAATTCCAATACAATTCTTTACCGACATTGAAAGGACAATTCTCAACTTCATATGGAAAAACAAAAAACCCAGGATAGCTAAAACAATCCTAAATAATTAAAAAAAAAAGAAAAAAAAACATTTTGGTTGTATCATCATCCTTGATATCAAGTTGTATTACAGAACAATAGTAATAAAAACACATGACATTGGCGGAAAAACAGACAAGGTGATCAATGGAATAGAATCAAAGACCTATACCTATAGACACTTGATTATTGACATTTAAGCAAAATCTATACCATGGAACAAAGAAAGTATCTTCAACAAATGGTCCTAGTCTAATTGGGTGTCTACATGTAGAAGAGTGCAGATAGATTTATATCTATCACCCTGCACAAAACACAAATCCAAATGGATCAAAGACTGAAATATAAAACCTGATACCCTAAATCAGATAAAAGAAAAAGTGGAGAATAGTTTGGTCCATAAAACAGCTTCCTGAACAGAATACCAATAGCTCAGGCACTAAGATCAACAATTAATAAATAAGAAGTCATAAAACTGAAAAGCTTCTACAAGACAGGACAATGTCAAAAGGACAAAACAGTGGCCTAGAGAATGGAAAAAGATCTTTATCAACCCTACATCTGACAGATGGCTAATATCCAAAATATATGAAGAAGTCAAGTGACCCAAATAACCCAATTAAAAAAATAGTGTGAAGAGCTAAACAAAGAATTTATTTTTCTTTTTTAAAATTATTTTATGTATTTACATTCAAGTCATTGTCCCCCGCCCAGTCTCCTTCATCCACAGTTTCTCATCCCATTCTTCTCCCTCTTGCTTCTGAAAAGGTGCTTCCCCCCAGTCTTCCCCCTTCCATGGGGCCTCAAGTCTCTCAAGGATTAAACACTTCTCCCATGGAGGCCAGACCAGGCAGATCTCTGCTATCTATGTGCCAGAGGCCTCTGACTAACCTGTGTATGCTCCTGGTTGGTGGATCAGTCTCTGGGAGCTCCCTGGAGTCCGGGATATTTGAGACTGCTGGTCTTCCTATGGGGTCCCTCTCCCCTCAGATTCCTCAACCCTTCCCCTAATTCAATCATTTCAGTCCCTGACTTCAGTCTAGTGTTTGGATATAAGTATCTTCGTCTGTTTCAGTCAACTGCTGATAGGGACTCTCAGAAGACAGCCATGCTAGGCTCCCATCTGTAAACATACCATAGCATCAGTAATAGTGTCAGGCTTTGGAGCCCTCCTTATCCCCCCCATGAGATGGATCCCAAGTTGGAGCTGTCACTGGACCGCCTTTCCTTCAGTCTCTTTTTCATTTGTCCTTTCAATTCTTTTTAGACATGAACAATTCTGGGTCAGAAATTTTGACTGTGGGTTAGTAACCCTGTCTCTCCACTTGAGGCCCTGTCTATCTGCTAGCAGTGGACCCTTCAAGTTCACTTTCTCCAGTGTTGGGCATTTTGGCTATGGTCCTTCTCATTGACTCCTTAGAGTCTCTTCTCTCCTGGGGCTCTAGTACTTTCTAGAGGATTCCCCACCTCCCACCCCTGAAGCTGCTTATTTCCATTCACCCTCCTGGCCTTCTGGGCTTTTCTCTTATTCTCCACATACCAGATCCTGTCCCCATTTTCCCCTCTCATTCCACTCTCCCACCCAGGTCCCATGCCTCTGCCTCCTGTTATTATTTTCTTCCCACTTCTAAGTGGGATTTAAGCATCTTCACTTGGGCCTTTCTGCTTGTTACACTTATTGCCTTCTGTGGATTGTATCCTATGTGCTCTGTACTTTTTGGCTAATGTCCACTTGTTAGTGAGTATATACCATGTATGTCCTCTAGGGTCTGAGTTACCTCATTCAGGATTTTACTTTCTAGTTCTACCCATCTGCTTACAAAATTCATGATGTCCTCATTTTTAATAGCTGAATATTATTGCATTGTGTAAATGAACCACATGTTCTGTATTCACTCTTTGGTTAAGAGACATTGTGTTGTTTCCAGCTTCTATGAATGTAGTGGAGCACATATCCTTGTGGTATGGTGGGACATTTTTTGGGTATCTGGCCAAGAGTGGAATAGCTTCATCTTCAGGTGGAATCTTTAATGACCAAGGAGCACTCAAAGAAATGTTCAACATTCTTAGTCATTGGGGAAATGCAAATCAAAATGACTCTGAGATTCTATTTCATATTCTCAGAATGACTAAGTTCAAAGACTGACATGAAAGTGAATGCTGGAAAAAATGTGGAGCCAGGAAAACACTCCTCCATGGCTGGTGGGAGTGCAAATTTGTACAATCACTTTGGAAATCAATTTGGCTGCTTCTCAGAAAACTGGGAATAGTTCTACCACAAGACCCAGCTATACCACTGCTGGGCACATACCCAAAAGATGCTCCACCATATCACAAAGACATTTGTTCAACTATGTTCATAGAAGCTTTATTCATATTATCCAGAAACTGGAAACAGCCTAGATGTCACTCAAATAAAGAATGGATAAAGAAAATAAGGTACAATAAAACAGTGGGATATTCACTATTAAAAACAATGACATTATGAAATTTACAGGTAAATGGATGGAACTAGAAAAGTTCTTCCTGAAGGAGGTAACCCAGAACAGAAAGACAAACATGGTATATGCTTAGTGATAGTGGATATTAGCCATAAAGTACAGGATAACCATGCTACAATCCACAGACCCAAAAAAGCTAAGTAACAAGTAGAGCACATGGTAACTTGAATCTCACTGAGAAGGGTAAGTAAAATAGACATCTGGGATGAATGGAGCGAGTATGGAAGAGGGAATATGGAATGGAACAGGAAGGATCTAGTGGGGGGAGGATGGTGGCAGAGAGAATTTAGGGAGAATTGGTAGGAGAGAATCAGTGTGTGTGTGTGTGTGTGTGTGTGTGTGTGTGTGTGTGTGTGTGTGTTATGTCTCTGGAACAAGCTAGAAATATAGGACAAAGGAAACTCCAAAGACTCTATGAGGGTGACCCTAGCCAAGACTCCTAATAATAGGAAATATAGAACAAGAAATGGTCCCCTCCTGTAACCATGCATGACTTCCAATGGAGTGATAGGGATAACAACACAGATGCAAAAATCTTTGACCCATAATTTCCCTTGACTACAAGATGTCCAGGGATAAAGATGGAGCACAAAGCTAGGGAATGGTCAACCAGTGACTGGCCCAACTTGAACTCCATGCCATGAGAGGGACCCCACCCCTGACACTATTAATGATGCTCTGCTATGTTTTCAGGCAGGAACCTAGTAAGAGTCATCTGAGTGGCTTTACCCAGCAGCTTATGAAAACAGATGCAGAGACCCACAGCCAATCCTGTGGGATTGCAGCAGAACTCTGGGAATCTTGTGAAAGAGGAAGAGGAAGGATGTAAAGAGCCAGAAAAATCAAGGACACACTGTAAGAAAACCTACAGGATCAACTAACCTGGGCATATAGGAGCTCACGGAGACTGAACCATCAACCAGAGCGCATGTATGGGATGGACCCAGTTCCCTTACACATATTTAAGAGATGCAGAGCTTGGTCCTCATGTAAGACCTCTAACAGCAGGAGCAGGGCTGTCTCTGATTACATTGCCTGCCTTTGGATCCCTTTCCCCTGACTGGATGGCCTTGTATAGTCTCAGTAGAAGTAGAGGCATCTAGTCTAACTAAAATTTCATATGCCAAAGTGGGTTGATAACCATGGCAAGTGTCCCCTTCTCTGAGGAGAAAGGGAGAGGGACATAAGGAGATCAGACCTCAGAGGAGGGACAGGAGTCTTTGATCAGGATGTAAAGTAACTAAATAGATAAATTAATTAATAAAAAGAGAAAATGAGCATGGGTGTTTACTACTATTTATGGTCAAGTAGGACTCATTTGTACCATTATCTTTTAGGGAAACTACCATGTCTATTCACCATGTTCAATCCCTTTGTGACTTTAAGACTTTACATGAACTACTTTTGGCAGAACTATGAGTTAAGCTAAAGGAGATAGGTAGTCACTGAGAATGTTTGCTACACCAAGCATCTTGGCAAACACTTCAGAGATTTGATCTCTTATCATTCAACCAGGCGGGAAGAGGTTTACCTTAGTGTGGTTCGATTTGTCATTCTCTTGTTATTAATTAAACATATTTGATGGCTGTGTGTCATTTTTAGCTCACTTATTTATTAAATTGTTTCGGTTTGTTTGAGAGAGTTTTGTCTCATTACCAAGGTTGGCCTTGAACTCATGTTTCCGCTGATTTAGCCTCTGGAATACTGAGATTACCTATGTTCGAGACTATGGCAGGCTGCTCTTTTCTTCCTTAGTTGCAGGTCTTTGTAACATTATCAGTAGGTAGCAGAGGCTGGATAGCCATTCGTTCAGCTCAGCTCCCTTTTCTCCTGAGCAAACAACTAGGCGATTCTCATACTTTTCTGTATGGAGGTGAGGCTGCTTTCATGAAGAATGAGATGTGAGAAGTGAAACACATTAATTTGCAGGCCTGTGTGGTCTGCTTGCTAACCCCCTTTCCGATGCCAGTTAATGGTGATTACAGAGCTCTTTGAAGCAAATGTTAAAGAACACAGAGACTCTTTGGGTCTCAAGTCACAAATCACTGAGTCGAGGGAAGTGGTCCCTAGCATAGAGTGGAGTTCATATGAGCAAGAAATTAAATGACTTTCTGCTTTTCAGCTGAGGTTTCAATTGTCACCTAAGTGGTTGCCATCTCTTGCCAGAGGATGGTGTGGAAAGGAGTGGCCGCACCAAGCAGACTCTGGTCGCCTTGGCTACAGCTCAGGGAGGTTTACACTTGTTACACCCTGACATTCTCCTGCTTGTCTGAATTCAGAGCTAGCTACAGATGAGATTTTTGAAAAGAACAAAACAACAACAAAACAGAGTAAAAAAAAAAAACCATTCCTAGACTTCTCCAATTCTGACTTAGTAGATAATATTTTTAGACCTAGGAATTTATGCCTATTACATTGCAAAAGTTGATGAATTTTGAGACATACATACCCATAGATCTACCACCATGCAGACATAAAATAGCCATCTATCTCCAAATCTTTCTATTCCGCTCTTGCTCTCAGCTCCAGGCCACACCGATAGGCTTTATGTCATTCTCCGTTATTTTCCTGCTCAAGAATTTGATACATGTGATCAATGGCTCTTCTCCTTAGGTATACCTGTGAAATTTTCCTGTTTCTAGCTATCTATTGCCCTTTTAATTTATGTGTGGTATTCTATCATCTAGGCAGAATCATCATTTGTTTAACTATTCATTTGTTGATATTTGTGGGTATGGCTTTGAATTTTTGTCCATGATAAATATAATTTCTATTAACATTTCTATACATGTTCATTTCACTTGGTCAAATACCAAGGATTGGGGTTGCAATGTCATATAATACCTTTTTAGCTTCCTAAGATGCTGCCAAGTTGTTTTTCAAATTGTGCATTTATATGCACAAATAATGGGGCAATTTTTTCTCCCAGCATCCATTTCAGGTAACTTGCAATCACCTGCATTTCAGATTTCAAGGAATCTGACAGCGTTTCCATCCCTCCACAGGCATGAACACAATTGTATATACACACACCCACACACACATAAATAAACAATACAAATTTTAAAAATAATTGTGCTTCAGAGAGATGGTTCAATGGCTGCTTTTTTTCAGAGGAAGTAGGTTGTTTTCTGCTCTGTTTTCATTAATTCATTTATTTTTTTCATGGGACAATTCTAGATCCTCCACAATCTAGCCACTCATATGCTCTTTCATTGTAGTCATGTGATTCAGTGTGTAGTGAAATCTCATTGGAAATTTATTTATTTATTATTTATTTATTTATTTATTTATTCATTTATTGCTATTAGTAAAGATACTGGACATACTTTTTTATTGAAAATAATCTTCATTTACATTTCAAGTGCTAAAACATTTCTGTGTTTCCCCATTCTGCGAAAATCCCCAACCCTTCCTCCCACCCCTGCCTCCAAGTATATGCCCCACCACCCGACCTACTCCCACTTACTTCCCCCCCAGCTCGATTTCCCTTTGTTGGGGCATTTATTGAGTCTTCACAGGGCCAGGGACCTCTCCTCCCACTGATGCCCGAGAAGGCATTCCACTGCCACACTTTTGGCTGGAACCATGTGTACCCCTTGGCTGATGGTTTAGTCCCTGGGAGCCCTGGGGTGTCTGGGTGGCTGACACCATTGTTCTTCCCAAGGGGCTGTAAACCCTGTCAGTTCCTCCAGTCCGCCCTCCAACTCCTCCATTGGGGATCCCACCCTCAGTCCAATGGTTGGCTGCTAGCATCTGCCTCTGTATGCTGAAGGCTCTGGCAGTGCCCCTCTGGAGAAAACCATAACAGTCTCCTTTCAGTATATACTATACTTTCTATGCCTATCAACCATTTGTATACCTTCTTTTCTAACATATCTATTCAAATTTTTGCCACTTTTTTCTGAGTGGTTATGTGTACTTTATCAACACAAGAACCAATAATTATAAAATTTATTGAAAGAAACATTGGGATTTAAATGCTGTGATATTCAGAAAAATATTCTTTTCCCAGGTTAGGGGTAAATCTTGCCATATATCTCACTATTACACGAAGGGTGACAAATCTCTAAAAATATTTCAAGGGATGAGATTACATAATTGCAAATTTTCATTATGAAAAGACATGGCTAATAAAATTGAAATGGCAAGCTGGAAAATATATATGATGAGCACATTTGTTTGCTTGCATGTTTATATGTTAGCGTGGGTGCATGTATGTGTGTACATGCCTGCTTATAGAGGCTAGATCTCAATGTCAGTTGTCTCCCTTAATTGTTTGCCACCATATTTTTGAAACAGTGGCTCTCATTGGGTCTCACTGGTCAGCTCGACTATCTGGTTAGCAAGCCATAGGAGTTGCCTGTTTGTCCTTCCCCTGCTGAGATTACATGCTTGGCTTTTTATCTGGGTGCTTGATCTGACCTCAAGTCCTCATGCTTGTGTGGCAGGCCCACTAATTCCTGAATCATCTCTCCAGTCTCTAGGCAAAGAGTTAATACTTTCAAACTATAAGGGACTTATAGACATTAATAAGGAAGAGCAATACCAGCAAAATTATATTGCCTGATGCTTCATAGATAAAGAAGTAGAAACACATTAAATTTAACAAAAGATATTTTACTAATGAGAAGAAATTCATGTTAAGCCTGTAGGATCATTTCTGCTTAGAAACAATGGTATCAGGTTTTGAGTATCTATGGTAATATTTGCTATCAGCAGGGTTGTAAATTGGTTGGTACAAAGACATGTAAGGTTGATTTTGTGAATTAATTGGGATTCTCTGGAAAAACAAAATTGATAGAATGAATCTATCTATCTATCCATCTATCCATCTATCCATCTACCCATCTACTCATCTACCCATCTATCCATCTATCCATCTATCTATCTATCTATCTATCTATCTATCTATCTATCTATCTATCTATCAATCATCTAAATGGAATTTGTTAGAGTAGGCTCTGGTCCAGTTATTCTAACAATGGCTGTTTCTCAATAGGATATCCAAGAATCAAGTAGTTTTGCAGTCCCCAAGTCCTGGTTCTCAATATATGCCCAAAGAAGTAGGCCGACCTTAATACCAGGGAAGGAATGCACTTGCTAGCCAGAGTAAGGACAAGCAGTCAAAGGCAGCAAGCCTCTTTCTTCCATGTCTTTTATACAGGTTGTCAGGAAAAGATGTGGCCCAGATTAAAGCTGTGTCTTCCCACTTTAAAGGATCTGGGTGAAACCAAGCAAAGAGCATGCCTGGGCTGCACCTGGGTCACACACACACACTTGCAGCAGATGTGCAGCTTGGTCTTTATGTGGATCTCCTATCAGAGCAGGGGCTGCCTCTGACTGTTGCCTGCTCTTGGATCCCCTTCCCTTACTTGGACTGCCTGGTTGGGCCTCAGTGGGAGAGGAGGTACTTAGTCCCACTGGGACTAGATGTCCCAGGGTGTGGTGGTGCCCAGTGGGGGCTTCCCCTCCTCTGAGGAGAAGGGAAGAGGGTAATGGGGGGAGGAATTTGTAAGGGCAGAATTGCGGGGAGAGGAGGGAGGGAGAGAGGCTGCAATTGGGATATAATATGAGTAAACAAAATAAATTATGGAAAAAAGATCTGGTGAAAACTGAGTCTTCCCACATTAAATGATTTAATTAAGAAAAGTCCTTCACAGATGTACCCAGCAGCTTGGGTTTTAGTTAATTCCTGTTACAGTCAATTTGACAACCAAGAATAACCATCGCCACCCCTGTTTGTCAAATTTACAGACTGTTTGTTTATTTTTAATGACTCAGTAACTGCTGTAATTTATAATAGCAAACAGTGTGAGCTGACTTACAGTTTGACCAGCTAGGAATCTCCTGCTTATTTTCTCAAGTCAATTGTTGTCTTGCTATTTTTTTAAGGTAAGTACTCCACCACCGAGCTACCTTCCCAAGCTTTAAGATCTCTTTCTAAATTCTACAAATCACTTGCCCAATATATATATTATCAGCATCTACTGAAGCAAGTAGGTTGTCTTCTTTATTAGTTTATATATGGGTGAATTGTGCCCCAACTCTTCAATTGATATGCTTAAGACCCAATTCCCAATAACTCAACATGAATAGAGTTAGATAGAAGCAAGTGAAAGAGTATCGCTTCTCTCTTCCTTTTCTTTCTCCAGTGCCTTTCAGCTATCTTTCCTCCCCACCACCCTACTCTCAAGTTGATAATTTCTCTTTCTTTCATAATGTTTGTTACACATTAGCCTTGAAAACACATATATACAAACAACACAAGTGGACTCAGCAGGACAAAACCTTTTAGAAGGCTACTCACTTAAAATGAGTGCACTGGTTGGTTTTGTGTGTCTACTTGACACAAGCTGGAGTTTACCACAGAAAAGGGAGCCTCCCTTGAGGAAATGCCTCCATGAGATCCAGCTTTAAGGCATTTTTCCAATTAGTGATCAAGGGTGGGAGTGCCCATTGTGGGCGGTGCTACCCCTGGCCTGGTAGTCCTGGGTTCTATAAGAAAGCAAGCTGAGCAAGCCAGGGCAAGCAACCCAGCAAGTAGCAGCTCTCCACGGCTTCTACATCCCCTGCCTCCAAGTTCCTGGCCTGTGTGAGTTCCTGTCCGACTTCCTTTGGTGATGAACAGCAGTGTGGAAGTGTAAGCTGAATAAACCCTTTCCTCCCCAACTTGCTTCTTGGTCATAATGTTTTGTGCAGGAATACAAACCCTGATTAAGACAATGAGGCTATCAGGTTAGGCCTTCATCCCAAATGACTACTGTCTTTATGGGAACCTGAGAGGTACAAACACTAGGGATACATGAGTTCAGAACAAAGCAGATTTTCAGGCCAAAGAAACATTCCAGAAGAAAGCAATCTTGCCAGACCATGATCTTGACATTCTATCCTTCAGAGCTATGATACATACATTTATCATGAAATTATGACATAATCGTGACATTATGAATAAAGTCAAAATTCTGTGGTATTCTGTAATTTTGCCCACATAAGCTAACAGAGTTTTTTTCAAAGAACAAGTCTTTTTAATTTTTATGAAATCCATTTTAAAGTCTTTTATCTTTGCCATCCATGTGTCTGTATGGTTCTTGGCTCTCTGGTTATTTCCACTGATCTACACACGGTTGTCTGTTTTCATAAACTCTGTAGAATAACTCAGTGTGTCCCCCCAGTTTGAAGTCCTTGGAATGTATGTTATCTAAGAAACCTAAATATATTCTATGGCAGCATTTTTGGTAAGTCACTATCTATATGAATCCACATTAGAAAGGTAGAAACTAAGGATTCTAAGGAGTCTGGGTACTTTTTCTCTTCCTTTATACCCAAATGCAAAACTGGTATGAATTTAAAGAGGTTCTCATGGAAAGAAATGTCGCCAAACTGTTGGAAGTCAAAATGGGAGGGTTCTTTCCCAGGAGCATCTGTTAAGTGACATTAGCATTCATTCATGAGCATCTGTTCAACTGTGATACATTGATTCAAATGAAAATGAATGTTGCTTAGACACAGAAAGAGCTTCTTCTATCTAATGTAAGATTAGGATCAGAAACTGCCTGGGGAGGGACTGACAAACAGAGGGAGTAGGAATAAACTCTCACACAGTACTCACCCACCTCAGCAACATGCTCACTCATGGAGATGGTGTCGCCATTGCTGAGCACAGCAACTAATACATGCTTGTCACTGGTTGGAGAGACGTGCTAAAGATAGAGGGGAAAGGGATTAGATGATTGCTAACAGAATCAAGCCAGCCAGACAATGAGTAACCAACATGAAAAACACAGAAACTCAAAGATACAATGAAGAACAGAATCATTAGTGTTAGGTTCAAAGCCAGACTATTTACCAGTTGTGACCTTGGGAATGATATTTGCCTGCTCTTATCATCACTTCACTCATCCGTAAACATCAGGACAACACACGCCCCATTAGACATTCTAATAACAGTTAGTGTCTCTCTTTTTGATGTGTATCTCAATCTTTATATGAAAAATTATCCAGCTCATGAGTTAATTTCAGAACTGGCAGAAGTTCTGACTATCACCTTCCATAGATATTTGATGAATGAGCAGAGACACTGAAGATACTTAGTGCTCTCCTTTGTGTATCAGAAACCAGTAGTGAATGCTAGCTCATTGTTACTTTGGTTATTATTCCATCTCAAGAAGGATAATATTATTACCATCAGCCAACTTTTCATTTATGACAGTACCTACATGCTACAACTATAGACTACCCACTTAGGTCTTGTGTATTCAGGATAAGTAGGATTCATTAACATCCCAATCCTTGATATACACAGGATCACAAGTTCTAAGTGTATCATAGACAATTTCATGCTGATATTTCATGTTGATATGGTCATTTATTTATTACTGATGATCATGTTGATTATTTATTTAAATGGCATTTCTTTCATTACGATACGTTACCCTGGTTTTGTCAGACATGAATGTTTGTTTTCAAAACAGAAGAACTGACATTCCTTTTTAGTTTTCTCCATTAGGAAATGTTCATACTTTAAAAAAAAGTGCTGATGCGAAGATAATTCTCACTGGCCACTCACCCTTAGGGTGGTGGTGGCGCATGCCTTTAATCCCAGCACTTGGGAAGCAGAGGCAGGCAGATTTCTGAGCTCAAGGCCAGCCCAGTCTACAGAGTGAGTTCCAGGACAGCCCGGGCTGTACAGAGAAACCCTGTCTTGAAAACCAACCAACCAACCAATAACACCAATAAAAGGAAATGAAATGTTCATACTTAAAGGCAGATACCAATGTTTCTCCTGTAATATAGGTACAGTTCTGCATTTCCTAGTCATTAAATATACCTCAATAGTCCACCCAAAAGCTGAATGAACAACTAGGCTTCTTGCAATTGACAGTTTGTGGATTCTGAGGCCTCAGTAGGTGCTTGGGAAGTCTTGGCTCTGGCTTCGTAATTATATGCTGGATATCCAGTAATCGAGAAGTGCAGCAGAGGCTTAGGAAATCTACTTTGTTCTCCATGAGAGAATAGAGAAAATGAATTGGCATGTGTTTTTTTTTTTGATAAAATTCCATAAGCTCTTACAGAGAAACTGAAATACCATTCTCTCTCTCTCTCTCTCTCTCTCTCTCTCTCTCTCTCTCTCCTCTCTCTCTTTCTCCCTCTCTCTCTCATTCGCTTGCTCTCCCTCTGTCCCTTCCTCCCTTTCTCCCTCTTTCTTTCCTTTTTCTTTTTCTTTCTTTCTTTCTTTCTTTCTTTCTTTCTTTCTTTCCTCTTTTCTTTCTTTCTTCCTTTCTTGCTTGCTTTTTCTTTCTTCTCTTTCTTACTTTCTTTTCTTCCTTCCTTCCTTCCTCCCTTCTTTCTTTCTTTCTTTCTTTCTTTCTTTCTTTCTTTCTTTCTCTCTTCTCCTATTCTTCCTCTTCTTCCTTCTCCTTCTTTTTAAGAGTTAAATATATCTAACTTGGACCCTTGGGAGCTCCCAGAGACTGAACTACCAATCAAAGATCATACATGGACTGGACCTATCCACTGCCCCCCAACTCCCAATGCTCCTGCATATATGTAACCAATGTGCAGCTTGGTCTTTATGTGGGGCCCTCAACAATTGGAGCAGCCACTGTCTGTGAATCTGTCGTCTGCCTGTGGATCCCACTCCACTAACTGGGCTGCCTTTTCTGGCCTCAGTAGGAAGAATGCACTTAGTCCGCAGAGACTTGATATGCAAGTATATGTGTTTGTGTGTGTGTGTGTGTGTGTGTGTGTGTGTGTGTGTGTGATGCCCAGAGGTGGGGGCTTCTCAGAGTAGAAAGGGAATGGGCAATGGGGAGGATCTTCTTGAGGGTGTACTGGGAGGAGAGGGGGACTGATATTGGGATGTAAAGTGAACAAATAAATATATTTTTTAAAAAGGCAAAAAAATCTTTAGGCAAAGTCAAATAAAATTATTAGTTGCTTATGGGGAAAAAGAGATAAATGAATGAATATCAGCAATTCACATTAGGCTAGAAAGTCTAACTCCCTCAAATGAGCAACTTTTGGGTTGTCATTTGCTGAGGCATACATAGTTTTCAACATCAACAAGAAGTAAACTTATCAATTCTTTAGGATTAAGAGGGCACTTATTACCCTGGATTATAAAAGGCATTTAAAATACATTGATTGTTTTTACTAGAGGCAGGAAGTGACATAAGAGGCAGTGTTTCTCCAAGTTCACTCAAGAACAAGTGTTAGTAATGTAGTAACCTTCCACAAAATATAAGAGTAAAACATGAGCCAAAAAGTTTGCACAGATATTCTTCCATAAGCTGCTAAAATTAATATTCTTTCAAAAACCAAAGAGTTTTGAAGTATATGTTTATGTAGGAACCATGAATAGCAGTTGGAATAGAATGAATCACATTTGGCATAGTGAAAGATACCTGATAGTTATCAGAATCAAAGTGGAGTTGCTGGGTCAATGCAAATAACTAATAAAATAACTAATAACTAATAAATAATGAAGCCCGGCTGTTCTGGGGAGTGGGCTTGGCCAGTACTTGATGGCTTCTGGAAGATGCAAGATGTTGGTGTCTTTGTTCCCTAATCACTGCTGTTAGCACTGTAGTTTTCAAGACATTGGCTTCTGAATTGGAAAGACCTGTGTTTAGTTTCTAATTTTACTATTTTAAAAAGGGAAAGTTATTTTAAATTCTTCTAATAGAAATCTTAAAGGTTAGTTGTGCCAGGAAGAGGAGACATGAGTCTGTACTGAGTGATCAAAGTTTCTTTTAATTATTGATTCCAGATGCTACTCATTCCTCACGCTGCCAATCCAGAAATAGAAAATTCCATCAGACATTCTCTGTGATGAATTTTATTGGGAGATTTTATAACAGGGAAATGCGAATCTGCATGCCATGGTGCACCATAGGCCTATTCAAAGGTGGAAACAAGGGGTAACTTTTTAATGGTAAAACTGAGGAGAATTAAATAACAACATTTGGTCATGATGATTAGTAAGCAGGTTGTTCTTGTGAAGTTCTTTTTGTGTGGCAGTTTCTCTTCAAGCTTATGATCATGATAATATTCTGATTATTTCTATCAGGCTAGACTCTATAGGGATTCTTCAGAGTGGCCTCTCTTAATTTACTTTTTGTTTATTGGAGTTGACAAAAGTGACTTCACTGACTCTCAACTCTCACGTTCCTTTCACAAAACCGAATGTGATTCATTCTCTCCCAACTGCTATTCACATTTTCTTCATTAACATACTCTTTGAACATCTTAAGATTTTTGAGAGAATAATAATTTCAACAGCATTAGAAAAATTTCTTCACAAACTTTAGGTTTCATGTTATACTTTTTTTTGTGGAAAATTATTACATCTTAGTTCTACTAGTTAGATTGTCATGGGGGAAACACCTTCTTTTATGTCACTGTCTGTCTACCATAAAACAATTCATATTTTTAAAATAACGAGAATTCAGTGCAATAAATATTCTTTATATCCTAAAGAACTTATACGTTTCTTCTTTTGCTGATGTTGAAAAATATGTACCTTTTTATTTGTCTGCCACAGAGAATTCTCAACAGCGGAATCTCGAATGGCTAAGAAACAAAGAAATGGTCAAAGTCCTTAGTCATCAGGAAAATGTAAATCAAAACAACTCTGAGACTTAAACAAGTCAGAATGGCTACAATAAAAAACTCAAGTGATAGCACATGCTGTCGAAGACAGAGCAAAGGGAACACTCCTCCATTGCTGGTGGAAGTGCAAACTTGTACAAACACTTTGGAAATCAATTTGGCAGTTTCTTAGAAAACTGGGAATAGTTCTACCTCAAGCCCCAGCTATACCACTCCTGGTATATACCCAAAAGATGCTCCACCTTCCCACAAAGACAAGGTTCTCAACTATGTTCCTAGAAGCTTTATTTGTAATAGCTGGAAACTGGAAACAACTTAGATGTCCCTAAACTGAAAAATAAACAAAGAAAAAGTGGTATATCTACACAATGGAAATTCAGCTAATTTCAATGGAATTCAAATTCAATGGAAACTGGCTTTTCTCTGAGAGGCCCCAACCCCCAACTAACTCTGATAGAGGCCAAACCACAGCCGAACAGTGGGTGGAGCTTGAGGAAACATGGAAATATAAGGATTGCAGCCCATAAGGGTATAGGAACCCCACAGGAAGACCAATCAATTAACCTCGATCCTTGGGGCTCTCAGAGACTTAATCACCAGCCAAAGAACATATAAAAGCTGGACCTAGGCCTCCCCACACATATGTAGCAGATGTGCGGCTCCAATTTCATATGGGGTCCAAACAACTGGAGCAGGATCTATCCCAAAAGGTGTTGCTTATATCTGGGCTGTTCTTCTAGCTGGACTGCCTTGTCTGGCCTCTGGAAGAGGAAGCACCTAGCCTTATAGAAACTTGATATGCTAGGGTAAATGGATACCCAGGTGGTCCCCAAATGTTCAGAGAAGAAGGGGAGGAGTGGTGGGGAAGGATTGCAGGAGGTGGTACCTGGCAGGGGGGCAGGGAGGGGGATGTAAAGTGAATAACTGAGACAATGAACTGTGGCCTTTAAAAGCTTCCCTCCCTTTTAGTTGGGCCACAGTACCACTAAGGGAACAATGGTCAGCAGCAGCTTAAGTGAAATTTGGGTAATTAAAGTCTTGACAGAGTCTGAGTGGTCTTCTGGTCATCTTGAACTCCACAAGATCACTGTGTATCATCATATAAATGGAATGTATTATGCTATAGTACTGACATTTTCTTCATTAAAGATTATTTTAAATATAGTTTTGTATAGTGTAGTTTTAAATTATATAGATTATTTTAAATATAGTTTTGTATAATTGTTCTTTTTATTCATGTAGTTTCATTTTTTAAATTGAGAAAGTTAACCACCATTCAAAAAGATTAGCTCTACTGATTTTGGGTAATGGATTAAAATTTTAATGTTTTTCTGTTCAAAAAATAAATATAATAAAAAATGTTGAATAAATTCTATCCACACAATAGTCCTTTACATCTTGCATACTTGTATGCTTTATTTTAATATTTCCCATTTTTAATTTTTAACCTCATCTCTATTATTTGTTTCTATTCTCTAGTTATTTTATTTTATGAGTTCCACCTATTTTAGGCTCTTTACATTAACAAACAGACAATAGAACATAAATATACGGACAAATATATCAACTACACTATCTAATGAATTTCAGTTAGAAATCAAAACCTATTATCTATAGAAGGTGGATGATGATGGACTGTCAAGCCAGAAATATCTGTGACCTGTTGCTTCATAGGAAACCATCCCAATATGTTGAATCCTAAAATAATAGTTCTGCAGGCAGTCAGAAGGATAGCCAGCACGTAACAGTCCCCATCTTTTGTTCAGGACCTGCCAGGCTGGTTGGGTCAGTGACCCCTATCTCTACTGACTTCTGTTTAGCATTCATAATTGAGCTTGGACTTTCCCCAACATACTTTCAGGGAATCAGGAGAAAAAGAGGAACTAATGCTTTCCCCTCTACTGCCTATGTAGCAATTTTTAATTGTCCTTTCACCAATGAAGCTATGTAGTCAAGATTAGATTTAATGGGTAGAGAAAGAGACTCCACTTATTTTTGCTACACTAGAATGGGGCATTGATGAAGAGATAAAGCTTATCAGTAGCCTAAGGCAAACAACCTCATAAAGTTGGGATTAAATAAAGACTAGTAGTTCTTTAACGAAGTGAGCTAGGAATTAGTCATCTGTGTGTATTGGGCAGCACTGTATATAAAGAATGCTATTTATGGAGCAGGTTAAGAGGAAGGAGTTGTTTTAACTGTAGAGTTTGATTCAATGAAGGAACATTGCTAAGATGTCAAGCCAGATTTCATGTGTCATAATAAATGAACTAACTCTAGTTCCTCTTTCTCTGACTCAAGATATGTCTTAGAATCTGAGCAAGAGAACACTGTTAGAAGGTTTATTGGGGCAGCAGACTGTGAAATCCTCAAGATGTCATAGATATTGTGATTTGCTGAAGTTCCTGCTAAGATTTTGCTTTGAAGGTGATGGAGGGATCTGCCAATATAGGGAAGGAGGGTATCAAAATTTACTATGGAATATGTAAATTTCCCTGTGTTGAATATGGTGGCATTTCCCTTTGTTGGGTATGCTCTTATACTGCTCTTATACTGCTAAGAATGTTAAACTGTTATAGAGATAGAGTTATACTCTACACATGTCTTCTTGTTTTTTTCTGACACTCTTTTTAATAACTGTTTCTTTGAGGTAGATTGCACCCATTTCTCCTTTCCTTTGACCTTATATAAATCACTTATTTCAGACCATTTCTGGGGCTCTCACTTCCACCACCACCTTAAAAAGAGAGAGATTCTCTGAGGGCTTTGCTGATGTAACTTTTAGAAAATTAGGTAAGGATCAGGGTAGGGAAGAAGAATAATATTCCCCTTTGCAATTGAACTGGTCAGGGGAGAATTCTGATTCAGTTCAGTATTTCACTGAGCACTTCCTCTGGCTAGAGCCTGTCCCAGGTGATTCTATGCATTTACTCAATGACCCTCAAGAGACTCCTGAAAATGATCAAGTAGACAGATATTCTTGAGAGTAAGTTTGTCAGGATCAGATTGTCATACGAGAAAAAGACCACATTAAAATGCAGCTGCCCCTAATCCATTTTATCTTGAAACTATGAAAAATATATTTTAAGCATTTTAGTAGCTTGAATTTACTCTATTGGAATAGTATGGAAACTCTTTGGATTGCATCACAGAAAGGGAAAGATGTGTGCTAGGCATAAACTCTGATAACTATAAATTAGGTTTCATTGGATGGTATTCTATGTACATGCACAAAATCTTAACCAAGCTGTTCATTCAGAAACAGAAACCTTGGTGCTTGAATATTCAAAATTCATTGAGGAGTTCTATCCTCTCTTTCAAAGATAAGTGCCAAGTCCTTCTCTTAATTCTATGCTGAATAAAATAAGATATGTAGCAAGAGAGAATGCATTTTGAATTTCTATTCATTCTCATCTTGTCTTCCAATTACACAAAACATCTTTTATACAGAATACCCACAGACAATTTTCTGTTTGAGAATGAGGACAGGCTTTCTTTTGCAAGTCAATAGGGCTGTCCTTATGTTGTCAGGCAGAGTCAAAATGACATTTGTAACAAGGCATGCCTTTACTCCATGCCTGAGAAGTTGAGAAATCTATGTCAACTTCAAGCATTTAATTGGGAGCTGTCACTTGGAGGGACCTCATATGTTAGAAAATGGGTGTGGCATTCAGGCAATGAAGGTGCATTCAGGTGAGAAAAGTGGAGGAGGCTTGTCAGGTCTAGTGGGTTAAAGAAGTTGAGTAAGATGAAGTTCTATTGGTCAGCTTGTGTGTTAAAAGGACAACATACAAACATTTCTGTAACTGTATATTACTTCTTGGGTAATTGTGCCTTTGAACAGGAAACTGAATTTGAGAGAGAGAGTCAGAGTGAAGGAGCATAGAAACAAACTTATACAATCTTGATCAAACTGCCTATAGCAAGTAATAAAGAAACAGCAACTAATAAAAGCAACCTGATACAGAAGACCCAAGGCAAACATAAAGAAATGTCTTCTTGAGAGGGAATGGAGACTATACAAATTTGATAAAACATTAATGTTTCAGTCTGGCCAAGGTACTGTCTGTCTGTATGTAGTGAGGATGTTCGATACCTGGTAGGGGAAGGGAAGAGAGAGATTGCGGGCCTTAAGTCACATTTAACATCGTAACTGGGAAGGAAATAGTACATAATAAGTTAGGGAGCAAAGTCAGAACCCAGGAGTCACAAGTGAGTAGAAGAACAGGAAGAATAAAAAATTAAAAAACAAAAACCAAAGAAACAGAAAGCAAGAAAGATGGGAGATACAAAACAGGGCTGGTGGAGAGTTTAAGGGGGAGGGCCAGGAAAAGGCCACAGATGTGTACAGGTTCTATCAAAAGGACTTTACACTTGATTACTCCTCAAGTCTGCCTCGAAGCAGACCATAATTAAGAACCAGGCCAGGAAATCAACTACAGTGGGGGTGAGTCAGCTGCCCAGGGTGAAACAAGTGACAAATGACACCAGCTCGATGAGCCTGGCGTCAGAACTGTAGAGTCTCCACCCTCACTTCTCAGTTCTCTTATAGTTGTTCTGGTTGGTCATGGTGTTCATCTATTTATGGCCCCTCGGTTCATCCAGGGACATGGTCTTAAAACGAAAAGAGGACTGTTGTAGGAGTACAGAAGCTGCACTGACTTCAGAGAGACTGTTCAAGGTGCTTTGCCATTTGTCATTTCCTGGGTGGAGAACTGAAAAAGAACTGGAGCCACTTGGTCACTAACTTACTATAATGACTCTGATATTCATTTCAAGAGTTCAGACTTCACAGACCAACTCTAAATTGAGGAATTAGTAATCTGGAAGAAGGGTCTTTTTTATTACTCTAAGATTCACTTATTTGGGGTTGTCAAATTTGGATCAGTAATGAGAAATAATTTATTCAAGTTTTTGAGAGTTTCAGTATCAACAAGTCAATACAGAAAGCATAATTTGGAAGGGGTCCAGGACTCAGGTTGCCAGCACTGTGCCTGGCTGCCCACAGTGTCACTTTAAAAGGTCAACAGTCTAAATATTCATATTGATGGATATAAATATATGGTATCTAGATATCTAGATATATATTATATAAATATATGGCCTCTCTGTATGAATTCCAAACAAGAAAAATGGAATTTGGGGCACTTTCAATACAAAGTATCTATGGAACCTATGTCTTCTTCATGCAAGCATTGGCTCTTGTGTATGGCAAAAGCCAGACAGAGATGCTCAGACATGTCCTGATGAGAAGTGACTGCCCAAAATCAAAGCACTCAATTTAAAAATAAAGCTGGCTTTGGAGAGTGACTCTATCCTAGATTAAGATAGTCCTTGACTGCTTGGATTCCTAGATCGTCACTAAAATAGGCATGATGATGTTTATGTTCAACACTTGTGAGTCATTATCTCTTCCTTTATTTTTGTCTTTTCTCCTTTTTTGTTTATTCATTTTTGTTGTCATTGTTGCTGACCATTAAATCCCAAGACTTGACATTCTAATCCAACATCACCACTAAGTGATAGCTGCATTTTGAGGAAACATTAAAAATACTTTGATATTTAATATGTAACAAAAAACCAGTTTCTTGAGTTGTATATCCTCAGTGCCATTGTCGTTTAAATAACTCAAAGTTTGCTGAAGATTGTTTGTTGGTCTTGGATGGCTTGCAACAGACTTATGGCTCTCTTTTCTCTCTCTTTCTAATTTAGTTTTTAAATCCATGTTCCATCCCAATCACAAATGCCACTCCCCCATCCCCTCCTGCTCCCCCCTACAAACCCTCTCCCTGTTCCTCCCATTTCTCTGAGATGGTCCAGGTTAGTTGATTCTATAGGTCTTCTTGTGCTGTCCTTGACACCTCTGGCTTGCTCAATTCTATTCTACACTCTTCCAAAAGACTCCTCAAGCTCTGTCTGATGTTTGTCTGTGAGTCTCTACATCTGCCTCTGTCTGATGCCTGGTGAAGTCTTATATGTCTTATCACTTCTTTTATTCACAGACAAAATGTTAAGGTTGGTTGACAGTGGTTGACATTGTTGCAAAAACACAAGTACTGTTACAATGCAAGTGTCATGGGAAAAGGGAAGGAAGATTATTTATGTGATGATATCAGTAAGAATTTAGATAAATGAAATGATAATAATATACATTTTTAAATGTTAAGAAATGAATGATTATGAGAGTCCATATTGGTTAAGAACATTTTATTGTCGAGACTACTGGGATAAAGGTTTTATATCTATTTCTGGAGTAGTAAAACAGAACAAAAGTTTATGTCTTACTGTTATGACTTGAATGATATGAAAAATCCCTATAGGTTAACATGTATTGAATACCAAGTTCCAAACTAGTGGCATTGTTTTGTGTGGTTCTATAACAGCTAAGAGGTGGGACTTCACTGGTGAATACAGGCTAGGAGGGTCAGCCTTTGAGAGTTTTAACCTACCTCTAATTCTGTCTAGCCCTCTGTTTCCTTTTTCCAATAGGATGTGAGCAGCTGCCAACCTTGCTTTAAAGAAACCAGTTGCCCCGGATGTTTTCCCTATCCTATAGCAGTGGACTCTTTGTGAGCCCAAATAAACTCTTCTGTAGGCTTTGTTGGATATTCTGTCACAGTAAAAAAAATTTAGTAGTTAATGCATTAATAAATGCACTGACAAATATTTTTGAACACTAACTAGGATCTGGTCATTGTGCTAAGTGGTTTATCTTATTTAATTGTCACAATTTGGAATAGCTGTTATTATCCTTCTGTTGTTCAGATAGAGCCATTAAATATACATTAGTTAGGATAATACTAAATGCTTTAACAGGAAAATCTTGAAGTCACAATAGTTCCCCTCAACATTTGTTTATCATATTTATTCAGTCTGAATTTAAAAATACACTTTTGATACCTAGCAGGAATGAGTCTGTGGGGATGCGGTGGGAGCTACATAGTCATTCAGAGAGCTAGGCTGAGAAAGAAACTGCCATTTAATATACGATCATCTTTTGCCTTTGGACATCAGCATCCACCTAAAAGATGGGGAAGACACCTAGCAGTGAGGGATATGGAACCTGAAGTGGCCACCTCCTGTAGCCAGGCAGGACCCCCAGAGAAGGCATAAGGACAACAATCTACCCACTAAATCTTCAAACCAAAGTTTGTTCTGCCTTCAAGAAGTGCATGGGTAAGGACGGAGCAGAGACTGAGGAAACTGGCAACCAATGACTACCAACTTGAAACTCATCCCATAGGCTAGCATCAATCCCTGACACTATTAATGATGCTCTATTATGCTTACAGACAGGAGACTAGCATAATTGTCCTCTGTGAGGCTGCTTCCGAGAGCCTGACCGAAACATATGCAGAGATCCACAGCCAAATATTAGATGGAGCTTAGGGAGTCTTTGGAAGACTTGGGGGAAGGACTGAGGGATCTAGAGATGATAGGAACTATATGGAAAGACCAACAGAACAAACTCACTTGGGCCATTAAAGGCTCCCAGAGTGTGAACCACCAACCAAAAAGCATACACAGGCTGCACCTAGCCTCCCTACCCAGCACGCATATGTAGCAGATATACAACTTGGTCTTTGTGAGGGTTCCCCCAACAGCTGGAGTGAGGATGTGGGGTAGGATGTCCCTGACTCTGTTGCCTGCCTGTGGAAACTTTTCCCTTAACGGAGCTGTCTTGTCTGGCCTCAGTGGAAGAGGATCTGCCAAGTCCTGCAATGCCTTAATGTGCCATTGTGGGCTGATACACAGGGGGTGCCTCCCCCTTCTCTGAAGAAAGGGAGAGGGATTGGGGAGGAGGTGTATGAGGTGTGGACTAGGAGGAGAAGAAAGGCTACAGTCTGGATGTAAATTGAATGAATGAATGAATGAATAAAATAAGTACACACATAATAAATACATAAATGGAAAAATTTGCATTTGGAAGGCAAAACATCTTTCCAATGGAAAATTATCTTGCTGCAAAATTTTTATTGGTTTTTTTATTTACATCTCAAATGTTATCCTCTTTCCCATCTTTCCCTCCACAAACCTCCTATCCTCTAGCCCTTCCCCTGCCTCTATGAGGGTGCTCCCCCCCTGCCCACCCACTCCTGCCTCAGCACCCTAGCATTCCCCTATGTTGCATCATTGAGCTTCCACAGGACCAAGGTCCTCCCCTCCCATGGTGCCAGATAAGACAATCTTCAACATTTTCTATGAAATATCCAAGAACATATCAAAAATACCATCTACCATGATTAAGTAGGCTTTATCCCAGAGATGCAAGGACAGTTCAACATATGCAAAATAATAAATGTAACCCACCATATAAACATACTGAAACATAAAAATTGCATGATCATTTCATTAGATGAAGAAGAAAGGTCTTTGACAAGTATATCTAATATGATAAAAGTCCTGGAGAGATTAGGGATGCAAGGTACATATCTCATCATAATAAAGGCAGTTTATAGGAAGCTCATAGACAACATCAACTTAAATCGAGAGAAACTCATAGCATTTTGACTAAAATTAGGACCAAGATAAGATTGACCACTCTCTTCGTTTCTACTCAATACAATACTTAAAGTTTTAGCTAGAGTAATAAGACAACTGAAGGAAATCAAGGGTATACCAGTTTGAAATGAAAGTCAGAGTACCTTTATTTGCAAATGGTATGATAATATATAGATACAGTAATAAAAACTCGATAGTATTGGTACAAAACCAGAATATTAAGTAATGGAATAGAATTGAAAACCCAGACATAAATCCAGACACATATGGAAACCTGGTGATGATGTTGAAGAAGAAGAAGAAGACGACGAAGAAGAAGAAAAGAAGAAGAAGAAGAAGAAGAAGAAGAAGAAGAAGAAGAAGAAGAAGAAGAAGAAGAAGAAGAAGGAGAAGAAGGAGAAGAAGGAGAAGAAGGAGAAGAAGGAGAAGAAGGAGAAGAAGGAGAAGAAGGAGAAGAAGGAGAAGAAGGAGAAGAAGGAGAAGAAGAAGAAACTAAAATACTTCAATTAAAATGAAGTACATATCTAAGTAGAGAATTCTCAAAAAAGGAAACTCAAATGACTAAGAAACACTTAAAGAAATGTTGAACATCCTTAATCATCAGGAAATGCAAATCAAAACTACTTTGAGATTTTTATCTTTACACTCATCAGAATGGCTAAGATCAACAAAACAAGTGACAGCTCATGCTGGTGAGGATGTGGAGTAAGGGGAGAATACTCATCTTTTGCTGGTGGGAGTGCAAACTTGTATTGTCACTATAGAAACCAATGAGGCATTTCCACAGGAAGATGGAAATCTATCTACTTCAGTATCCACCTCTAGCATTCTTGGGCATATATTCAAAGGATGCTTCATCCTACTACACTTGCATAGACATGTTTGTCATAGATCTTTGAAAGATCTATGCTGAGAAAGGCACTGATTTACAAATATATCATAATGTCATTAAAATGCCCAATCTGTGACATGGCTTGAGTGACCAAGAACCTGGTAGGTAGCCCAGGGACTAGGGTAAAACCAAATACTACTGTTCTAAAATAAAGAAATAAATAAATGTAACAATAGAATGACTTCTAATGACATTCTGTCATAGTCAAAGATCAGTACCTGCTTCAACCATCAACAGAGAAGCTGGAAATTGGAAATAACATAGATAAAATGTGGTATATTTATACAATGGAGCATTATTTGGAACTAGAAATAAAAGTTATCCTTAATGAAGTAACCATTAAGGATACCAGACCCAGAAAGTCAAATAAGGTTTATATATACTATATGTGGAGATTAGCTATTAAGTCAATGATAACCAAGCTATAATTGATAGAACCACAGATTTTAAGTGTAAACAGAGCATATAGATCTTCACAGGAAAGCAAAATAGAATTGATAGTTATGAATGGTTTGCTTTGGGGGCTGGAACAGGAGGATCAAGTGGCGAGGTGAAGGGAAGCGGGAGATGAGAGAAGAAATAAAAGGAGAGGCATCTACGATGAATGGCCATTTGAGGGGTAGTATGGAAAGCTAAGCAGAAGAGGCTTCCTAAAATATATACATTTATGAAGGAGATATGAATAAAGCGGCCATATAATGCAGGAGAGAGAATTCCAATTGTCCACCTTTTCTTAAGCAAGAAGCCTCCAGTATTAGGATTGGGTCACTTTTAATGAGTTGTTAGCCTAAGGAGCCACATGGAAATACTTAAATCACACAGACTCTATTGATTAGACTATAGGTTTCTCTCCCGAAACTGGCAGCAAGGCCCCATTGCTGAAGACAACACTTACACAATTCACTGAACACTGAGAAGTCGAGCTGGTGTCTGCATAGAACCTTCAGCCCAGCATGCTAGCATCTTTGGTACTTTCCTAGGTTCTCTGCATGCCACCCAGCCACAAAACCTTTGATTACAATAGTGTACTACAATGGTGGCAAAAAAGCTTGTGGGAGTAACCAACCAATATCTTGTTTGACACAGGCCCACTCCCTGGGAGGGAACCCATGCCTGACACTTCTTAGATAGCCCAAGGATCTAGGGTAAAAGCAAAAACTACTGTTCTAAAAACAAAACAAAACACCATAACAATAAAAACTCTTCTAATGCTATTTTGTTATACACATAGATCAATGCCTTCCTTGACCAGCCATCATCAGAGAAACATCCTCCAAAAGAAGATGGGACCAAATACAGAGAGCCACAGTCAGACATTATGAAGAGTGACAGATTTTAGAACACTCAGCACCACATGGGAAGTCTTCACCAAATCTCTCTCCTCAAAGCTCAGGGAACCCCATGGAAGAAGAGCAGGATGAAAGAGTATAAGAGCAAGAGGAGACTGAACGCACCAAGAAAGTAAGGCTGTCTGAATCAACTGGATTGACGCACACATGAAGTCAAAGCTGAGGATCAATCCAGTAAGCGCTCTTATTCCATGGCTTTTGCCTCAGTTCCTGTCTGAGTTCCTCCCCTGATTTCTCTCAGTGATGGATTTTGATTTGGGAGTTGTAAAATGAAATTAACCCTCCCTGCAGAGTTTTTATGTATTTGTGAATAATCAAAGATAAAAATAGTAACTAAAGGAAAGAAAGAAAAAAATAGCACCTTAGATGGATAACAGCTTTCTCTACCAGGCTATGAATAAGAAGACCATAGGCCACATAATTCGTAAGAAACAAGACTAGACCTATTGTTGCTCCGACACCAACACCTCCCTGGCATGAAGATAAAATTGTCTGGATGATGCAGTGTTCTTGAGCTGACTCATCCAAGACAGCTTTAATCTAATAAGTTGCATTGCATCATGAAATGCAATGACATATCTAAGTTCAGAGCTAAGTACTTTTCAAAGTGACACATGGAGAATAGAAAATGAAAATCTGAGAAGGAATTTCAGTAACAACATGGATTTAATTGGGGCATATCCTGTTTTGTCTTCCCTTCCCTGGCTACTTGTGATTCAATTAATCATTCTTCAGATTACTTGGCTGCAGTCTAGGTTAATTCTTTTAATACACTGTTTTAGGAAATGTATTGTCAGGAATAATGTTATTAGTTGGGAATAATTAGTATTTACTGTGTATGCTTTCTCATGCATTGTCTCACTGCAGTGTTTAGAAATTAGGGTAAACCCTATTTCCATCAAAATAATTTGTGAATACATTCTGTTATTTCCATTTTATAGACAAGTGAACTGAGGCCTTACATGGTTAGTAACTTACCCAAGGTTACACATTTAAAGATGAAACTATTGAATAGCCCAGGTATTAGGACTGCAGAATCTGCACTGTTGGGTGTTTTATGGCTGTGTCTTTCTTGATGGTGGATCATAAGCAAGGGGAAATGATGGAAGGAATAGAGATCAAGTATTTATGGAGGACCCAAAGTGCTGTGAGCATTTTTACATGTAGATGGTTTCTTTCCTTTTTTATTAATAATTTTATTCATTTACATTTCAAATGATACCCCTCTTCAGAGTTACCCCTCCACATTCCCCCCAACTTATCCCCCTCTTCCCTTTCCCTTTGCTTCTATGAGGGTGCTCCTCCACCCACTCACCCACTCCTGCCTCAGTGCTCTAGCATCCCCCTAAGCTGGGGCATCAAGACTCCACAGGACCATGGGCCTCCCCTCCCACTGAAGTCAGATAAGGCAGTCATCTGCTACATATGTATCTGGAGCCACGGATCCCTCCATGTATACTCTTCGGTTGGTGGTTTAGTCCCTGGGAGCTCTGGGTAGTCCAGTTAGTTGATATTGTTCTTCCTATGGGGGTGCAATTCCCTTCAACGCCTTTAGTCCTTCCCCTAGCTCTTCCACTGGGGTCCCAACAAAGGTAGACTGTTTCTAGATATAGTCCTGTATCCCAGTTCCATTTCAGTTGAGTTTTCACTGCTTTACAAAAAAGATGCAAGCTTTACAACTTGGTCGATGAATGTACTGGAGATTGCAATGCCCTGGCATTATCTACACTGGGGCATCAAGCCTTCACAGAACCAAGTACCTCTCCTCCCACAGATGTCTGACAAGGCCACCCTCTGCTACATATATGGCTAGAGCCATGGGTAGCTCCAAGTGTATACATCTGACCACACCCTTCAGTTAATTGCCCACAGTGTAACCTGAACTCCTCATCTCTGACTCTTAGCTCAGAGCTCTGGAATAGTTGGACACTTCTTCCATTCATTACTAGACTTGACTCTTTTAGTTCACATCTTATATTAAGGGATATTCTAGATCCCTTTAGAAGGCCCTTTATCGGTATGGCTTCTGATCCTGCAGAACAGCATTCTTAGATGTTTTCTTAATATTTAGATCATTGTTGGTGATGCTGTACTTTCTTCTGATTTTGAACATTATTCTATTCACAGGTAATTTCCTAGTTTATAACCAGGCTTAATTTCTCTCAAAAGCTCTAATTTACACTTCAGTTTCTGCCTTGACGGTGTCTACCATACTAAGTGTCTACCGCACATATCATATCTAAATACTCAAGGTCCTATTGATATCTGACAATTCAATATTTCCCATTTATTAAGCTGCACATTACAGGATCATCTTTTGCCTCCACACCCCATATCTAAACTTTCGGAGCATCTTTTTGTTCTGACTACAGCTACACACAGAGTCTGACTGTTTTCTCATCATCTCTATTATGTCCAGCTGGATTCAATCCACCTAACCTAAGTCTTAGAAGAGCCTCCCGGATGATGTCTTCAATCCAGTACTTTTTGCATTCCTAACACAAATGGCTTATTTTAAAATGAAAGCTAAATTATAGAATTTCTCTGTTTGAAACTTTCCTGTGGCTTTCAACATTAAACTTTAAAGTAATGCTAGTGTAACTGCTGGAGGCAAGTGATTCTTTTTAGCTCTGGCTTTATCCCATTTTCTCACTTTCATTTCCTCTATTTTGTCTACACTGGTCTTTAAATAGCTCAAGCACATTGAGCAAACTCTCCTCCTGGGCTGTGTGTGTATGTATGTATGTATGTATGTATGTATGTATGTGTACAGTTCTTTCCTCATACAATTCTCTTTTCCAAGATGACCACATGGCTAATTCTCATTCTTCCTGTAAGTGTTCAAAGTTCATTTTCAGCAGTCTGTTACTAACCGTGTTCAATTCACAGTTACTGAAGATTCCAAGTAAAACTGAATATCACACACACACACACACACACACACACACACACACACAGACAGAGAGAGAGAGAGAGAGAGAGAGAGAGAGAGAGAGAGAGAGAGAGAGAGATAGATAAGAAAATTACTAGAGAAGGCCACACGCACACACATGGCTTCATGGCTTGGCTTTCAACCGTCAGGCAGGGCAGACATTTGAATGGACTGCTTTTTAGAGGTTTTAATGTGAGACAGGTCAAAGTTAGTTCTGTTAGTTTCCTTTGGAGTCACTGAAATTCTGATATTTGATACTAGGCCACCATCATTCTGGTTTTGGAAGCAAGCACCCCATTTTGTGGAATTCCAGAAAACAATAGAGTCAGAGGGGAGCATGTCAATTTTCTATAAGCAAACTCCTTCAAAGTCATTAAATGAGTCCTTGAGATTGACACAGTTCCTAAATAGACCAGCCAATTTCACAGATTGGAACTGTGGAGGAGGCTGAGAACTCAGTTTGCATACAGCCTAATAAACAGTTTGTTTGAAAACAAATCAATATTCTTTGTAGGAACATTTTGGAACGTACCATATCACTTTTAATGTCCAGTTGGAATGAAAAACATTGAATATGTGAATAAATAAGAAAATGCAACTGCTTCAGAAATGAATGCATACAATGAAGAATGCCATGCCATGCTACTAATATTGTACTAGCAGACAGAATATTTTGTTGTTGCCGATCTTTTATTTTATGGCATGGGAGAAGGAGACCCGGATGCTAGGCAAACTCTTCACAATCTGGCTACCTTCTCAGCTGTTTCTTAGCGACAAGGTTTCACTATGCATCTTCGCTGGGCACTGAACTAGCTATATAGACTTAGCTTGCCTGGCACTTGTAGCATTCCTGCCTCAGCTTCTCTGTGCTCCGTGTACTGTCCCACACCCAGAATGTAAGAAGTTTTAAATTAGCTATAGTAAATACGTTCTGTGTTGGAAAAGAAAATATATGCAAAACGAGTTTAAAAAAAATCCAGAGAACATCACCAAACAAATTATAAACACACACGTAAAACCTCCATGCTACCATTAAAAATAGTATCTAAACATTTAAAAACGATGCTCTTCATGGTAGAATAGAAAGCTCACTGTGCCAGTGAGCTTCAAGGAAAAGCAATTGAAATGATTCAATCTGGAGAACAGACAGAGACAAACAACGGTCCAAGCATGTAACATGTGTGTATTTAGGGTTCCTGAGACAATAGGCAGAATGATGCATTAAACATAGAAAAAGACATAATAAGAAGAAACAGTCGTTTGAAAAATAACAAAAGTTTAGCCTCTTCTCAGTAAGGCATTTTGGGAATGTTTGAAGGTTTGAACAGAGGCCCCTTCAAATTCACATGAAAGAGTTCTTTCCCACAATACAGTTGCAGTTTGCGGGACTTTTGTCAAGTGTTTGGATGATAAGAGAGAAGACATCAGATATGAGATTAACATAGTTTTAATAAAGTTAGTGAACTAGGGGCTTTTTTTTTTTTTTTTTTTTTTTACTGATTTCTGTCATTGTGGTTTGAAGGTAGCCGTAGGAATTCACATGCTCATTTGATTTCTCGTCTCTTCTCTCCTATGCATTTCCAGGATGATTCTCTGCAGTAGAACTGAAATTCCCAGGTGTGGAGATACATTTTGCATTCAGCAGCATCTCCCCAACACACTGTTGCATGTGTTCTATTTTATCATGTATCAGATCGGTCCTGAGAAACAGGTGAGCATATTTCCTTCCTGACACCCTCTCCTTTCCATACTGTCTTTCCTCTGACATCTGAACAGGTGACAAGGCTTGTTGCTTTGAGGTTTGAAAGGGCTCTCTCAAGGCAACAGTGTTAGGAAGGCATGGTTTGGTGTGTGTCAGTCTTGAGTTATAGAAAGTTTAGTCATATTCTCTTCACAATGATGGGGAAGTTATGTATATGTAACCTAATTCTTTCCATCAACGTCATCCTCACAATCAGGAAGCACCTCTCCTTCCCTTTTAATTCTTTGTTTCTTCCTCAACAACATTAATTGCTGGCCTCCTGCCATGCTTTTTTAGGTAGAAGGGATACTTGCCTTCATGAGGCTAAGAGCTTGATGGAAATTTAGGTGCGCAAGTCATCAAACATTATAAGATACCTTTAAATGTCAGAGAATAGCAAAGAAAAAAAATACTGTGGCAGTAGAGAAACAGTGACCTGGCCCAATTTCAGAGTGTAGAAAGGCTTCCTGGTAGAAGCCAAAACCAAGAGGATATGTAGAAATTTAGCCAGCTAAAGACAGGAGACTAAGCGGCCGAAGGAAGGAGCATTGTAAGTATGTAGACACTAGGACAGCTCTGAAGTGTTCAGATCACTGCAGTGGTGTGACAAGATACAAGGAGGAGGTGAAGTTGAAAGGGGTTGGGGAGCTGAAGAAACAAGACAGGGGACATGAAGGGACAGGCAAGAGTTAATATGCTATTGAGACTTATTTCTGGGAGCAATGGAAGTCATTGATAAAATTCTGGCAGAGCACTGATAGAGTCAGGGTTTATTTTAGGAAAGCGACTTCATTATGTTGTATAAATAGATCTGTGGATGTGCTGTGTGAAACTGGAGGAATGGAGAAGAGATAGGAGGATTTTGGACTAATAACAATATGATGTGCTGTGGTTTTTTAACTGCACCATGGGGAAGGAGAACATTTGAAAGACGCCCAAAAAACTTCTTAACCTTACTAATAATGTCTAAAAATTAATCTTGCAGTATTCACATCTCTGAAGTACAAATTCTTGAAGGCCAACAAGTTAGTTGGTCAAACTTACCAGTAGAAGGGGCTCGTAGCAGGGTAGGTATGGTTGAAGGCTACCATTGTGCACTGGAGGGGTGTTAAAGACATTTGTTTGTGGTGATGGACGGAGAAACTACTTGACAGGCAGTAAAGCAATAGAGTTATTGAAAACATCAAGCTTCATGAGTAAACATCAGGAGTCAAGGGGTAAAACAGGAAGTTCCTGAGACTGAGCGAGTGGCTTCGCTAAGGGAAAGGAGGAATAAGGAGGCATGCTGTGGGGGTGAATATGAAGTCTTCTAAACCAGATCAGTCAGCTAGTGTTTGATACAGGGTCACATACTTGCCATCTTTCTCCCCTTAATAGGTATGCCTTTAGTTTCTTCCCCACTAGGATATTAGAAACCAAGGAACCCAAATCCTTTCCTCCAGCCTGTTGCTGGGTGCCTCTAACCAGAGGTGCCCTGCCCCCTTGTTCAGGCAGATGAGGAGGGCTGTTTTCTTTCCATTCTTCTCAACTAACCTCTTGTTCCCTGTGCCTGTATAGACTTGCCTTGTTATTAGACAGATTTCCCTGAGTGGCTTAGCTGGGTTTGGTGGCTCTATTGTTTATAAAAGTCTTGAGGGGTCAGCACTAACCACTCACTTGCCTTCTGTGTTTGTCTGTGGCTGAATTAGCTGCACCAGTCCCTCCTGATGCCTCCACAGTAGTTGTAACAAGATTCTGACCTTATAGCTGTTCTCTCTCTACTTCATTCCTCACCTTATGAGATAGATAATTGTGCCAGGAGGCTAGAATTCTCTCTCTCGCCCCCCTCTCCTCTGTCTCTGTCTCATCTCTCTGTCTCTGTCTCTCTCTGTCTCTGTCTCTCTGTCTCTGTCTCTGTCTCTGTCTCTGTCTCTGTCTCTCTCTCTCTCTCTCTCTCTCTCTCTCTCTATCTCTCTGTTTTGTTTGCTTTTCTTCAGATCAGAGAGCACTAAACTGATAGATCTGCTGAGAATCTGAGAGGCAGCTTTATAGCTTTATGTCCCTTTCCTTCATTGGCGAGAAGCTGAGCGGTGAATTCATTTTTCTTAACAGACATTGCTTTTAATTAGGAACAGAGCCCGGACTGGTGCTTAGAGGCTTGGACACTCCAAATAATGTATAATTTAAAGGAGAAAGAAAATATCAACTCACTTTAAAAATCTGTGATTTTTCCCTGATGCCAAGAAAAAAATAACACAACCCCAAAACGGAAAAACAAACAAACATACAAACAAACAACTAGCTCTTATCTCAAGGGATCATATCCTAACAGTGCTCTCAGTTCTATTTCTCTCCACCTAATAAAACAATTCTCCATGGAGACCTGTTTTCAAAGGTCGTGGGACATTAATGAGGTACAAGCTTGGCAGTGGGCTCCCATCACTGTGCTGTTGCTATTTTTTATTCCAGTTTCTTTTCCTTCAGAGAAGCTGGTCCCTGTTGGATTTTCATTAAATGTTTCATGTTTCTGCAAAAACATAAAGACCACCCAAGATGTTTATAATCTTTGCTTGTCTAAAAAGATATATATATATATATATATATATATATATATATATATATATATATATATATATATATATATATATATATAAAGTTTCTATTACCTGAAGTTCTCCAGATATCATTTTCTCTGACTAGATACCATTTCTATGTAGAGAAGGTTCTAAGCCAGGAGGAATCCATATCAGGACTAAGGCAGGAACCAAACTGAAGTTGTAGAGAAGAAATGGAAATTTGGGCTGTGTTCACATTCACCAAATTTAGAGGAAAATACTCTTCATAGTTCCCCTATGTAATGTCTTTGGATAGATCTGTGACTGTCTGTGCACTGATTTCTATTCCAATGCTCACCCAAGCCAGTCAACTGCTAGTTTTCCTCTGAATAAACAGCCAGTTTACATAAGAAATTATGATGAGAACAAATTCATTCTCTGGGGCGTTTTGAACTTTTATTGAAAAACATTAGCTCTTTTTTTCTTTCTTTTTCCTCTTTAAGGCTCCATATTGCATAATAGTGCTAACATGACAGGAAAGAGATTTAAGTTTTACACTTAAGAGATTCACTGTAGTAGAGGCTGATGCAGCACAGTGTGTTGAGAATTGTTTAACGGCGTACTTTGGCAGCAGTTCGGAGCAATCCAGAAAATGAATTTTCTGACGAAAAAAGGTACAGTGAAGTAAAATTACCCTTAGGATAGATAACACCCCCACCCCCAAACAAACAAGCCAAAATCCCCAAACCAAACAACATACTTGACTTTGTGAAAAATGAAACTCAGAAACAACTTTGAATGAGTTGTCATATTTGTAGGTATAAAGCATGGGGTCCCCAATGGAGGAGTTAGAGAAAGGACTGAAGGAGCTGAAGGGGTTTGCACCCCATAGGAAGAACAATATCAACCAACAGACCCTCCAGAGCTCCCAGGGACGAAACCACCAACTAAAGAGTACACATGGAGTGACCCATGACCCATGGCTCCAGCTGCATATGTAGCTTGTTAGGTATCAGTGAGAGGAGAGGCCCTTGGTCCTGTGAAGGGTCGACGGCCCAGTGTAGAGGAATGCCAGGGCAGGGAGGCGGGAGTGGGTGGGTGGGTTGGGGAGCACCCTCATAGAGGCAGGGAGAGGGGGATGTGATAGGCAGTTTCCAGAAGGGAAACCGGGAAAGTGGATAACATTTGAAATGTAAATAAATAAAACACCCAATTTTTTTTTAAAAAAATAATTTCAGCTTTTGACTTGTATTTTATTTTAAAAATAGATATTTAGTTTCCTTTATTTCCTTCATATTTCAAAATGTTGAAGAAGACCTAGCATATTAGAAGGTGTCCCATCGTGTTTACTGTTTCCACTTTGCATTTGAAGAAACTAAGGCTCAAGTACAGAGCTGCTGGGGGGGGCACGGATTTGAAGCGAGGAGCCTCCACTCTCAGAACGCTGTCTCCATACCTTAGTTCCTCTCACCTGTTCCCAGTGTAGCTTGCAAAACACTTCACTGCCCAGGGTGGCTATCAACTGGATGAGCTCCAAGGGACACCCAAATTGTTACTTTGCATGTATTCGTCATGAAAATAGGATTTAATGTAAAATAACACAGAGGGGGGTTTCATTTTTGTTTATTGATTTTCATATGTGTGGAGAAAATGCTTAACATTACTGGTAGTTTCAAGTAAATTGACAGAAGAGGCACGTAGTATAAAAATCAGAATTTGTTGCTCCCCGCAACGCTCAGCAATGGCTGAGTGGGTAAATTGACTTCTAGAGTATTTGTTTTTTATTTTAGACCTATTATGCCCTAATGAGAAAAAATATAAGAATATATGAAGAAAGTACAATCCAGAGGCAACAAATATTAGCATTTTCCCAACATTTCCTTTCAGGTTTGTGTTTATACATGTAATTTTACAGATTCAGATTATTTTACCTATTTATTTATAATATGAAATATTTTTCATTTCAAGGTATATTATTAATAAATCATTATATTAATATTTATATTAATATATAGACTATATTAATATTAATAACAATATTAATAAACCTATATTATTTTATGGCATTATTTGTATGCAAACATTATTATTAATTTTTGAAATTGCTCATATCCTATCAACAAGATGTTAGCAGGAACTTTTTTTAAATTTTTTTTATTTTCTATATTCTTTGTTTACATTCCGAATGCTTTCCCCTTTCCCAGTTCCCCCCTCACCATATGTCCCATAAGTCCTTTTCCCCCCACCCATTCTCCAATCACCCCCCCAACCATTTCTCTGTTCTGATACTCTCCTACAAAACTGGATCCAGTCTTTTCGGGACCAGGGCCCTCTCCTTCCTTCTTCTTGGGAATCTTTTGATTTGCTAATTGTGCCTTGAGTATTCAGAGCTTCTGGGCTCATTAATATCCACTTATCAGTGATTGCATTTCATGTGTATTCTTTTGTGATTGGGTTAGCTCATTTAGGATAATATTTTCCAGATCCAACCATTTGCCTACAAATTGCATGAATTCATTATTTTTAATTGCTGAGTAGTATTCCATTGTATAACTATACCACATTTTCTGTATCCATTCCTCCTTTGAGGGACATCTGGGCATTGTATTAGTCTCAATTTCTTTTCTTTATGAAATGTTATGTTATAAAAATACTTCCGTGTGCCATTGACAGTATGTACTACATTATCATCATCCGTTCATCACCTGATGGAGATTTAAGCTTTGTATTTCATGGCTACACATCAGCAATGAACATTGGTAATTATATTGATTAATGATTGCTCAATCCTATATGTAAAGAATTTTGCAATATAAAACTGTACAGAGAGGAAAAAAATCTTATGTCATTGTCCTGCACTTTGCCTGGGCAGCGCAGCAGGGCCGGCCCTGGTGGAGAGAACAGCCCCTGTGGGCAAGAGCACAGGGAAGATGGCCCTGCTGCTTGACTGTGGTGAGCTGGAGTGGGCGCAAGGATGATGTCCCCTGCCCTCTCCACAGGCCTTAGAATAACTGACCTCAAGGTCATGAGAACAGGAGAGCTATCCGTATACTTCACTGGTGGGAGAGTGGGCCTTCTACCTCTCCTGGACAACACAGTGGAGCTGGCCCTTGTGGGGGGGGGCGGGTGCGGGTGAGCCAGCTCTGAGGATGTGAGTGCCTGAGTGCTGTTCCAGTTCCTCCCTGACTATAGATCTTGGGAGAGGGGGGCCCTGTGCCTTGACTGGGCTCTGAAGTCATGACTGTGGGTGAGCCAGCCCAGAGGGCAGCAGAGCAGAAAAGCTGAACCTGCTTCCTGCTGATAGTGGCATTGAGTAGCTTGCCAGGAGCAGTGCTGGAGAGCTCGCCCTGGTGGTGCAGATAAGGGAGAGACAGCACAAGCTGACCAGCTTTACTACCACATAGGCCCAGATCCAGGACACTGAGCCGGACAACCCCAACATCTGCATCATCTGGGAACTGTTGGGATGTGGGAAAGAGCTGGTCCTGCAGATCCAAAGCTGCAGGATCTCCATAATATGGCAACAACGGGATAACTGGGAAGAGTTCTGTGAGGATTCAATACTGATGCTGTCACAGAAGCCAGAGACCTCGAACCAGAGCAGTGACGCTTTGCAGTGAACGTTCTCAAATGAAGATGTGTAGACAGCGGGACATAGAGTGGGGCACACTGTGACACACTACAGCTTCCACGACGATATATTTTTCACGGTTAGTTTTGTTTTATTTAGTTTTTCTTGCATGTTTGTGTGTTTTGATTTTAGGGGATCTGTTACAAGGCCAGAGGATTAAATACCAGGGGATAGGGAGAGGGGTGAGTCTGGGGTGCATGATGTGAAATGCACAAAGAATCAATAAAAAGTTAAAACCTCACATGAATGGATTTTATGAATATACCCTTGATTACTTCTAAGTGTGACCGTATTAGGCATGACTTGCGACTTTATCAGCTTTAAATAATGCTAAGAAATATATTATTTGGGAAAATTGTTATTCAGAATTCAAGCTAATCTATATAGTGCATTCCATTCATGTGAATAATATAAAATATTTGAAGACTAATAATTTGAGGCATATCTGAAATGTAAAATGTCTGAACTTTTAACCACTGACATGCTGCGATATATAGAACATTCTTATCTAACAGATGCCTTATTATCCACTTACATGTCTGCAATTCCTGAATATATAAAGTCCCTGAGGGCCAAGACCAAAGTCTCTTCAGATTTTCATCATAATATCTAACATTATTCTTTGCTTTCTATACATGCTCATGAATAAATGGCTAAAATTCAGACCTTATAGGGGCATAAAGGAGACTTTAAAAGCCAGATAGCTAGTTCAAGGTATGCTATGACTCACTGCTCACTCTATGTTTCTTTGTTCTTTCACTACTATCAATGCATACTGTGTTCTTTTAGAGAACAAAGGTTGGAGTGAAATGCTGCTACTTGATGAATCTCCAAGCAGAGGACAGGGAATAGAGAAGGAAACAGGAAAAGCTGGAGTTTCATAAAGAGGAGTATCAAGGATTTCCATGCAAAGCAACTGGTTACTTGACTTTGTTGGAACGTTGACTGGTAAGGTTTGTCACAGTGTGTCAGCATAGTTCTTAGTGGAATCAAGGCAGGGAGAATTTGTGTGCCAATGTCCTCTGGAGCATTCATCTAGGGGTGGGACATAAGAGGGATATGAGAGAAAGTGATGCTTGTTGTAGTGTTGTGACAACTAAAGTCAGTTGCTATGAGGGAACCAAGTTAGAGTGTGAAAGGTGTCTGACACACTACCTTGCACATGAGTCAGTTGATATTAAATTATTGTATGTGGAGTTGAGTTAGTGGTGGCTACATACTCAGAAACTAGATGTAGTTTATTCTCTCTCCTTATTCTATCTCTTTCTTTCTTTCTTTCTTTCTTTCTTTCTTTCTTTCTTTCTTCCTTCCTTCCTTCCTTCCTTCCTTCCTTTCTCTTTCTTTCTTTCTTTCTTTCTTTCTTTCTTTCTTTCTTTCTTTCTTTCTTTCTTCTCCTCCTTCTCCTCCTCCTCCTCTTCCTCCTCCTCCTCTTCCTCCTCCTCCTTCGCCCCTCCTCTTTCCTCTCTCTCTCTGATCCTACTCTCTGAGTCAGGGTGCCATGTAACATTTTTTAATGTCACAAAACATTAATTTCTTTCCAACTAATTTTGTAGCCAAAAACAACCTTGATCTGAAATTACTGGCAAGCACTACCATATTTAGTTTATGTAGCAATGAAGAAAACTCCAGGTTTTATGCATGGTATGTAAGTGCTTCATCAACTGAGCTACACCTCCAGACACCCCCTCCCCCATCCATACCCTTTAGATATATACAGATTCCACTTAACATAAGCTGGACAACTGATCAACTGGTTTCATTTTTATTTCTCTCAGATGCATTTCTTTCCCCTTCTCTATGCAAACTGGTTTTTGAGAGATCAACATTTTCCTAGGGTGGCAGATTTGTCCAATGAACATTCTGGAGACAAGTTGTAGAGGGAATGAAAGATGGAAACTTTTCACCATGGTCACGTCAGCTTCTTTCATTTACCTTAGCAACTAAATCTCCCTGGGGTTCTGCTCCCTCCTGGAAATCCTTGGTGTGATCCTCAACTCAGCCTTGTCTCCTGATATCTATTTGTTCACAAAGATTCTCTAATCGGTTGCCACATATATAGTAGCTACAGTAGGCTGATAATCTATTGATTGACTCACTCTTCTTCTCTCTCTTTTTTTCTATATTTCCCTGTCTTGTCTTCATTTTTTAATATAAGATCTAGCTGTAGAGCCAAGACTGCAGTCATGTATTCCGAGGTATTGGAGTTGCATATAGGTGCCTCTATATTGAGCCCCTGTGTTTTTTTCTCTAGGTAAAGCTCAGTGAAAAGAGATCACAAAAATGATTAGAGTAGAAATTTTACTCCCCCCCCAAGTCCTGAAAATTATCAGGACTTTTTAAAAAAAATTTTATATACACTTCATAATTAGGATTGTGCTTTTTTTGAGGCCATAAGAGTAAGCTGTAGAAGGATGAACATAAACTTGTCAGGATTAACATTTTTGCTTCATAAAGAAAGAACAGAGAAATCGTGTGTGTGGGGATGATTGGGGAATAGTTGGGGAGGAGAGGAATTATGGGACGTATGGTGGGGGGGAACTGGGAAAGGGGAAAGCCTTTGGAATGCAAACAAAGAATATAGAAAATAAATAAAAAAATTTTAAAAAAAGAAAGAACATTATTTTTGCCATTAGGTTAGTAGACATAAAACCCCCCATATATTAAAATGCTGACTCTTACTTTAATTTTAAGAGTTAAATGCAAGCTGATAAAGGAAAAAACTGTATTATTTTCTCTTTGAATTTGTAATGCTTTCATTTCCTTTTTCTGAACTTAAGAATAGAAGTGGAAGGAGAGATATTGAAAGGACTTTTAGAAGGTCAGCTCTCTCTATCCTCACATTTTGCAGCTTCAAACAACACTTCAAATAATGTGGTGCACACATTTGCACAGCTGAGCTCTGCTATGTGGTTTTAGGGAAATATTGTGGTATCTGGATTTTTTAAAAGTAAATGTTAAGCAACATTAGTATTATAATTTGCATTAACATCTATCATAGAACTTACAAATTTATTAGGATCTGTATCACTCCTAATAAATTTTCAAGGTTTTTCACGAACGTTGTTCATACATTCTACTTTTCAGATATATAGACAGAGGTGAAGTAAATGCTCAATTTTGCAGAAGGAATAAATATTAAAATTGAATTTAAAATTTAAGTCTATAAAATTAAAATACCATACTATGCTTCTACATTTACTAAAGGAAACTAATGTCCTACTTTTAAAGCATAAAATAATAGCGATTGCAGATATAAGTGTTGTCACAGTTCGCTTCAGTTGTCAACTTGACACACTTCATAGGGAACCTCAGTTGAGGAATTGTCTAGATCACATTGGCCCTCTGGTGTATCTGTGGGGTGTTTTCTTAATTGCTAATTGATATAAGAGGACCCAGACAACTGTGGGTCAGTGGACATAAGCTGAATGAGAAAACAGATTGAGTACGCCAGGGGTCATGAGCCAGTAAGTGGCCTTCCTCCATGGTCCATGAGCTTCAGTTCCTCAGCTGTGCCAGTCATATAAGCTCCTGATTAGCATTTTATCATGACAACAGAAAATAAACTAATATAGAAATTGATACTGAGAGTGGGGTTTGTAATATTAAAAAGCAGCCCTCAGTCGGGCGGTGGTGGCACACGCCTTTAATCCCAGCACTTGGGAGGCAGAGGCAGGTGGATTTCTGAGTTCGAGGCCAGCCTGGTCTACAGAGTGAGTTCCAGGATAGCCCGGGCTATATAGAGAAACCCTGTCTCGAAAAACAAACAAAACAAAACAAAACAAAAAAGCAACCCTCTGTGATTGATTTTCCCATGCTCTTCACAACTCCAGTTTAGGAATGGCATCTCTTGAGTATCACCTCTTACTGATTTAGAATTATTAAAACTAAGAGAAAGAAAGCATACAAATGGAATATTTTCTATAGCCCTCACAATTTTAAAGATGAGATTGGTTTGAGGATTTAACTCAGTGACAGAGTATTTGCCTAGCGTGTACAAGGAACTAGGTTTAACCCCTACTGCCCCAGCAGCAGCAGCAGCAGCAGCAACAACAACAACAACAAAAACCATTGAATATTCATCCATCTTAAATGGGGAAGAAAGGATGAACAGGTTAAATTGAAGCCAGTTAGAATTAACCACATAAGTGGAACAAATAGAATTATTTTTCATGTATAACATTGGTCCCCAATATAGGTTTCCATGGGGTCCTTTAAGAATTCAGACTCATAAACGTTGTGAATGAAAATACAGAAAAGAAGCTATTTTTGGCTATGAACAGAAAGTTTCTGGAAGGCGTTTCTCTGCCTCCAGAGACTAGTGTGCTGGTTGGAATTTTGTACATTCAGAGGCTGATTACTTTCATCTTTGCCTAGTTTTAGCCTTTAGAACAGTCATTTTTTTTAAACTAAGCAATATCAGACCTAACACCATGCGATAATATAAAAACTTCTTAGAAGCTGTTAACATAGCAGAACACTAGCTTCTACCATTCCAAGAACTAAGAATGTCGTCAGATAGCATGTTGGTCTTATAAAATAGCTCCTCCCATCTAATTATACCCACTTCTCTGTGTACCCACCAATACATTCTAAACTTGCATTGGTTTTTGACTTTCTTTTTTTATTTTTTATTTTCTATATTCTTTGTTTACATCCCAAAGGCTTTCCCCTTTCCCAGTTCCCCCCCATACGTTCCATAAGTCCTCTCCCCCCAACTATTTCTCAATCATCCCCCCACCATTTCTCTGTTCTGGATCTACAAAACTGGATCCGATCTTTTCAGGCCCAGGGTCCTCTCCTTTCTTCTTCTTGGGAATCATTTGAATTGCTTTCTTTATTCTGTGAAAGTATAAAAATCTTGTGAAACTGTTTCCACACTGAAACATTGATGGTTCAGAATGGCTCAAAAATAAACTCCCTTTTACTCCCTTGAAGATTAGGCCTGAAGATTTTATGACAGGACTTTTGGGTACAGTCATGGTATTAAGGTTTGTAGTAGATTTTATGACAGGACTTTTGGGTATAGTCATGGTATTGAGGTTTGTAGTTATAATGCCATGGACCTGCTAGACTTCCATGTAGGCAAGAAAAACTCTTTAACAATCAACACTCATGAGAATAGTGATTGTAACTTTCTCAAGACTTTTCTGGATTAAAGGCAAACTCAGGACCAGTTCACAAAGAATGAATGCAAGAATACTTTCCAGTTCAGTCATAGGAAACTGATCAAAGAAGACCAGTCCTTCCTTCCTTCCTTCCTTCCTTCCTTCCTTCCTTCCTTCCTTCCTTCCTTCCTTCCCCCTCTCTCCCTCTTTCCTTCCCTCCCTCCCTCTTTCCTTCCCTCCCTCCCTCCTTTCTGCCCTCCTTCCCTCCCTTCTCCCTCTCTCTTTCATCCTATTTCTTCCAGTCATTGTTAACATGTCTTGTGGAATATTCATTTAGGACTCATTGGGAGAGTTTTTCAGAAGACACTAATGTATACATTAAATTCTACAATTTTAAAATGTTAAGAACAAATGACAGAATATTAATATTGGTGGGTAGATCTGATTGGAATTACAAAATAAGAATGACAATTGTAGTAGAGATCCAGAAAGGGACTGAGAGAAAGTAGGCAGCAGACTATATAGAAAGGCAGCCTGGGAACCCCAAGCTATCAGAAACCCAGAGAAATTTCCTCTCTCTCCCTCTCTCTCTCTCTCTCTCTCTCTCTCTCTCTCTCTCTCTCTCTCTTTCCTCCCTCCCTCCCTCCCTCCCTCTTTCTTTCTCTTCCTCTCTTCCTCTCTTTTTTATCTCTCCTCCTCCATCTCCTCCCTCTCTTCTTCAGTATTCTGACCTAGTGTTTTATTCACATAAGCAGAGCACAGTTTTCCGTGGCTTAATCAAGGCAAGAGTTTTAAAAAGTATAAATAGAGAGTCTGGGCAAATGTCAAAGTCTAAGACAAGGTGGGTTGTTTTGAACTCAGCAGATAGGCCAAAAAAGACATCCTTAGCTAGTTTTTATGAAAGTGAAACTCAGCATTGGTACAGTGACAGGCAAGTGAATCAATGGAATAAAATTGAACCCAGAAATGAACCCACAGAATTATGGTTACTTGATCTTTAATAAAGGAGCTACAACCATCCAGTGGAAAAAAGATTGCCTTTTCAACAAATGGTGCTGGTTCAACTGGAGGTCAGCATGCAAAAGAATGCTAATTGATCCATTCTTATCTCCTTGTACTAAGCTCAAGTCCAAGTGGATCAAGAACCTCCACATAAAACCAGACACACTGAAACTAATAGAAAAGAAACTGGGGAAGACCCTTGAGGACATGGGCACACGGGAAAATTTCCTCAACAGAACACCAATAGCTTATTCTCTAAGATCAAGAATTGACAAATGGGACCTTATAAAACTACAAAGTTTCTGTAAGGTAAAGGACATTGTCAAAAGGACAAAATGGCAACCAACAAATTGGGAAAAGATCTTTACCAACACCACATCCGACAGAGGGCTTATATCCAAGATATAAAAAGAACTCAAGAAGGTAGACTCCAGAGAGCCAAATATCCCCATTAAAATGGGGGTACAGAGCTAAACAAAGAGTTTTCACCTGAGGAATATTGAATGGCTGAGAAGCACCTAAAGAAATGTTCAACATTCTTAATCATCAGAGAAATGCAAATCAAAACAACCCTGAGATTTCACCTCACACCAGTCAGAATGGCTAAGATCAAAAACTCAGGAGAAAACAGGTGCTGGCGAGGATGTGGAGAAAGAGGAATACTCCTCCATTGCTGGTAGGATTGCAAGATGGTACAACCACTCTGGAAATCAGTCTGGCGGTTCCTCAGAAAACTGGGAATGATACTTCCAGAGGACCCCACTATGCCACTCCTGGGCATATACCCAGAACATTCCCCAGCATGTAATAAGGATACATGCTCTACTATGTTCGTAGCAGCCCTATTTTATAATAGCCAGAAGCTGGAAAGAACCCAGATGTCCCTCAACCGAGGAATGGATAAAAAAATGTCATACACACACACACACACACACACACACACACACAATGGAGTACTATTCAGCCATTAGAAAAAATGAATTCATGAAATTCTTAGACAAATGGATGGACCTGGAGAACATCATCCTAAGTGAGATAACCCAGTCTCAAAAGAACACTCATGGTATGCACTCACTGATAAATGGATATTAGCCTAGAAGCTTGGAATCCCGAGGACACAATTCACATATCAAATAATGCCCAAGAAGAAAGAAGGAGTGGCCCCTGGTCCTGGAAAGGCTCAGTGCAGCAGTGAAGGGGAATACCAGGACAGGGAAGTGGGAAGGGGTGGATTGGGGAACAGGGGGATGGAAGAGGGCTTATGGGACTTTAGGGGTGGGGGGATCCAGGAAAGGGAAAATCACTTGAAATGTAAATAAAGAATATATCGAATAAAAAATGCAAAAGAAAGAAAGAAGGAAGGAAAGGAAGGAAGGAAGGAAGGAAGGAAGGAAGGAAGGAAGAAAGAGCAAGCCTTGTCTTACAGAGATTTCAGTAGTCCACACAAAGAGCCTGTCAGGTGGAGAATGACACTTTCCATGCCTAATGAACAGCAGACACATAATTTTCTAGCACTCTTCTTACAAGATGCCCACACATAATACTATATGAGGACAGACCATTTGAATTTTCCATGATAAGGAAATACAAACTTGATTTGAGACATGTTTGGCTTCAAGCTTCTTGCTTTCTGACTCCTTGTTTCCATTGTGAGTTTCAAGGCTATTTTTGTGGTGAGTTTCAGAAGGGTGTGTTTCTGGAAATATTAAAACATATACCATCTATTGCTGGAAAGGCATCGGCCAGCTGGCCAGCTAGGCATTGGTGGGCATGGCCAGCCTGTTCTCATCTCGTGGGAATTGACCCAGAGCTTCAAATTCTCTCCACCTAGCTCACTAAGTTCCCACTGGCAGGTCCCTACCATGCCAGCCCCATGCTTTGAAACTCCCATGGCCTTTTGGGGGACTCTCCTGGCAATCCCACGCTTTGCCTTTGTACCTTTTTCTCTGGAACCCAGTCCTGCTGCTACATGAAGGAAAACACCACACAAACTTAGTTCAGAATCAATGGTAACTTAATTGCTGGGCACAACAACTAGAATCCTAATTGTAAGCCATATTAAATCTAAATCCTCCAGTGTTGAATCCTGGTGGATTCGACATCTAAACCTTCTAATGTCCCTGTCAAAAAGCCCATATCTCTCTCTTCTCCCTTCTCTTTCTCTCTCTACCTAGAAGTCCTTTCTACTCACCCAGGGATTGGTTTCTTTATTTTTTAGAGGACAAGAAGTCACCTGAGTATGTGACTCATTCCTCTGTCCAAACAGCCCCTCCTGGGAAAGTGGAATTAACATAAAAGTACAAACAGCACCAGGGCCATCCACAACAAGGATGGTTTTCTTCCCCCTTTGCATCTTAGGATAAAGGGTGCTGGCCAATAATTATACTCTACCATGCACGCTCAATGGGATGAAACAACCATGTACTGAAATCATGAGCCAAAATAAATTTTCCCTGAATAGATTTTGAGTTGAATTTCTTAGATAGCATCTGAAGGTTGACTAATACAAACACAGGCTCCACAGCTAGTGCTCAAACCCATGAACCCATGCAAGATAGCTTATACTCAAACACAACATTTATCATAATGATTTTGTAGATAAAAATTTCAATGCAAATATTTTAGGTGATTAAATTCAATGTGGGACCAGAGAGATGTCACAGAGGGTAAAGGTCCTTGCTGGTAAGACTGACAACTTGAATTCAATCCCTGGGGACCACGTGGTAGAAGGAGAACAAGAACTCTTGGAAGTTATCCTCAGACCTCCACATATATACCAGGATACATATGTGCTGCCTCCTCCCCAATAAACAAAGAAATAAATGTGTTAAATTATTTAAAAGTTAAGAAACTCAGTGTGTCTTCCAATAGAGGGCTAATAACCAAAATATATAAAGAACTCAAGAAATTAACCTCCAAAACAACTGAATAACCCAATTAAAAATGGGGTATAGAAGTAAATAGAGAATTCACAACAGAAGAATCTTGAATGGATGAGAAGCACTTAAAGAAATGTTCAACATCCTTAGTCATCAGGGCAAAGCAAATCAAAACAACCCTGAGATCCCACCCTACACCAATCAGAATGGCTTAGATCAAAAACTCAAGTGACAGCACATGCTGGTGAGGATGTGAAGACAGAGAAACACTCCTCAATTGCTGGTGGGATTGCAAACTGGTCCAACCCTCTGGAAATCAACCTGGTAGTCCTCAGAAAATTGGGAATAGTTCTACCTGAAGACCCAACTATCCCACTCTTGGACATACACCCAAACTATGCTCCACCATACCACAAGCACACATGCTTCACTGTGTTCTATGCAGCCTCTTTTATAATAGCTAGAGGCTGGAATCAACCCAGATATTCCTCAAGCAAAGAATGGATACAGAAAATGTGTTTCATTTACACAATGGAATACTATTTAGCTATTCAAAGACAGAATGTCATGAATTTTGCAGGCAAATGTATGGAACTTAAAAATATCATCCTGAGTGAGGTAACTCATATCCAAAAGGACATGTACTCACTGATAAGTGGATATTAGCTAAAAAGTACAGAATACCTATGACACAATCCACAGACCAAAAGGAGTGTAACATGCAGAAAAGCCCAAGAGAGGATGCTTCAATTCCACTTAGAAGGGGGAAGAAAAAATCATGGGAAGAAGAGGTAGAAAGGGACCTGGGGGCAGGGGGAGAGAGAGAGAGAGGCAGAGGGGAAAGGGGAACAGGATCAAGTATGGAGGGGGCAGGAGAGAAGTCCAGAAGGCCAGGAGAATGAATGCAAATATGTAGCCTTGGGGGTGGGAGGTTGGAGGAACCACATAGAAAGTACCAGAGATCTGGGAGGTGAGAGACTTTCAGGACCCAGTGGGGGTGACATTTGCCACTATGCCCAACACTGGAGAGAGGGAACTTGAAATGCCCACCTCCAGTGGACTTAGGGAAAGGATAGAAGAAACTGAAGGGGAAAGTGACCCCATAGGAAGACCATCAGTCTCAACTAACCAAGACCCCAAGGAGCTCCCAGAGATTGAACCACTAACCATGCAGTATACATGGGCTGACATGAGACCCCTAGCATATATATAGCAGAGGACTGCCTGGTTTGGCATCAGTAGGATAAGATGTGCTTAATTTTGAGGTCCAAGGGAAGGAGGAAACCTGGTGGGGATGGGGAGACCTTGGAGGAAAGAGGTAGGAGGGATGGCATGAGGAACTGTGGGAAGGGTTACAGGAGGGGGACAAGGCCTAGAATTGAATAAAATAACTAAAGAAAAAGTAACTCAATGTGGTGATAGTTGCCTTTTATCTTTGATAATATTTAAATAAATAAAGGCAACACATACTATTGCATGTATACATCTGCAATAATCTTTTTTTTAATTGAATGTATTCTTTATTTACATTTCAAATGTTTTCCTCTTTCCTGGTCTCTCCTTTGGAAATCCCCCTTATCCCATTCCCCCTCCCCTGCCTCTATGAGGGTGCTCTCTGACCCATTCAGTGCTCTCTTCCCTCCCTGGCATTCCCCTACACTGGGGCATCGAACACCCTTAGGCCCAAAGGCCTCTTCTCTCACTGATGTCCATCAAGGCCATCCTCTGCCACATATTCGGCCAGTGCCATGGGTCCCTCCACATGTATTCTTCAGTTGGTGGACCAGTCCCCAGGAGCTCCAGGGTTCTGGCCTGTTGATGCTGTCACTCCAAGGGACTGCAAACTCCCTCAGCTGCTTCAGCCCCTTATCCAGCTCCTCCATCAGGGACCCCTGTACTTAGTCCAATGGTTGGCTGTGAGCATCTGCCTTTGTATTTATCAGGAATTGGCAGAGTCTTTCAGGAGACAGCCATATTAGGCTTCCATCAGCAAGTACTTCCTGGCATCCACAATTGTGTCTGGATTTGGTGGCTGTATATGGAATGGCTCCCCAGGTGGGGCAGTCTCTGGATGGCTTTTCTTTCAGTCTCTGCTCCACACTTTGTCTCTGTATTTCCTCCCCAAAGTATTTTCTTTCCTCTTCTAAGAAGCACTGAAGCATCCACAGTTTGGTCTTCCTTCTTAGGCTTCATATGGTCTGTGAATGGAATCTTGGGTATTCCGACTTTTGGGCTAATATCCACTTATCAGTGAGTACATTCCATGTGTGTTCTTTTGTGATTGGGTTACCTCACTCAGGATGATATTTTCAAGTTCCATCCATTTGCTTGAGAATTTCATGAAGTCATTGTTTTTGATAGCTGAGTAGTATTCCATTGTGCAACCCATGTAACACATTTTCTTTATCCATTCCTCTCTTGAGGGACATCTCAGGTGTTTCCACCTTCTGGCTATTATGAATTTGGCTGCTATGAACATAGTGGTACATGTGTCCTTACTACATTTTGGAGCATCTTCTGTGTATATGCCTAAGAGTGGTATAGTTGGTTCTTCAGGTAGTACTATGTCCATGCAATAATCTTGTAATATAAAAGCTAAACCTGAATAATTTTGCCTCTATATGGTTACTTTCAAACACAATGTGTTTGGATATGACTCTAAGCTAAGGACAGTAAATACAAAAGAGACAATGTTATTTTAGACTTTCAGAGTCTGGTCCCTGTGTTTGGTGCTAACACATATCTGCTTGGAAACCAATGGCTTCAGGTGTTGTCATTGTACCACAGTCTTATTTTACTGTTGTCAATGAGTTCCATGTGTTAGTATGTAGATGTTCTGCCCCTGTGAAAGCAGACCATCTGTGAGAGCCTTGAAATGGGCTAAGTTAATCAAGTTCAGTGACTGATCGTCCTAATTGATGGGGGAGACACAGTAACCTTTTTCTCAGAGCAGCTTCACCATGTAATTACAGAGGAAACGGTATAGCTTTTGTTAGTTAGACTAGACATCTCTAATGATATCAGGCAAGCAAAGGCTATTATTATTCTCCATTTTAGAGACTCAGAAAACCAAAACTGATTCAGTTAAGTACCAGCCCCAAGGTCACACAGGAATTCAGAACTCAGATCCACTCAACAACAAACTATGAGTTAATCACTGGAACTTGTACATCTATGAGAGAACAAATGTGGTATTTATAGCTGTTTTCAACTTTTACCTGCTTCTGAGATTGCATACAAATGTGGAAGAATATTAGTTCTAGAGTTTAGCTACATTGTTTAAATAAATAAGGAAGAAACTTGATGACCTGTGGCATACACTTAAAACTCTATCTAAAAGGAAATAAAAAGAAGACAGTTGCTCTTTTCAAACAAAAGAGAAACAAAACCAAACTGAAATATCAGCATCCACTGTTGCTAAGAATGAAAGCCATTTTAATTTGTTCATATCCATCAGCAATAGGTCCATCATGATTAAATGAAGTACAATATGAATTAAAGTTAATATAAATGCAACTAGTACATTAATATGACAACACCAATTTTTTATATAACTGTCTATTCCACTTGGTTGGTAGAAAAAAGCAAGTAGATTATATTTAATACAGAATAATTTTCTTGTCAATAAAGTGCTTCAGGTTAAAATGATTGAATATTTTCTCCAAATTGAGTCATTTATTATAAATGAGATTTAGTTAAACTTCGCCATTCGTAGGGAAAGGAAGTGACCACCTTAGAATAATGTGCTGCATGTCATATTGATGCTGTGTCAAACTGTAGTATTTCCTTGCTCTGAAGAATATGAATGTATATGAATATATATATGGAACAAAACATAAGGAACAATAAAATCACCACTCAGTGTTCCAGGAGGACAGGTAGAATGATGGACATATGGGTAAATGTCCATGAATATATGCCACTCTAAATGAATAGACTCAGTTTGTTTATTGTACCAATGAAAAATATACCCAATTGAAAATGTAGAGTATCCAATGAATAGTTCTTCTCTAAATATTTCTTAATTCTCCATGGAGTTTTCCAAACTTAAGTAAAATTATCGTGAAATATGATATAGGGCAGACATTCGTTTGTATTCTGGAGTTGTACTGAATGTCCACCTTCCTGTCACTTATCCAATCTTCCTGCTTTTGTCTCTACATGTAGTTTCTGGCATCTTATATCTTGGTCCATTCAAAGAGAGCATCCTTCTTTTATTACAATTATGCTTTCTTCTAGTCTTCATGATTCACCTGAGACAGTAGAACACTTGCACAGAAGATGAACGGTATTCTTTTCATTTGACTCATGCCCACTACAGAATGTCTGTCTAGATCATGTATTGGCTCTGATATGACTTCACTTGCCTTTGACTATTACTCATATAAAAAGTCATTTTCTTTCTACATCCATATGCCCTATGTTCTCTCCTAGCAGAACAAATGCATCAAAGGTACTTTTGCTGTCTTCCACATCTCATAGTTTCTTTTATCAATAGTGTCAAAAGGAATGAAGAAAATGATCAGCTCATCTGTCCTTTACATTGAAGCATACTTAAAATCCTTCAGTGCATTCACTCAGTTAAAAATGTAGCAAGGGGCCATTGTAACTTGATGGCATTTTCTTGTTCTCGCTCATATTCAGTCATGATTTTTTTCTCTGAACATTTTTCTAGAGAAAAACTTTATGCATTATTTTTTGTGTTTGATTTACTTCTCCTAGTAGGGATATTTCTGAAAACCTCCAAAAACTCAAGATTGGGAGCACTTACCTTCTCTCCCCAAGATACAGCTCCATAGCAGTAACCATCATTAGAATATGCCCAACTCACACTAACACAAAATACATTCTTTTCTGAGTTTCTGCTTTCTAATGTTAATAGCATTTGCCAGTTTGAAACTTTTTTACTTTTTCTTGATCCTTTTTTACTTTATACACATTTTTAAGGTATGGAGAGAAAGTCTATAACCTTAGACATTAGGGTCACTTATATGAGAGAGTGGGTAGATTATTTAAAGCAATGAATTCTAAATTTTCTAAAAGTACATTTAGAAAATGTACTCTAAAGAATACAGAAATGGTCCCATGATAAGTACTGAGGGTTTGAAAGTGGTTTGACATTGTGTATGTGTTTTAAAAGCTGTTCGTAGGCCAAATATAAATATATCATTTTTTTTAATATTTTAAAGGAATTAAGGTTCTCCTTTATGGTAAATAAAATAGACATCACTTAAGTGCATTATTAAATTTTGTAAAGTTCTTTGTTATATTTAATGTTAAGAGACTGTAGACAACAAAAGCTATGCCACTACGTGACCTTCAAAAAGTCACCCAGCTACTACTCTAAGACATCATGTGAAATGAAATGATAGTAGCACCAGCCTCATGCAGGCATCAAGAAGCTTAAATGAAAGGATAAATTCAAAGCCTTTGGCCCAGTGCTTGATATCCTGTGAGTACTCAGTCTTAGCTCCTGCGGTGGATGCCATTGTGAGATGATCTGAGGATTATTTAGAAAGGGATATTTTCATTGTAATGTTGGGAAACACAACGGAGTAAGATAAGCTTCTGGAATCATTTGGTATATTTTGTCTGTTTCCATTAGGTTAAACTGTGGAAGTCTTCTGCCTGGGAGAAAGCATACCGAGCATGCCCACAGAGAAATAAAAGTGTATCAGGCCAGCATGCAGCATCCACTTGGATTCCCAGATTATCTTCCAGAAGAAGCCGATGCTGACATGAGGTCTGGCTAAAGGAGCTGTATTTGGAGGGCTGTTAGGGACAACACTTGAGGGAGGAAGGAGATGTTGGCAGGATTAGGGCAGCGGGATAGCTGGGCTTTGAGACAGTTTCAGTGGGGGTCACAACTATGCCCCAAATCGAACTTGGGAATTATAATGGTCCAAATTATTTTGGACATTTTTATGCTCTCTCTGTCTCTCTGTCTCTCTCTGCCTCTCTGTATCTGTCTCTGTCTCTCTGTCTCTATCTCTCTGTCTCTCTCTGTCTCTCTCTGTCTCTCTGTCTCTCTGTCTTTCTGTCTCCCTGTTTCTCTCTGTCTCTCCTCTCTCTCTGTCTCTGTCTCTGTCTCTCTGTCTCTGTCTGTCTCTGTCTGTCTCTGTCTGTCTCTCTCTCTCTCTCTCTCTCTCTCTCTCTCTCTCTCTCTCTCTCTCCCCCTATATACCCATTCTTTTAGGACAGAGCACATTGTTGGGTATCATCCTTACAACCAGTCTACCTCCTTTTGTGACACAGTCTCTCCAATGGCCTTGAGCTCACCAATTATGCTAGGAGAATTGATTGGCCAGTGAGAGCCAGAGATCTTCTGGTCTCTCTGCCTCCTCAGCAGAGAGATTGGAAGTATATATCACTATTTCTGGATTTTAAAAGAAAGATTTATTTATTTATATGTGAGTACACTGTCACTGTTGTGGTCTTCAGACACACCAGAAGAGGGCATTAGTTCCCACTATAGATGGTTGTGAGTCACCATGTGGTTGCTGGGAATTGAATTCGGGACCTCTGAAAGAGCAGTTAATCCTCTTAACTTCTGAGCCATCTTTCCAGCCCCAAAAGATTTTATTTATTTATTTGATATATATGATGAGTACACTGTAGCTGTCTCCAGACACACCAGAAGAGGGCAACAGATCCCATTACAGTTGTGAGCTACCATGCAGTTGCTAGGAATTGAACTCAGGACCTCTGAAAGAGCAGTCAGTGCTCTTAACCTCTGATCCAGCTCTCCAGCTCTTCTGGCTTTTTAAATGAAACCTCTGGTGATAGAAATTGGGTCCTCATATTTCAAGACAAGGACCTTACCAGTTGGCTCTCTCCTAATGCCTGCTCCAAAAACTTGTAAAGGAGAATCAAATATTTCTGGGTCGGCACTGTCTAGTCATGAGCTGCAGGCTGTCTGCAAGATGGCAGGTGGACAGTGAGGTGGGTGAAGGCTGAGCTAGAAGTCTTGGAGCACCTTTTCCTCAGGTCAGGAGGGTCCAGGTATGAGCAACATGGTCAGCCACTCAACTTAGAGATTGTTCATGAAGTGTCATATGGCCCCTGCTTAAAATAGATCTCAAACACCTTGTGAATTAAACCCACAGGCAGTTTATTAGCTGCATTAAAAAAATAGCCATCTAATTACCATTTTTATTACATTCCCTGATGTTAAGAAGAAAACAGATAATAAAGAGCCAGTGGAAATGTACTTAATATGTGACTAACATAGCTGAGGCTTCTAATCCAGTATTTATTGCACTTAATCCGATCAACACCATCCTACCACTTATATTTTATAGGCCCTGAGTTTGTCTTTGTCTCGACCTAGCTGTGCTCAGAACTATTTTACAATCAAAATTGAGTTTTGCATATTCATGAAAGTGCCTTGATTTTATTTTTCAAAGTCCACGTCAGGCACCATGGGAAATACAAAAACGAGTCATGCTGGCTCTCGAGAGCCTAGGTGCAGCTTAAACATGACACTGTCTTTATTTGTGGCAGATTCCTTTGTGTATACACACAAACGTATGCACACGCATGTGGAAGCTGACACATGATGTCAGGTGTCTTTTCTGCCTCTTTATTTTTTATTGCTTTGAGACAGGGTCGGTCGCTGAATTGGACGCTCACTACTTTGGCTAGGCTGGTTGTCCTGGGAGTCCTTAGGATTATCTTGTCTTTTTACCCTCAGTGCTAGCATCGCAGGCATGCACAGTCATACACAGTATTTTATGTTGGTGTTTGGGATCTGAACCCAGGCCCTCATACTTGTACAGCAAGAACTCTTACCAATGAATCTATCTCCTCAGCCCTGCAGATAACATTTGAAAGGGATTTTGTGGCCCACTCTTTACAGGGTAGGATAGCCAGTTGAGTGGTGTGTTCCAGTGTACTCAGTATCTGTTCACCTGCCTACTTTTAAGAACCAGCTCTGCTGCTTCCATGTACTGTGACATTAATCATGGTGTTTGACCTTTCTGTGTCATGCTCTCTTCATCTATAAATCATGCTTAACAATATCTGTACGGTTAGGCTAATGGGTAGTGATTAGTTGGTTAACATGCAGTTGTGATTTATATCTACTTAGTGTGAGAAACAAAGCTTTATTTTCCTTTCAAAAATCACACAAATGATTTTGAACCTGTCCTTACAACTTAAAGGATTAAGATGTATAGTTTGATGAGGAGGCCAGGGCCTCATAAGAATTGGTAGCTAATCTGATTTGTTATATATAGGTATGATTTACATATGGCTTTAGTGTGTACCACTGTGTCCAGGAACTAAAACCTAATACCAATTAATAGTTAGTAAAAGACTACAAGTTATTTTGACTGTGATGTGACAAGTAGAACATTTGGGATCATATATGTTAACTAGGGCGGGGTGCAAGGATTGATGTCTCTTTAAGAAAAAACAGATCAGAAGAGATATACCCGTTCCTTGTCAAGTGATGTCCTACATCACCTCAGTACTTTAACTAACTAACTAACTAACTAACTAACTAACTAACTAAATTAATAAATGAATAAAAAAAGCTATCACCAGTTTTTTACCTTTGATTCCCAGGACTGTGAAGTAGGCTTCTTCATTTACAGAGTTTCTTGGCTTCAGCCATTTTACCATATTATCAGAAATCAGACTAGCATGCATATCTAAGCAGCATGGAGACTTCTATGACCCAGGTGCTGCCTTCCTTGCAGGTAGGATCCTCCAGAGATTTGCTATCTCTCTGGTTGTAGAAGATCAACCTAAACATCACTGCCCAGTTCTTGCCCCTGTCATCCCATTCTTTCCCACTCTCCAGTATGTTTCCTTCAGAAGTTAATTTATTACTTTTCCTAACCTCAAAATTGCTGCAGTGGTAGAATTCAATTTCATATTTTTTATGGGCCTGGATTTTAAAAACAAATATGGGTAGGAACTGGCCTTTTACATACTCTCTCATTTTCCCTACTTCTGGAAAAATGAAAGAAATTACTTTACTGCTTTATTTTGAGATAGAAGTACCAGTTACTTCTGACAGTGAGAATGAGATATCAACTAACTTTCCAAGATATCCTTCTATCTTATGCAGATTGCTGGATGTTAAATAGGATGTTTCTCTACTTATTTAACATATAGCTTCACCTATCCTAAAGCCCTCCCACATATATGTTTGAAGTCATTACAGAACTTAAATGCAACAACTCTGCCAGACTGATGTTAACACAGGAGTGAAATATCACAACCCCTTTCTATTCTTTCTTCTCATAAAATTGTCCAGAGATGATTCAGGTTGCAGGGTTTCAGTTTATTTGATTGGAAAAACAAATGCATTCTTTGACATTGTATTGCTCTCATATCTGTACTCTCCTTTCCGGGCATCTTTTCCAGTCTATTAAAATGGTAAGACACACTTCTGTCAAAATAATTGTGACATCCCCAGAGATGGCATGCTGAGCAGACTGAATGTACACTCTGTAGGGCTGTTATATTGGATGATTTGAAACTAAAGACCCTGCAAAATGACATTTTCAAAGATAGTTATAACATCAAATGAAACCTCAGACTGCCCAGATGCAATTCATGTGGAAATAAGTTAGCAAATGAAGATGAAATTTTGAAACTGCAGACAGTAGTGTAATAATAATAAAGAAAATGGCAGAACCCTAAATATTTGACTATATGTCATGGTGACACATCAAGTATTTCCACAAGCATCTGTAATAGTCTCTGGTAATAAAAGGCTATTGTAAATTCACTGAAAGTTTCCTTAAGAGGAATGCTTCTTCAAAGAATGCTTGCCAGTCTCTCAGGGGAAATGATAACACTGGATTCTTGCAACAATGGCCCAATTACAACAATTTCATCAGCCTATCACTACACAATCTTGTTTATGTGCATTTTCATTAAATGGCATTTTAAGATGTTCTGTGTGGATTAATTAATCAAACACATAGAGGGCGGTTTTGTACATCAATATCTTAACAATGTTTACTTAACACTGTGTAAGGCATATCATAACTTTCTTAAGCTGAGTGACAGCAGACAGAACTTCAGAGACATTGTCTAGGATGATTTGAAACAAAATAGTCCTCAAAAAAGCAGAAATTGGAGCACAAAGGGTGCTGCTTGTTTATAGTATGAGAGTTGTGACACAGAGGTAGAAATTTAACTTGGGGAGGAGACATCAGGATCATGGAAACAAGATCATCCAACGAGGTGGTGAACATGAGCAAAGTATAATAGACATTCTTTACTCTATAATGAAACATCATTAAAACATCAAAAACAAAGCACCTTCCAAGAACAGACACATAGGTCAGTAAAATAGAATAGAAGATGTAGACATAAACCCACACATTTATTGCTATATAATTTTTGAAAATGTACCTTGGAAAAAGACAGTCTCCCCAGAAAATCATGATTGGAGAATTGGATTTTCCTGTGTAGAATAAAACCTGTATACATATCTCTCACCCTGCACAGAAAGGAATTTAAAATGGGTCAAACACTTTAATACAAGATCTGAAAGTCTTATAGAGAAAATATTTGAAGATATAGGTATCAGCAGCAAGAACTTTCTGAAAAACATTCCAATCATAGAAGAGAACTGACAAATAAAATTGCATTAAATTAAAAAATTCCTTTGCAATAAAGTAAACTATCAACAGAGTAGAGATAATATACAGAATGAGAGAAAATTCTAATCAATTCAACTATATATATGTCCTACAGGGAATTGCTGCCTAGAATGGACAAAACTTCCCCAAATTGAGTGCCACAAACCCCAAATCATTCAATAAATACATGGGATACTGAAGAGAATGAACATCTAGTTATCCAATGAAGAACCAATAAGTGTTTGGAAAAATGTACAACACCTATAGCCATCGGGGAAATGCAAAAAAGGAGCTTCTAGAATCGATCTTATTCTACATGCAATGACAGTTATAAAGGAAAAAAAATGAAGAGGCCAGCAATATGACTCGGGGCATAAATACACCTGGTGTTCTCACAGAGGACTATGGTTTAAGTACCAGGATGCCCATTCACTCATGTACAATAGTCTAGACAGTTCCATTAGATCTACTTTCTGCTGACCTCCTTGGGCACTACATACACAGATAAGGAAGCATGTGTGAGCATGCACACACACATGCACACACAAGTAAGCTTTAAAAAAAGAAAATGAAAGCTCATGAGGATGTCAGTAAAGAGAAACCCTCCTGTATTGTTGGTGAATAATTTCTACTGTGAAAAATTATGGAGAGGTTTCTGAAGAAGTATAAATACCATCAACCCATGACCCGGCTATAATACTTCTGGGTCTATGTCTGAAGGATTCTATGTCAGCACACCTTATATATGCACAGCCTTATAGTGCTGTATCATTCACAATAGACAAGGACTCTGTCTTTATTAACACAAGCTAATCAGAGATTGAGTAATGAAAATGTATTATATAGATAGATACATAATTGGGTATCTGACTCCATATGGAGCAAAATTAAAACATTTGCAGGAAAATGGATGGGATTGGAGGTTATTATGTTAATCAAAATCGTCCAGAGTCAGAAAAGAAAATATTACCTATTTTCAATCATGCAGGTTCTTTTCTGGACTTCCCCCTCAGTCTCTGTATCCCCACTCCTTCTTCTTTCTATATATATATATATATATATATATATATATATATATATATATATATATTTATAAGATATACAACAGGGAACAGGACATTAAGAAAGGAAGAAGAAGTCTAAAGAGGATAAGTGGGGCAGGGGGAAATCCAAGAATGGGTAATAGACAGTACATTTCATGACATATTCACCAATATATTAATTGAGAAATAAAATACTTCACCTCCCAAGTACTTTTTATCCAATGTTATTTTTTTGTGTTTCTTTCAGGACTTTATTGTGACCCAATATATCTTTATTATGAAATATGCTTACTTTAAAATTAGTGACAGTTTCATTATTGATACACTGATTCTAACATGAATGATAGATAAATGTCTGAACCTTTTAAACATACTTAGTCATTTTAATAACACATTCCAATGGGACGTGTCTAAACCCAAGATAACTGACATCTTCATAGCTGGGATTAATGATTTTCATTTTGTTCTCAATTTGCTACAGTAACCAGAGATAAAAATTTAATATGCCATTGAGTGAGAGTCACTAATTATTTCAAAATGGCAGAAGGAAGGGACTTTGTCAAGAAATTGGTTTTTGAGGTCTGAGCTATATCTGGCGTAGTTATAAATCTCTTCTTTCATGTCTGCCTTCAGGATTGACTGCAAGTTTAAATGGGCTCTGCGGCTTTTCCTAATGGTTTGGTATGGATCATTAACTGTCTCAGGACTTCAACAATTTCCAAGGATAAAACAGAAAAGTTTCTGGGTCCAGGATCAAGGTGCAAAAGTCACATGACCATCAGTTTGTAGATTGAAATTCCATTTGGGGATGAGAGTGAGTGGGCGGTGGCTGATTACTCTTACCGATTTAAAGCCATGAATTAAGTACCACGAGGGATATTTTTCTATTCTAAAGACAGTGTTCCAAAAATAAATGACAGAAATAATGAGGAGGTTAGAACAAAGAACTCAGACTCAGGAGCTATAATTTGATGTTTATAAAAACCTTAGATCCTATTTCCTACAGCACCCATGTGGGCAAGCCCAGCATCTTGCTAACAGATTTATTCAGCTTCCTAAGATCTGTTTGAAGACCACTAGCATAGTTCAAAAACAGACTGAGCTCAATTACTGAATGAATTCAGTAATACTTATTTTTAATTGCCAACAGCCAAACACAGGAATCAAAAGTAATATAAAAATGAGTCAATGAGAAATTAGAATTGTGGTTAAGAAGAAGCATGGCTTTTGAAATCAGGCTAAGTTCACTTATCTGAGCTTCCTCTTTAAGTCAATTCAATGATGCCTGCCTTACAGAGCAAATGCTACTGTTAAGTGAGACAATATCTGCACAGCACTTTGCACACGTATTGCTTATCCATTGCTGTGTGACAAATTAAGGGCCAACTTAGTGGTTCAAAGCAATGCATATTAGTCATCTCAAACTTTCTGTGGGTCATAAATCTGAGCCTGGCTTGGCTGAAAGCTGTTGGCTTAACCCTTCCTCCAGGAGGCTGCGGCCAAACCATTGGTTGGCTCTCAAGTCTGATGTGAAAATTTCAAGAGGGGGAAGATTTGTTATTTGTTCGTGTGAATGCTTTTCCCTGAGAGCTACTGGATTGGGGGCCTCGTTTTCTTGCTAAATATTGGTTTCAGACCTCCCCCCCTTTTCACCTGCATAGACATATCCATGAAACTGCTTGATAATATACCATAACCTGCAAACAAAACAGAGCATATGCAATCTAATCTCGGAATCTACCACTGGGGATGCTAGAACTCATTCAGTAACTTCACTCAAATGCAGGGAAAGGTATTCCTTGTGCTAGCACTATTTCCCCAGCGGGGAGACTCCTCTTCTTTAACATCTTTTGGTCACAGCAATTTTAAGAGCATCCCTGAGAAAGAGCTTCTTATAGGACAAAGGATATTGTGGTTTCTTTTAAGTGGATACTAACTAACTGAATTCTTATAAACTATCTTTTATCAGAGAAGAAATGTGACAGAGATATAAAGTACCTTGCATATCCTCAAAACCTTGTGAGGATCCAGGTGTATTACAGCATGTCTCTGATCCGAGTGCTTGGGAAGAGATGATAGAGAGAGATCTTGAGTTCAAGGCCAGGCTGGGATACATGTCAGTCACATTTTGAATATTTAAGAAATCCTTCCTTTTCTATTTGTCTGTGTGTACACAGGCACACACCTTCAAGAAGCAATCCTTTTCTTCCATTATGGGGTACAGGGATAGAACTCAGGCTTGTATGAAAAACACCTTTAGCAACTGTGCTGTCTCTACATTGCTTACCTTGAGACATTTTGTTTTGGAAACACACAGCATCTTTACTTGGGATTTATTGTAAGGATGGAGGAAAATGAGCAGATAGGAAAAAAATCCCATAAATAGCTAATCACTAAGACATTTTAGATGCAGAGATGAAAGAAAAATGGGTTGACATGTATTGCAATCTTATAACTGTGCAGCTGAGTATTTTCAGCTGAGGAGGTCAGTGCCTGTTGTTTCCTCAAGCAGAAACCTGAATTCATAGGTTTCTGTTCTTTAAAAGAGACACATTTCCAAACGTACTCGCTGAACTACACAAATCATAGGTCCTCTTCATATGCATTTATAGTTTATTCAGTTTGCTTGACAAGTGATGAACAATATTGTGGCTACAAAATGGACTAATAGAATTTCAATAAAATACATCTTTAGTTCCTCTTATATCCTAATCTGTAGGAAGCAGCAATAGCTTAGCTATGCAGTTTCACTTACTGTTTTTGGATCTCAGTTTCCAGTTTTCAACCAGAGACCACCGGATGTTTGTATTTTGTTTTTGAAAATTCAGACCCACTGTCACCAATGGAGAGATATTTATGTCTTTGCTAATAGTAGTGAGTTTGTCCAGAAGTACCTCTTCCCTTTCCATTATAGAGAGCTTATCTGAATGTTACTTTTCCATTTCCAAAGTCACTAAGTAGCTCCCTGCAGTTAACAAGGGGATTGAACTCCCGTTGGATACTGATAACACTTCACTGGTGGTCTCTAGTGCAGACATGAGGCGGGGGTCCCAACTCTACCACACTCTTGGTGACCTTGACCCAGCTGCTTATCTGTTAAAGTCTGTAAAAAGGTAGTGAATGATATTGTAACACTAATAGGTTAGTGATCTGAGCCAAGTGGGCTTTATACAGGAAAGTGTAGAATACTGTAGGGCATATGTTAAACTTCAAGAAATCCCAGTTTTTATAATTTTTTCGTGATAGAAATATCTCCTCTTTTCCCATGAATGCCTATAAAGTGAAGAGACTATTCTATTTTATTTCTAGTTAGGATTATAATATCTAATTATCTGGTTAGGATATTATAATATCCAAGTCTCATGGAGAGTTTTTGAACTCTGTAGGTGCTTAGATCTAAAAGGGTAAGGGTTGTTCCATTTTTAAAAGAGAGAAGATAATTACTATGTAGTCTATTTATTTTTTTCAGGAGGAGCATTAGTCAACAAAGTCTTTTTTCTTTTTTTCTAGCGCCCACAGAGGTGCAAGCTACTGTGGGATGATTCAAACTATATAGAAAGCTCAGTTCTGGACCACAGCAGAATGTTTTCCCATATCGGAATGTTAATAACTACAAGATTAGCGCAGAAGAAGTCAGTTGTAATGTGAAAAAGAAATCTTTTCATAAGAAACATATAATATCTTCTATAAAATAATGAAGAATGATTATAAAATAACCTCACCCCGTAGGAAAAATAAAGCCACACACATTTTCTTTGAATGTTCTGCCCTGCATGCTCTTTGCTGCATGTGAAGCTCAAAGGTATGTTCATGCTTCTCAGCTCTGCCTCCCACCAGCCATATGTCTATTTTTGTTGCTTCGCAGAAAGAAAAAAAACTTAGTAGTTTAGTTGGGATTAGACATTTTTATTCTTATTACTACCAAGAGCCAAAATTAACACCTTGTGATGGTGGACAGAGACTGGCTCCAAGGTGGGGAGGGAAATTGAGTTTATAAAGTAAATGAAACCTGCTTGTAAAATGCTGAGATAAAAAGAGCCTAGCCATTAGGAAGACTCGCATTTACTTAGAGGAACAGAGAATCACTGGGTCAGTGATCGTCATAACATTTTCTTGGAAATCAAATCCCTCCTATCTGAAATTTAAAACCAGGCAGAAATTGTCAGGCTCATAATTAAGAGAAACTGGACTATGAATCTTATTTAACAAGATTCTTATGAGCACCAATGGGCCAGACTCAAGTAGCCTCCAAAGAATAGACAAAGTATTGCCTTTCAGGACCTAGAGGAGGGAGCTTCAGGAGTTGGGCAAGAACTGTCAAAGTTTGAATTAAGGATGAATCAAGCCTTTAAGCAAAGTAATGTACAACAGGAAATGCTGCCAGATGTCTGAGTGAAAAGCGAAACTGAGAGGTTTTAAGAACAAGAGGGCTATCATGTGTCTTCTGTGAGTCAAGAGACCTTGTAGCAGATACTTAGGAAAGAGCAGCGTCTAAGGAATCTGTGGTTAGCAGAAACTTCATTCTTTTCTGCATTCAAATAAGTAATTCACCCAAGAATTTATATAATCCCCCAAGACAGAAGGAGACAGAGAAAACATTATATTTGACTTTCTAATAGATGTGAATTGGGCTGAAAGGAGTTTTGAGTTGTAATAGGCAAAATTAAACTTTCCCCACCCAAAGACTAGAAGCTGAGGGAGTTACTTCTGAGCACTTGAACTTGGCACAATACACTCCATCACAGAAAACAAGGGACAAAGGAGGATACTTCACTCACTGTGAGGAGAAGCCAAGGGATTTTCAACTTTCTTGATAACAAAAGAGTCTCACTGTTTGCTCTGTTCTTCTGCAGGGTTAAAATAAGATGTGTGGGCAAAGCCATGGCTTCCCTTTAAGAATGGGCCACATACCAGTGTTTGAATGGAGACTAATAATGACTTAGAAAGAATGCCTCTTTTTTTTTTCCAAAAAATTTTTTATTGGATATATTCTATATTTACATTTCATTTCCCTTTTTTTTGGTTCCCCACCTCCCTAAGGTCCCACATGCCCTTTTCCCTCCCCCTGCTCTCTCATCCACCCCTTCCCTCTTCCCTGTTCTGGTATTCCCCTACACTGATGCTTTGATCCTTTCCAGCACCAGTGTCCATTCCTTTCTTCTTGTCAGACATCATTTGGTATGTGAATTGTGTCTTTGGTGTCCCAAGATTCTAGGCTAATATCCACTTATCAGTGACTGCATACCATGGGTATTCTTTTGAGACTGGGTTATCTCACTTAGTATGATGTTCTCCAGCTCCATCCATTTCTCTAAGAATTTCATGAATTCATTGTTTCTAATGGCTGAATAGTATTCCATTGTGTATATATACCACATTTTTTTGTATCCATTCCTCTGTTGAGGGACATCTGGGTTCTTTCCAGCTTCTGGCTATTATAAATAAGGCTGCTATGAACATAGTGGAGCATGTATCCTTATTGCATGCTGGGGAATCTTCTGGTTATATTCCCAGGAGTGGTATGGCTGGGTCCTCCGGAACTATCATGTCCAGTTTTCTGAGGAACCACCAGACGGATTTCGAGAGTGGTTGTACCAGCTTGCAATCCCACCAGCAGTGGAGGAGTGTTCCTCTTTCTCCACATCCTCGCCAACACCTGATGTCATCTGAGTTTTTAATCTTAGCCATTCTGACTGGTGTGAGGTGAAATCTCAGGGTTGTTTTGATTTGCATTTCTCTAATGACTAATGATGTTGAACATTTAACAAAGACTTTTCACCTGAAGAGATTCAGATGACTGAGAAAGGATGCCTCTTAAGCAGTAAGTTTATATCTGTTTGATTATACTTGTTTTTGTGTGGGTATTTGTGTGTGTGTGTGTGTGTGTGTGTGTGTGTGTGTGTGTGTGTGTATGTTAGCCCCATGGTCAGCTGCTAAGCCATTAACTCAAGTGAAACCAATACAATCTGTAGAAACATGGTCTGCTCTCTGTCCCTCGGCAAGTAGGGTTGACAGTCTGCAACCATTACCTGTTTTGTATGCTATGGATCAACTGATAAGAGCATCTGGTTTCTGTGCCTGGTGCCAACTAGCATCTCTCTTACCTTAGATGAATGGTTTTGGGCAAATCTGGGGAAATCTTGCCACTATTTCTTTTAAATTTTTTTCCTGTTCTAATTTTAGCCATCTTGTTCTGTGAATTCCATTATGATTGTGGTGCAATGTTTAATATTGTCCAACAGATACTGAGGTCTTATTAATTTTTCTGTTCTTTTCCTTTTCTGTCCCCTAGACTTGAAAATGTCAACTGACCCAAATATTCACTGATTCTTCGGTGAGCTCAAATCTGCGGCTGATCCCCATAATCACTTTAGATCTGATTCTCTTCCACTATGTAGTTTTCAACTGATTATTTTAAAATTGATTTTCTTTGGCATGACATCATTCATATCTTTTTCTTGAACTCTTTAGGCATGGTATTATTTAGGTCCTTGGACATACTTATTGTAACAAATTTGAAGTCTTTGTTTAGTAGCTTCAACCATTGTCTCTGCCAGGAACCTAACCACGGACTAGGTTTTCATCCTGTGCTTTGCTCATACTTCATTCTTTCATTGTGTGTTTATATTTTTAACAAAACTAAAAATATATATTGACATAGAAAATCCAATTCTCCATTTTCCTGGGGTGCTGTTGTTTTAAATATTCACTTGTTTAGTGATTTCCTGGAGTAGTTATAAGGTATCCATGGCATGAAGATTCTGTCATGGTGTGCATTGTCTGGCCATTGTGGCTTTTGCTCAGTTATCTTATTAGGCAATGATTCTCCAAGCACCTCACACAAATATGGGCCCTGAAAATTACCTAGAGTTTCTGTCTTAATTTTCACTTTTTGTTTGGACATATACTCTAATTCAACTATAGGTGAGAGCTTACACAAGCAGTGTTCTTACTTTGTTCACAGACATGAACACAATTCTGCACATGATGTGTATGATATTATGTATTTCAAGAAATATGTTGGTGCCTTTTCAAACTTCTATAACTAACTCATTCTCAATTTGTTGCTTTTAAGTATCCTTTACAACCTCATGATAGCCCCGACTCTCCTTACTACTGTAAGAAGACACACTATTAAACAACTGCCCTGAATATTTTTGGAAAATGTACCAAGAACACAGTAGGGATACGGTATGGATATGGTAGGAATATGGTAAAGTCATCATAGGAATGTGGTAGGAATATTATAGGGATGCAGTTGTTTGTGTATTAAGCCTTGCATTAGGTTAAGTAGACATAAATCTGAGAATGGAGCTGTTCAGAAAACATTTAGAATAATCAAGTAGTATCAATAGGCAAAAATTTTGTCTCTTTTAGTTAATGGTCTGCCAGTTTTTGCATCACCCGTGGTTTTGTGGCTCTTGGTTTTCAAGGTTAGCACAGAGATGGCAAAAGAAGAACAGAGATGGAATGAGTTACATTAGTTTAAAACATTTCAAGGATTCTTGGCTCCTGTGATGAGGGTCACCACACAGGTTCATTATGATGGATAACAAAAACACTTCTATGGTGTTAAGTTTGATGCCAAGCAGCTCCTCAAAATACATTTTCTCTGCCATAGTATTGGGATTTTAACTACCTATATATATATATATTTTCTGGTATCTTATCCTGAGCACTAAACATATAGAGTAAAACTTCTAATATGGAAGCTTTGCTGCTAGCAGTTTGATAGTCTAAACCTGCCACCTGGCTTAGGGCAGGGAACATTTTTTTTGTCCAGGAGTTACATTATTTTTTCAGAGGGCTATGGGTAACATCTTCCAGATGAACATAAGTGGGATTTGACAGCAACAGTGTCCACACATGAATAGCTCTTAAAATGCTATACAGGGAAAATTATGGAGACATATGTTTCAGAAATGACAGCTCGATATAAGTAGAAATAATGATGCATTCTCCTTATTGATATTAATAAATCCTCACTGTGGTATTAGTTGAAACAGAAGTAATTGCAGCTTATGGTACGTGAAGTATACCTGGTGCATTTGAGCTGAACTATAACTTTCTCCAATTTGAGAATAAAATCCTTTGTCTTGGTGCTGAAGTTCTGGTACACATGGTTAGTAATACCCACCCAATCCAAACCTCTGTCTCTACAGGGCAGTTATTGCATAAAGAATTATCACAACATATGCAACTGATTAGAAAACACAAGGGCAAGTGTGTAAATCAGGGTCTCTAAGTACTTCCTAAGCCTAGAATTGATAGCTGTCATCACTGTTATCACCATTTGGGAAAAATCTTCCCAAAATATGAAGACATGGAGTCTCTGGACCCAGCCAAGCTTGGATTTTAAAATTTCCCAAACTTCTCAGGTGTATCAATGAGTTTTAAATCTCTTCTCCATTGCTTTACTTAAGCTACTTTGAGTTGGGAATTTTGTAACTTGATTTTGAAAGTATGGGACTAGTGCAAAAATCACATCAAGTCAGGGGCTAAGTATATATAATAAGAGCAAATACTGGATTCAGTGGAAGCAATAAAATGTATTTATAGCAAATAGGCTGGTCACAATAATAACCATTTTCAATGATAATCATCATCTCTACTTTTTTTTTACATTTTATTTTTTTATTGTTAAATTGTTTAGTTTCTTTTATTTTCTTTTTTCTTTTTTTATTATTTTCTATATTCTTTGTTTACGTTCCAAATGATTTTCCCTTTCCTGGTTTCCCCCTCCCCATAAGTCCCATAAGCCCTCTTCCCTCTGCCCATTCTCCAATCAACCCCCTCCCACTTTTCTGTCCTGGCAATCCCCTACAATGCTGCATCAAGCTTTTCCAGGATCAGGACCCTCACCTTGCTTCTTCTTGTGAATGATTTGACATGTGGGTTGTGTCTTGGGTATTCAGAGCTTCTCTACTTTTAAGAAACATATCAAATGTTATTTGCTTTAAAAACCTTCAGTAGTGTTCACTTTGTAAGAACAGGATGAAATTTGTTCAGCATTCACATAAATTTGGAACTTTAAAATTATGAATTATTTCTGTGGATTGGGATTTTTTAAACCAACATTATTATCCATACAAAATAATAACCATACGCTAAGCCTGGGAAATGGACTAATATCTATCAAGTGTGTTGATAGTGTTTTAGGATTTTACCAGAGAGAGATGACTTTGTTTCTTTTACTTGGATTGTTGGGTGTACTAGCTGGTTTTGTTTATCAACTTGACACAAGCTGGAGTTATCACAGAGAAAGGAGCTTCATGTGAGGAAATGCCTCCATGAGATCCAAACATAAGGCATTTTTTTCAATTAGTGATGAAGGGGAAAGGGCCCATTGTGGGTGGTGCTATCCCTGGGCTGGTAGCTTGGGTTCTATAAGAAAGCAAGCTGAGCAAGCCAAGGGAAACAAGCCAGTAAGAAACATCCTTCCATGGCCTCTGCATCATCTCGTGCTTCCTGACCTGCTTGAGTTACAGTCCTGACTTCCTTTAGTGCTGAACAGCAATGAGGAAATATAAGCTGAATAAACCCTTTCCTCCCCAACTTGCTTCTTGGTCATGATAATTGTGCATGAATAGAAACCCTGATTAAGACATTGGGTAATCAGGCCAACACATGCCCATTAATTACCTGAAGCTATTTCTTGTTAAAGGGTCACATGCTGGATGGTAGGGTTTCATATTATAGGCAGAATCTTGACAAGTCTGTATTCTTGCAAGTACTAGCAATCTAATTAATTTATTCTATATATACATATTAATATCTGCATACTTATGCATATAGATGAAGTAAAGTATTCTGCTTATGTAGGAAGAGATCAAAGTTATTATTTAAACAAAGCATTTTATTCTTCTGCATTTTGCATTAGTTGAGCCATGAGATTTGGTAGCAGACTCTGGGTCAAGCCAGTGTATGCAAATCTGGGAAACTCTATAAAATATTTAAACATATAGATGTGAAACTCCAAATTCAAGAAGATAAAGATTCTTTTAGGCATTGAGAACAGTTGATATAAGGGTTGTAGATGTGGCTCAGTGGTAGGGTGCACATCATGTCACATCCTGGGCACCAAAACCAAACAAACCAGGAATGAGAATAGAACTTTATCAAATATTATATATATATATAATATGTTTATAAAATTGAGTGCTTTTATTTGTTACTTATATGATTTATATTATTTTAGTAAATATATATTTAGTTATAGTATGCTAACTGCTATGCAAACAAAATTATAGAATATCATGTTATGTTTATTTTTTTATTTTATTTTTTTAATTTTTATTTTTATTGGATATATTCTTTATTTACATTTCATTTCCCATTTCCTGGTTCCCCACCCCCCTAGGGTTCCACATGCCCTTTTCCCTCCCCCTGTTCCCCCATCCATCCCTCCCCACTTCCCTGTTCTGGTATTCCCCTACACTGATGCATTGAGCCTTTCCAGAACCAGGGTCCACTCCTTCGTTCTTGTCGTACATCATTTGGTATGTGGATTGTGTTTTTGGTGTTCTAAGATTCTAGGCAAATATCCGCTTATCAGTGAATGCACACCATGGGTATTCTTTTGAGACTGGGTTACCTCATTTAGTATGATGTTCTCCAGCTCCATCCATTTCTCTAAGAATTTCATGAATTCATTGTTTCTAATGGCTGAATAGTACTCCATTGTGTATATATACCACATTTTTTTGGTATCCATTCCTCTGTTGAGGGACATCTGGGTTCTTTCCAGCTTCTGGCTATTATAAATAAGACTGCTATGACCATAGTGGAGCATGTATCCTTATTGCATGCTGGGGAATCTCCTGGGTATATGCCTAGGAGTGGTATGGCAGGGTCCTCCGGAAGTATCATGTCCAGTTTTCTGAGGAACTGACAGACTGATTTCCAGAGTGGTTGTACCAGCTTGCAATCCCACCAGCAGTGGAGGATTGTTCCTCTTTCTCCTCATCTTCGCCAATACCAGCTGTTTCCTGAGGTTTTTTGTTTTTTGATTTTTTTTTGTTTTTTTCCTTAATGAAAATGGGAGCTTTCTTTTTTTAATTTTATTTTCTATATTCTTTGTTTACATTCCAAAGGCTTTCCCCTTTCCCAGTCCTCCCCTCACCATGTGTCCCATAAGTCCTCCCCCCCCCACCGGCACATTCCCCAATCATCCCCCAACCCTTTCTCTGTTATGGTACTCTCCTGAAATACTGGAATCAGTCTTTTCTGGACCAGAGTCCTCTCATTCCTTCTTCTTGGGAATCTTTTGATTTGCTAGCTGTGCCTTGAGTATTCAGAGCTTCTGGGCTCATTAATATCCACTTATCAGTGATTGCATTTCATGTGTATTCTTTTGTGATTGGGTTAACTCACTTAGGATGATATTTTCCTCTTTCTCCTCATCTTTGCCAACACCAGCTGTTTCCTGAGTTTTTAATCTTAGCCATTCTGACTGGTGTGAGGTGAAATCTCAGGGTTGTTTTGATTTGCATTTCTCTAATGACTGATGATGTTGAACATTTTTTAAGGTGCTTCTCAGCCATCTGAAGCTCTTCAGATGAAAAGTCTTTGTTTAGCTCTGTACCCCATTTTTGATAGGGTTATTTGGTTTTATGGGGTCTAACTTCTTGAATTCTTTGTATACATTGGATAATAGCTCTCTGTCAGATGTAGGGTTGGTGAAGATCTTTTCCCAATTTGTTGGTTGCCGATTTGTCTTTCTGACAGTGTCTTTTGCCTTATAGAAACTTTGTAATTTTATGAGGTCCCATTTGTCTATTCTTGATCTTAGAGCATAATCTATTGGTGTTCTGTTCAGGAACTTTCCCCCTGAGCCAATGTCCTCAAGGGTCTTCCCCAGTTTCTTTTCTATTAGTTTTAGTGTGTCTGGTTTTATTTGGAGGTCCTTGATCCACTTGGAGTTGAGCTTAGTGCAAGGAGATAAGAGTGGATCAATTCTCATTCTTTTGCTTGCTGACCTCCAGTTGAGCCAGCACCATTTGTTGAAAAGGCTATCTTTTTTCCACTGGATGTTTTCAGCTCCTTTGTCGAAGATCAATTGGCCATAGATGTGTGAGTTCAATTCTGGGTCTTCAATCCTATTCCATTGATCCATCTCCCTGTCGCTGTGCCAATACCATGCAGTTTTTAACACTACTGCTCTGTAGTATTGCTTGAGGTCCGGGATACTGATTCTCCCAGAAGTTATTTTACTGTTGATGATAGTTTTAGCTATCCTGGTTTTTTGTTATTCCAGATGAATTTGAGAATTGCTCTTCATGTTTATTTTTTGTGGGATAGAACTCAGGAAATTCATGAACCATCAAGGCAGTCCTCTACATAGTCATGCAAAGACTCAAAATGGCAGGATCTACTACCTTAAAGGTAATTTTCAATATGCTGGCATCATTTCCATGCCAGCCACTGCACAGGGAACACCAGCATGAAGCGACTTTTTAAGAGGTACCACGATGTTGGCTCTTTGATCTTTACATTAACCAAATTGTAAAATGGGTTTAAATGTTTCCCTTAAAATTAAAATATAAAATATCATTCATAAACATACTTTTAATCAAGAATTTGGGTGTGGATATGGTCCATTGCTGATATTCAGTCCCCATGTTGTAGGTAAGAAGGTAGGCAGTGCATTATGCTGTTTAGAGGTGGAACCCCTGTGAGATCATGAACATCTAGAGTCTAGACTCTAGACCAATGATGAGCCTTTGGTGAATTTGTGAGAACATGTGAACTGATGGACACATAACCACAGCTGCTGTTCCTCTTTTTACCACGCAAAACATTGCCTCAGATCAGCATTCTATCACCAGGTATAGACCTTCTCTCAAATCTCCAGGACTGTGAAACAAAAGGTACTTCCTATTGAAATTGTCCAGCCTTTGTTATTATGTCATTAGAAGACAGAATCACATAACAAAATAAAAAGGATCAGAATTACATCAGTACTGTGAAAACATAAGAAAATATATGCATATATATATATATATATATACACACACACACACACACACAGATGTTTGTGTGTGTGTGTTTGTCTGTGTGTGTGAGAGACAGACAGATACAGAGACAGACACAGAGACAGAGACAGACACAGAGACAGAGGTATGGATGGCAATAAGTGATAAGCTTAATGCATAAAATCTAAGAACATTTAGTTTTCTTGGCTGTGATTAGAATTTATGTCTACATAATCTTCTAAATCCCCAAGTTAAGTCAAGAAAGGCCTAAGAAATTGAAATCTTTGTGAGAAAGGAACTTTAGCAACAATTGCTGGGGCAAGCTGGAAAGCAAATGCACCCTAGCTGGCCCTTCTTGACTGATACCAAGGCATTGGGCTAAGCTACCCAAGATCTCAGACCTCATGAAGTGGAAAGGCAGGAAAGGACCATTGTTATAAGTAACAAAATATAAAGAGTCAAAACACTGAAAATTACTCCCAGTCGGAGGATTTCATCAGTGATTGAACTCCAAGCTTAAAGATTTAAAGAACTTCCCCTGTCAAGCATCAGACTTTGGACTGTTCTTCCTATTTTTCTTTACTATGTACTTCTGCATCATCTTATTCTAAACTCAGGAAAAGTGAACTTTGTAGTTTGTGCACAGAGAAGAGATCTAGTAGAGGCTAAAGTAAGTCATCTGTATGTGACGTCCACGTTAATCATTTTACCTAAGGAATTTTGTGCCTGAAGTCCATTTCTTATCAACGAATCTCTAAAGTGGCTATATTTATAAGTATTTTATTTATCTGTTTATTGGGATTTTTAAAACATAAAATGTTGGATTAAGGACTATAGAGATTGAAAGAAAATTTTAAGTCCAATCTCCCCTCTTACCCCTTATAATAGCTTTAATTTTTTTTTTGGACAAAAGTTAAGATTAACCACATTGAAGCACCATGCTGTAGATGCTGGGGGCATAGAGAATGTACTGAATGTCCATATCTGAAACAGCAACTGATATGCACTGTTGGGAGTTAGACAGTAGTGACTACCTGTCAGGACTATAGACACTGCTGTGGTTGTTATAGAAACTCTTAAGAAGGGGGTATGGGACATGAATGCTGATTCTCAGGTGACATTTGCTGTCTAAGATAAGGGTCAGCAAATAAAAAACAGCAAGTATATTCCAGATGAGAGTAGTAGAGATACCAATAAAACCAAGCAAAAGAAAGGAAAGAAAAACAAACTGATCTGAGCTAGCAAAGCAGATTAATAGACAACGCATTCACTTTGAGAGGTGACTCAGTAGTTGGGGTGACTCGCTGGTTTTCCACAGGTCCAGGGTTATGGTCTAACATCCACACGGCAGTACACAGGGTTCTGTAACTTCAAGTTCAGGGAATCCAATTCCCTTTTCTGGTCTATATGGATACTGCACACATGGTGCACACAAGGCTGTGCATGAAAAAACACTCATAGAACAACAATGAATAAGTATATTTTTCTTGAAATAGATTCTTCTCTTATACAATACACCCTGATCACAGTTCCCTCCTCCACTCTTCCCAGCTCTCCTCATTTTGCCTCTTCCCCAGATTCACTTCACCTCCATTTCTTCTTCAGAAAAGAACAGACCTCCAAGAGTCAACAGCCAAACAGGACCAAACAGGATACAATAAAAGAAGCTGAAAATCCTCCCAACTGGAGCTGGAAAAGGTTACTTTTGCGAAAATATTTTTAAAAAGTAGAAGAAATGATCATGGTCATATGTGTAATTACTGTTCTTGAGATGGTGTGTGTGTGTGTGTGTGTGTGTGTGTGTGTGTGTGTGTGTTTAAAAACTGTTGCCATTCTTTAAGAACATCGGATTATAGCTCTTTCAGCCGTTGACAATGGTCATGGACTAGCAGTTTCTTTGCAGGCATCTTCTAGACCTTTAGCCTTGCACTGTGACCTTCTCGTGCTGAGTTTTCCAGCTTTGTGGATTGAGTCACTACTTTCCCTTGCTGTTCAGCCAGTCAGGCTGCTGTGAGACTACCCAGTTTACAATGGTGTGAACCAGTCCAATAAATTTCCTTAAAATTATATCTATAGTCTATTGGCCCTTTCCCTTTAGAAAGCCACAAGTAATATAGTGGCCTGTATAAAATCATTTGCTTACTTTTAGCCTAAAGGTTAGTGGTGGATGGTAATTTTGATAGAAGAAAATAGTATAAATTTGAATGATGAAGACATAAATTCAATGCTTGTGATAGATGGGACAAGGTGGAGGCATAAAACAAACAAACCAATATACACCAGAGTAGCTAAACACTGAGGACAACCTTATTTTTAAACCTCAACTGCTGCAATAAGGCAGAAAGAGGGCTCAATGCAAAAAAGCAAGAGACATATTCTCTGCTGAGATGTGTTAATGAAGGAGTTAGGAGGGCAGCTAATCAATGTGGCAGCCCTGGTGTAATTGTCTATTTGTTTCTAAGAAATGGATCTGAGGAATACACATGTTTACAAATTGGTCAGTTCAATAGAATGTAAAGGACTTCTCATTCACAGGATAGATGTTGTGAAATGAACTAGAAGCTACAGTAGTATGCCTGAATTTTGAAAGTCTATAAAAGAACTTGAAATAGAACAAAAATAGAAGTAAGTGTTTGACGCTGGACATGTATTTGTCACAGATTCCTTAGTCTGCTCATTTGTATTTATGGGGTTTGTGCCTTTTAATGTCTACGAGCTGGTTTTATTTTTCTGTTTATATTTTTGTTCAGATTCATTTTTAGGTTTATTTGTATTGTTTCCTGGGTTTGAGTGTTTTGTCCACATGAATATCTGTGTATATCCTGTGGGCCAGGTGTCCATGGAGACTAGAAGAGGGTGTTGTGTTTCCTAGAACTATAAGTTGTAAGTTGTGGTGAGCCGCCATATGAATGCTGGGTATTGAACCAAAGGTCCTCTGCAAGAGCAACAACTGCCCTTAACCACTGAGGTATTTCTCCATTCCCTGCTTACATAGTTTTTATTTGAATATGTCATACATTAGTATACTATAAATCCTTTCCATAGCCTCTGCCCTCTCCAATCATTTCTACTCAAATCCGTGATGTCTTCTATATTACTTTCGTTTCTTATATGGTGCTTAATGCAAAGTAAGCTGTAGTTAACTGATCACAGTACAGATTATTCTTTTCTAGTCAAGCTCTCTGTGTTGTAGAAGAAGAACTTCATTATCTTTCATCACCCAACTTGTATAGTAATACAGTTTTATCTACTTATAAATGCTTTATGTCTAGTTATAAATCGACCTCATTTCTTGTTTGAAGTTCTGTGGTATTTAGAATGATAGGAACACCCTATGGCTTCCTTATTAATGAATAAATTATGGTAATTGACACATTTATCTCATGCTAACATGATTCTTGATTTTACCCCTTAAAATAGTTCTTTATAGCATGTAGAAGGACAGTGATGTCAATATAAAATGCAAAATGACATCATCCATGTGACATAGTGGCAGATGTGGAAGTTAAGAAATGAGAAAGAGATAAGGGTGGTGCCAAGTTTTGGATGGCAGGGTTATCATATTCAGATAGAAAAGAAGCAGAATAGACAGTAATTGCATATTCTTAGATAACAGGAGACATTATTTTTTTAAATTGATTTCTAAAGGAAAAATATTGCCTAAGTAAAAAGTGTGCATATTTAAGACATATATATGATGCTGTAAAGTGTGCACACATGCACATGCATACAAGGGTCTTACTGTGGCACATACTGCCTTGCCAATCATCTCTTAAGGCTATCCAATTGTCATTTTCCCATGTGGCATGAGTAGATGTTACCTTCTCATCAAGAAAAGAAGTCCTGAAGAGAATGGTCCATAGTACATGCCATGACTCTCTGTAGTTCTCAGTTAAGATTCTGATTTTGCTTATTCTCCATATGTGCTGCTTGGAATTTTGAAAGAGAGGTTGGTGATTTTGAAGGAATCAAACCTGGGAATTATCTGTATACAGGCAATTCATAGAAAGGATGCATCACTGAGGGGAAAATCAGCACAAATCCTGTAGGAATAGCTTTGAGGACTGTCCACAGTCAGGAACAGGGTGGTAAGTTGAGGCAGAAAAGCTTCATAAAATGTGAATATTTATTAGCTTTTCTCCTTTTTTTAGGACTAGGAAACTTTTTAGTGTCTCCTGTATCTCTCTTAGAATTTTCAGTTATAAATGTGTGTGTGTGTGTGTGTGTGTGTGTGTGTGTGCGCGCGCGCGCGCATGCTCACACACACATGCACATGCACACACGCCCATGGCTATGTGTATCTCTGAGCGTGTGTAGGTGAAGGCCAGGATCAACTTTAGATGTGATTCCTCAGGTATCATTCACACTGATGTTTGAAACAAGGTTTCCCATTGGCTTAGAGGTCTCTAAGTAGGCCAGCCATTCTTGGAGGACCTGCCCATTTCTACCTGTGTTCATTATGCTTAAATGTTTTTACATGGGTTCTGGGTATTGAACTCAGGGCCACCTGCATGGTTGGCTGACTTTGCCATCTCCCAACACCAGCACCGCAAATGTATTTTTACCTTTTCCCTCCACACACATGTGCCCTGGTTTCCATTTTCTTAGGATGTAGTTAGCTCTGTGACTGTGATGTCTACTGGAATCCTTCACCCAGATGCCATTCCCAAAGCCATTTTTAGCTGTGCAACTAAGAATAAGTGAGCTCAGTGCTCTGATCATAAGTTCTCCTCATATGACAGAAAATGGTAATTGTGCATTTTCTATACAGTAATTATGAGAAATAAGTGAGATAACATGAGGCAATGTCTAGCACAGCACTTGGCATATAGCGAATGTTCCTTGAATGTAAGAATGAATTGCCAAATAGGCTACTCTGTAGTGGCATGATTCATTTGTAACTTTTGCCTGCAGCTGAAAGATGTTTAATTATACCACACTTATTGGAGAAGAGCTATTTATCACTACACTAAGTTATGCTATTTGATTCCTACACCTACCTTATTCCTCAGGACTTTGCCTTAGTATACAATGGGGAACATTTTTATATTTTGCTTATGCTTCATTGCATGGTAGACTTCCATGAGCTAGTCAACACAGACCACAAAAATATCAGGAAATATGGAATTGCAAAACAAAGGTTTAATCAAATGCAGAACTTACGTTTACTGGGAATGTTTATATGTTTTCTCCATGGAAATTTTCCTATTACTGAGAGTAGATAGGTGGCTTGCTAATGTTTGATGAGGTATTGTCTGCATCTGACAGCATCTGTTTCTATATTTGACTATATTTGATTCATAGCATTTGTTAGCCACATACATATAGTTCAAAGGCTTCATGGTCCATTTTGTGTCTTTTATTAGTTGTTTAGTTAGAAGAAGATTTCAAAATAACGCCACATTATTTTTATCTCCAAGACAGTACAATTGAAGAAGAAAAGAGGTAATACCTGTGAGATTCTGTTCAATTTCCATTTCTACTTCCATTGCTCCATCAAGATCAAACGGGTTCTACACACGAGCTGTCACATTGAACAGAGACCAAATCAGATGCATATGTGAAGCTGTGATAAAAGAGAACTTTATAGAGAGGACAGAAATGCCTAGCAGGCATGGCTGCTTGGCAGATGAAGAAAGCACTCTGGCTATTATTAGAGGGACAGATTACAAGTTCTCTGATGCCAAGACTCATAGAACCAGTATCAGATATCATATAGGGACCCAGTATGCAGTGATTCATTCATTAGTTCCTACTGCAAATAGAAGAGCCAAATGCCTTTAAAAATGTTGGTAACAAGACTCAGTATGAAACATTTTGTGTTGCAGAATCTGTAAGATTTTGGGTCTGCATAAGGACTGTCAATTGACTCAACTTCTATTGTTCAATTTTATGTCCTGAATATGAAATTATTTTACTTCTGAAGAATTCGGTCCACTAGAGGTTCACTTAGGGGACACACACTGAGGGAAACTAGCACAATGGTTAAAAATAAGTATGTCCTATGTAAGGTTTTGAAAAACTATGTACTTTATAAATTTAGTTCAGATGTTTATTATATGAAAATTTACACTATGCTATATATTCATTTTGTGTGTTTACAATAGTATACATGTAAGGGCCAGAAGACCTTTTTTTCTGGTTCATGTTTTCTTTAATTAGGAAGTAAAAAGAGGGTAAATTGATAATAAACTCAGTGTTTTTAACATATTTTATATCAAATTCTATCATGTTCTTTGAGTAGATGGAGAGTATGAGCTTAATATAGTGAATCTTTATCTGTATCAGATCCTCAAACCATTAAAGTTCATAAAATATATGCATTTATATATATATTATGAATATACTTACAAATGTATTTTAAAGAATTAATGACATTAAATGAACATATGCTTAATAATTTGTTTATTATTTTCATGGAGAACAAAGTCATGACTTCCTTGTCCACACACTCAGAGCAACAATCAAACACAGAGCCGAAGCTAAGTATTTACATTCCAACCAGTTAGACCATCTCTGCAATCAGACTCGTGGTTATAGCATTCATTTTGAAGGAGTGTTTCTGCTCTTACCATTTGGGTTCTGGGGATCAAACTTAGGTCATCATTACCAGGTTCATGGAGGCAAGCACATTTATCCACAGGGCCACCACACTGGCTCTATTTTACTGTAATTTACAGAAACTTACCCAATTTCATGTTCTTCACCTGTTAAGTCTGTTAATCTGAGAGGGTATTTTGACTGATTCTAGATGCAATTAGCTGGATTTTTTTGCATCTTTTTTGTTGCTTTGATTAGCATCCCATGTCGCCCAGGCTATCTTTGAACTTCCTATGTAACTGAAACTGTCCTTGAAATCTAATCTTGCTTCCACCTTGTGAGAGATTGGGTTATAGGCATGCGCCCTTGTGTCTATCCGTCAGTTGACTTATTTCCTCCTTCTGCTCCTTCCTTCCTCTTGTCTTCCTCCTATTTAACACATATTTTATTGCATACTAATTAAGATCTGGGGAGTAGTGTAAAGAAAAGCTTCCTGCATCAAAAATATTTTCTTTCTATGAAAAAATAAACAGAAGCAGTTCAGACAATGATCACTGAAGTAAATAGTGTGAAACAGATGATTGGATGAGATTTTTAGATCTTTTGTTTTAGAAAGTAGAGTACCACTTGAATGACAACAAAGAGTCTCACGTACAAAGACCTGAGATCAGGCCTTCCAGGCAGAAGGACTTCAGAAGAACACACCAAAACAGAGTTCCTAAATATGGAAGCAGTTTGGTATATTTAGGAAATGAAACGGCATTCAGTTGTGGTAGCATACATATATAATCCTAGAATTTGAAAGGCCAAGGAGGGAGGATCATAATTTACAGTCTAGCTTGGGCTATAGAGAGAGAATATTTCTCAATAAAAGAAAGAATGGAAAAGAAAGGAGTCAAGTGAAGAAAGAAGGAAATATTGTTGAGGTTGGAAATAGAGGTATTATCTGGTTATCATAAGAAGCCGAGGGGGGAGGGGGAATTATTTGAATTATTGGGGAACAGATGGGGGGGGGAGAGGAACTATGGGAACTATGGTGGGTGGGAACTGGGAAAGGGGAAAGCCTTTGGAATGTAAACATAGAATATAGAAAATAAAAAAAAAAACAAAAACAAAACAAAACAAAAAAAAACAAAAAAAACAAACAAACAAAAAAAAAAGAAGGCTCTATGTTTGCAACACTGGGGAGGTCATTCAAATAAGCTGTTTATATTTTATGACTTACATGGAAATAGATAACTTCTAGAGGTGATGAGTACTGTCTCAATGAACAAGAGTAGAAATAGGATGCTCTATTAGGAGGCAGATGGCGTGATACAGATAGAGTGGCCATGAAAACGACCACTCAGTCCCAGGTGCTATTTTTAAAAGTGTACTCAGTAAAGGATGAGAGTGAGCCACTGTTTTCTATTTAAGAGAAAACCAATAATAAAAGAAGGATCAGATCAAAGAAAGCTTGTGCACCTTACCATTTGTGGAGGGTGTCACATGTCATGGAAAGAATACACTTTATTTGTAGCATTTCAAGCTACCTTGAGACCTATTTAATTTTCCTCTTGCTTCCCACTGATGTCACAGCCAAGGCTGATCACCTATTCCTGTCCCCCTTTCTACCCTTGTATGTAGGTTTACTACTGTCCTGGGAATCCAGAATAATTTATATGAAGATCATATTTCCCTCAGATGTTATAGGTATGGAGTAGGTTTTTAAAGGGACAATCAAAACTTTATGATTTCCAAATATTTTTATTTTTTGAGAATTTCATATATGTATAATATAATATAGATGGTAGTTAGTTCAGAGACTCACAACTGGTCAGAAAATAAATAATCATGGAGTACTCAGTCCCAAATGGGAACATCCATATTATTATCTCATGTTCCCAAGGCTCCCAGATCATTTAGAGGAAAGGGATGTAAAGATAATAAGAGCTAAAGATGGTATCGAGAGGGCTATGACACATGAATTCATAGGGCTGTGGTTGTCTGCACAAGACCTCCATAAGATCAAACCAGTAAAAACTGCAAATGGTTGAGGGATAATCTTACCAAGATCCCCCTCTAGCTGAGGATCTATTGGCAAGGGAGGATTTGATGGCTGATGGGGGAGGAAACTGTAAGTGTTCCTTAGAGATCTGGCCTCTGATTATTCCTTAATAGATTACCTTATTCCCATGCCTATACTGGTAGCATAAATTGAAATCAGCAGCCTAATAATACTTTTATATTTTTTAAGCTATAAAAGTTCCAAATACTTCCAGTGTTTGGTAGGATACATTTATTTAGTTTCCCAAACAATGTGTTTTAGAGAGAATTTTATCTTTTCCAAGTCAGAGGCCAGGATATAAGTAGTTCTTTGTCAGGTAATTTCAGGTACACTTTATAAAGTTCCTGTTATAGTTGTCAGGACACTTTAGATTTAGCAAGTAACAAAGCAAAACAGAAATTTTCCTCCTTTTGTATTTGTTTTTGAGTTTAATTTAGATGTTAAAAATTAGTATACAGAGTATTAGATATCATCATGGTACTTTTAACAGGGTATTTTTAATTAGATATTTGCTTTATTTTCACTTCAAATGGTATTCCTTTTCCCCATTACCCCTCTGAAAATCCCCTATCCCCTCTCCCTCTCCCTGCTTACCATCTCCCCCACACACTTTCCTGACCTGGCATTTGCCTACACTGGGGCATCAAGCTTTCACAGGACCAATGGCCTCTTGCTGATGTCTGAAAAGTCCATTCTCTGCTACATATGTAGTTGGAGCCATGGGTCCCTCCATATGTACAGGGTGTGCTTTGAATTTCCCTCCCCAACATCTCTCTCACTGCTTCCCACTAAAGCCTAATCAGTGTTGGCTATCCTCATTAGCATATGTATTCTTTACTAATGGGTTTGACTGGACAGAGTAGCCAAATCTTTTCCTACTGCCTTCTGTATAGTCTGTTAACATGGAAGCAGGTACTGTTCCTAGATTTAAGTGTCACCATGTCTGAAGAAACATACTTGAGTTTGAAAGGGACCCCAAATTCAGCTCATTAAAGAAAGCACACTAGTGAAATTAACCCTTATTACTAGTTATAGTTAAAGGAATGTTTGCCTGGATTTTTCTTTCTTTTGGATTTTTTCCTCCAGACTGGTTGTTTTGGAATTGTAAACCTGCCTTCCACATTCACCCACAAACATGTTTCTGTGGAAACAGAACCACAAATAGATATAGTGGTTATTGATTTTCTTCTGGTGCTACCACCTGGTTTCTGCTCAACCCTGAGGGCATATGTTAATTTCAACTCCTCTTTCTGCTCTTGCCCTCCTGTAGTACCATGTGTTAAGATAATCCCACAATCTATTATTTATCGAGAGGCCAGTGGTTTAGCTGTGTCTTAGTCCTGTCATAAATGAGATGGTCCTTTCTCTGCTCCCATGTTTCAGAAAAACTGCTCAGTCTTTTACACTCTCATAGGGCATTTCCACTTGGTTTTTATTTCTGTCAGTTGTGTCTCAGCTAAGGCCTTTCCATCCAGTGGGTTGGATTTCAGGCATTTCTTCCCTTGAGAAGCCTCCTCGGACCCTTCCTCTTAGACTAGCTGTGTCCTTTGACGATTGCTGAAGCACCTGTAGCGATGACACTGACGAGATTATCGAAGTCAGAGGTGATATTCACAGGTCTATTACAGCACATAAGTACTACAAGGAAAAGAAGCTTTTCCTAATGAGAATAAAGATGAGAATGACAACAACTATCTCCAGAGAAAACAGTGCTTATTCCTCCTGGTTCTCATTACATTGATGCTTTTAGGCTGGTGGTCTGACATCTTTATTTCTCCATCATTGACTTCCCTCCATGCAATGTCATGATGCAACCGAACCTTGTACAATTCTCATCTCCTTCATTTCTTGAGCTTCCCCTCAACTTTCTCATACTCTACCAAGTTTCTTTGTTCAACAGTGGTAATGAAAGCATCTAACATTTACTAAGAGCTTACTGTAACCTGCTACACAGGGCATGATTTCCCCATTGACGCCATCTCACTTCTTCCCTTTGACTTTCTATGATGCCGCTTTACAATGTAATTATATACCATTGCATACATTAATTGTAGACTGCATGTTCAGCCTCTTTGCAAATTCTTTGTAACATTTGCCACTTATGTAGTTCATTTCCCTGAGTTACTACCATGTCTAATCTTCATTAAAGTAATCGTGAGCTAGAAACATTTACATTTTCCCTTTTAATCCTAACAACAATTCTTCAATTTGTGTGTTTCTATTGTTCGCACTTTTTACAGCAGAAGAAGCTCAAGCTTAGAGTTGTTTAAAGTATTTCCTCATAGTCTGTAAGTGATAGACTTGGAATTTGACTAAAAGGAATTTATTTTTTTAGGGCACACACATACATCTTGTTGAGCCTTTGCTGCTGTAGCGAGGCGATGTTAACTAGTCTTCTGAATCCAGGGTTACCTAAAATGTTATAAGGCTACAGTTCAATTTTCTATAGTTGCTTATTACTTTGATAAGCTTTTGGAATGAATGAAGGCTTTGACTTTTTTCTTTTTTGATTCTTCCTTTTAAATACATTTTGAACTTTAAATATAGTTCTATTGTCCCCTTCCCTTTATTTTCTCCACTCTGATGCTATGCAGCCTTACTCTGCATTTTATGGCCATTTTCTTTGGTTATTATTACAACTTACCCAGTATTACACCCTCCTTATAAAATTTTACAGCTTTATAGAGTCATAAATGCTTTTTGATAGGGCGACTGTTTCAATGCCCAGGAGGATGATTAGAAAATTAAGTGTGAAAGAAACTATGTGTGTTCTCAAAGTTATCATATATTGAACTACACTGGCAAGATTTGACACTTGCAGTTGAAATCTGACTGTCAAATGCACTGTTAGTAATTGATAAACCTGGTCCTTTAGGAGTAAATGTTCTCTGTAACTAGCAAGGCAACAGTTGAGCGCTCTTCTCTTAGAAAATAACAGTGGTTGATGATGCCACCCTTCATAATCACCCTGAACTAGTGGATTTCCAGACAAAACTCATCTACGTTCTTCATGATAACCACAAATTTCTAAGTGGCTTTGCCTGTCTTTAAGAATCCTGAGGTCACTTGCGTTATCTCTTAAACTCTCTCATTAGTGAGAATCTTCTTGACTGCAAGAATCTTGAGAAAATATTCTCCTTGTTTGACATACTTCCTTTTCAAGTTTGCTATTTTAACTCACCTCATCATATTCCAGGCCTTCTTGTTGTAGTGACTTCCATGCTGGTGGAAGTGCCCCCTGGAGGCAGGCCTCTGCAATTCTCCTGGCTGGTTCCTGTGACCAAGTGGTGAGCTTGATTCCTAAACTCGTGCTATGAGTGCCTGTGTACCACAAGGATTTAACTTGTGTTCTTTCAGTTCTGGCTTTGCCATGGGGCTGCTTGATTTTTTTTTTTTTTGGTAAAGGAATTATTGATTAATAGTATGTGTGTATCAGGTTAAAGATAATAGGTATACTGGTTTCTTCGTCTTCTGTGCATACTATGTGTGCATTTGAAAGACAAAGGATCTGTTATGTGTATGTGCATGAAGGTGAAAGGGTAAAGGGTACCTTTACACCCTTACATGGGTGTGTTGGTAGGGGTCAAAAGAAGCAGTCATGTTCCCTCTTCTGTTACTCTCTCCTTTATTATTATCTTTAGATAGGATCACTCCCTTAACCTGTTGCTCATTGGTTTTGCTATGCTGGCAGCCAAGGACTACATCCCACCCCAGGAATCTTCTGTTTCAACCCCTATTCCACTCATTAGCACTGGGTCTGTAGTGCTCTATGGGCTAGAGCTGACATCTTACATGAGTGCTGGGTATACAAACTGAGTTACTCATTACTCTTAACCTACTGTTCTTTAGCTCCGGAATTTTGATCTTCTAATCATCTTTCATCATCTAAAAACTTGTATACAGTAGGCAGAGAACAGTGAGCTTCTGTGCTTATGAGACTCACTCTGAAAAGTTACAATATTGCCTCTAAGCTCCTGGCTTCCTCTTGCAGGTTTATGCCTGTCATTCAAAAAGCTTTTGCCTCCACCTTTCACTGTGTGTGTATTCTTACTTTTCAGTTGACATTTTCAATTCTGATTGGAAAGGAAAAGTATTTTTATCTGATGGAGTCTCAAGCAAATTGCTTTTTATACAAATAAAATATTTCAAAAATTCTCAGACATTAAGGAATTAAAATTACTAAGATTGTTATTATACTAAAATTTAAAGCTATCCTTAGAGAGACCAACTCAGATACAGATTTCAAGTTCTCATAACTTAGACAAATCTTTGGCAAATACAATTTTAAAGTTTTACTTTAATAGGAACAGCTGTCTTTTCTGGCTTACATTAAAGATAACACTAATATATTTTTATATTTTTTTGCACATGGTCTTTCTAAACGTGTATAGGTTCACTGGTAAATATAGCAGTATTTTATCTAAGTGTTGAAGATTTGAGGATCGTACATTTATATTTAAAAAATTGGACAATTACTTCAAAATACTTATTTCATAAGCAATTATATTCCATAGTAGGCTAGCTAAAGGAAGTGTCTAAGATCTTTAGGAGACAGCCCTTAGACTGATACTAAGATTAAATAGTCATTTGTTGGATATAGATTAAATTCAAATAATATAGAATATTGAAATATTATTTCTTTATCTTTATTTTACATTTATATACTTTTGCTTTTTGATCCTCATGTGCTACAGGCAGGCTATGTACTCAGGTATTGAATGAGTTACTTTTATTATTGTGACCTAATGCCTGTTAAGAAACAACTTAAGGGAAGGTATAACCCACAGTTGGAGAGTTAAAGTCCATCACAGAAGGACAGGCATGCTTATCCAGGTTATGCTCAGCAGGGACATGATGCTACTTGTTCATACCTGGGCAGATCAGGTCTCAGCTGTGGACCTGAAAACATGGATTGTGACACCATGTTCAGAGTTGGTCTTTTCTCCATGGAAAGACACTCACATGTACAGCCAATGATGGGTTTCACTGAATGAATAATTAAAATAGACTGATCATAAAAAAAAAAACCATCCTCACTTATTAGTGAATGTGTTCGTTCTCCCTGGTTTGAGGAATTGTGTTATCTGGAAAGTACATAACAAATTTGCAGCATAAGAATTGCTTTTTTTCTTGGATAATGCCTGGTAATGTTAATCACTTTATCACTAAATATTATATCACTCTACAGGTAGGTACTTGTCCCCTGTTAAAGGGATGGCAAATTTCAATTAGTATTTTGGTTTTGATTAGAAATAATAAATACTATTTAATCTTTACTTGAAATTATCATGGTAGAAAGGATTTTGGGGTTTAACAGGGTTAGTTTGTGGTGACTTTATTATGTCTCTATTACCATTTAGGATGTGGAGGCAAACAAGACCATGGATTATGTCACCAAGACTATCTCTCTATGCACTAGCTGGGGAGCTACAAGACTCAGGAGCAGTGCTACACAGCCAAATGATTTCCGAAAAGCTTTTTGTAATGCACTGGACTAGCAGCGCTGAGTGAAGCTGCCCAGTCTTTTCTTTAGGCCTTCCAGTGAGTTATTTCTCTGTTATACTTGGCATCCGTCTTTTATATGGAGCTCGGAAACAGTAATCTTTGCTACAACACTCCTATTGTTTGTGTGTCTGTTTTTCTGCCCCCATCTCTGTGTGTATAGGATTTGTGTAAGTGTGCATCTCATGTGTATGCAAATGCATGTTCCCGGAACATCTGGTGAGGTCAGTGGTCAAGCCTCACCTTGTACCTTGTTTTAAATGTAAGGTCTTTTCTCGTGTTCACTGTTGCCTATTCGAGGCTCCCTGGCCCTGGGATTCTCCTGTCCCAGTTTCACATCTCCCTGTAAGAGCGTTCTGGGATTACAAATGTGCACACTACTGCATCTGGCTTTTTATGTGGGTTTGATTATAAGAATCCAGGTAGCCAGGCTGGCACAGAAAGAGCTTTATGCACTGAACCATTTCTCCAGACCTGCTATGACCTTTTAACAGATGGTTCAACTAGTTTTACAGAAGTAATGATAAGAATCACTCAGAATATTTCTTCAACCATTCTTCACCCAGTTTAGGAACCCAAAACTACAAACCTATCTTTGCATATTCTAAGTTAAGACTCAGTCCTATACTTTCTCAGATTATAAGCAGGGTGGAATCCTTGTCAGCCTCTGTAGAAAACCATGTTCCTCATCATTTCTTTTGAGACTTTCCCTACTTATTACTGAATATCCTCTATATAATTTAAATAAAAAAATTTCAATTGTCACAAACATTTGCTTTCATGTTTTCATTCTATTCTCAGATATTTTCTTACAAACGGGTACAATGATTCTGCTATAAATTTCATTTATTTATTTACTGAGACAGGATCTCACTTCTTTGTAATGCTGGCCTTATACTCAGTATGTCACCTAGACTAGGTTCAAACTCATGGATGAGCTACCCCTCTCATCCTTTCAAGCACTTAAGAATCAGTTTAGATATGTCACAACTATAGCAGGTTGTGGCTATCATCATCCTTTATTTTCAGAGAACAATACTTTCAGAAAACTTGAGATTTAAGTTTTCATATTTATAGTTCCTGCCACATAAGTGATGAGATTTTGGAGTTTTATAGGCTCTGTTCTTGCTCTGTTAAACTGTATTTCACCATAAATGGCATAAAAGAGTCACATTAATTGTTTCCATACCTTCTTTTCTACAGAGAAATGAAATATCTAGAAACCTGCATTTTTATTCAAACTTGAAACCAGAGACAAAGCCTCTCAGTTAATGGATGAGTATTTCTCTTGAATAGGAGAGTTAATTGCATTGTTAAATATAAGTACTGTGGCTTTATTGAACTGAGTCTGAAGCACATGTCTGGACAGCTAGCTGTATTGGTGATGGCAGAATTCCACATGAATTTGACAGTCCCTGAAAGAAACACATACCACTTGGGCTCTGCATAGAATGAGCCAATGGTTCTCAGCCTGTGGTTGAATGACCCTTCCAGTGGTTGAAAAGCTCTTTCACAGGGGTCACTGAAGACCACTGAAAAGAACACAGACATTCACATTACATTTCATAACAACCATTATTTTCTGGTTGTGGGTCACTACAACACGAGGAACTAATGGGTTGCAGCACGAGGAAGTTTGAGAACCTGGAATAAGCAGCTTAATAATGTCAACAGTCATGCTCACTCTTCTGGAAGTTGACAGTAAGTCTTGCTCACTATCAGTAGACCATTTTGCGAAGGTTGGTACGGCCCTCCTAATTAAAAATCCCTTATTCTCCCCATAGTACTAAATGTCTTTCAGGGCAAACTCTGTAGCCTTCTTACAGACATAGGCACATTTATGTGCATATTCTTGGGCCTGAGTAAATTTTCTATGTCTTGTCTTATTCTTTTCTAATTCTTTCACTATCACTGAATGGGAACAACTGAAATACTGAACAGTCAAGTTATTACTTTGAAGAGTGGCCCTTGCAGTTTTGACAATATCATCTAAAATAATAATAACTGGCGTGCTCTACCTCTCAGAAATGATTCCCTTGGTGCTTTTAATAATGTATGAGACTATGCACATGTGATGTGCTTCTAACATAAAAGCCATAGTTCAATATTGTTTCTTAAAATGACCTTAATTTTGAGCCAGTCAATTTTATAACACTGTTATTCAAATGATTTGCCTTAAATAGACAGAATTTAGTATACCTAGTAAAAAAATTGAGGAAAACACCATAATGTCTTTTTAAAAAACTGCTGTTGCTTAGAATACTGCATGAACAATTCCCATCTGCAAATGGTTATTTATTGCTTAGTTATTTTTAGAATATTTTTGGATGCATCTCTCACAGTAGCCTCTGGGCACACTTTCAGGGTTTAATAGTTAGTTTTCCCAGTATAGATTACACACAACATAGAAGACAACATAAACACAGGATGCATCCACATACGTCAGTGGAATTATGCACAAAATAAACAGGTGTACTTTCTGTCCAGAGCAGAACAAACCATGGGGTGATAGAATGGTTTCTTAAAGTGAAAAACAATCTATGTTCTTGTCAGTAATCAGGGGCCCACTGCTTTATGCAGGGCAGATGGTTTGTTTTGGGGCTGTGCCTTGTGTCTGTACTGAGTCTACAAGGTTTATGCTCTGAATTAGGATTATTAGATCTAAAAAAAAAATTAAAAAAAGTGCTGCAAATTTTCAATGTAAGATTGAAATTGCACTATACACCATTGCAGAATGTGTAAATGATTTCAAGTTTGCTGAGTACCACACTCTGGGAATGTGTAATCCTCAAGCATCTTCCAAGTTGATTTTTCTTGGTTTGTTCTGCGGCGTGTTCCTACGATGTAGCCCAGGTTATCTTCAACACATGGTATCCTTCCATGCATCTTATTATCCTCCATGGTTGAATTATAAATATGCACCTACTGTCACTATTTTCTCTTTTGTTGCTGTGATAAAACACTGAACAAAATAAATATAGGAAAAAAAAACCCGTTCCTCCTACAGGTTACAGTCCATTATTGAGGGAAAACAAAGCAGGGACTCAAGGCATCAAAGCAGGAACCTGAAGCAGACAGCAGTGGAGGAACATTGCTTACTGGTTCCCACCCTTTGTTATGCTCAGCTATATTTCGTATACAGCCAGGCCAGCATTTCAAGGGATAACACTGCCAACAGAGGACTGTGCTCTCCTATATAGATTAGCAATTAAGAAAATACATCAGACCCATATATTGTAGGAAATTCCTCAATTGAGGTCGCTCTCATTTGACTATATGTTATGCTCAGTTGATAGCTGATGCTAACAATGATTGCCCTCAGGATTGTCTCAAGATCTTTGAAAGAAACAGACATGCTACTGCAGAAATTAATGTACCAGACTTTGGTTGGTCTTTCTTAGTAGTTAATTATAATTTTAAACTTGACTGGATTTACAATCACTATGAAAGTATACCTATCTGTATGTCTGTGAGATTTAACTGAAGAAGGAACACCTACTTTGAATGTGGATCGCACATTCCTAGTGTTGGGGTCCTGGACTGAATAAAAAGGAGAAAAATCCACATCTGGACTGAATAAGAGGCTGAGAATCCACATACATCCCTCTCTGTTTTCTGACTGAAGATAAAACGTGATTCTGTCTCCAGGACTTGCTTGAATGCTGGGCCATTCCTTCAAACTGTGACCCCGAAGCATCCCTTCTTTCCTCAAGTTGCTTTGGTAAGATAGTCTATCAAAGCAAGAAGAAAAGTAACCAGTGCATGTCTGTTCAGGAAATCTCATCCCATTTATATCACCAAATGAGTGACTCTCCCAAAGGTGTAGCTGACGTGACAAATTAAGTCTGCAATTTGTGATTGAGGTGCTGAAGGTAACTTAATTAGTTTCTTCTCTTTGAGTAGACAATTCAGTGATCATGAAACAAGGGACTAAGTCGGCTATTATAGGGCTGTGTACAGAGAAAAGGAAAGAGAGATTCAGTAGAAGGGAAAGATGATGGCTAGAAAGAAAGGTAAATGAAAGCAGATAGAAACAGAGCAAGGGAGAAGAGAAAGAAGGAGGGATGTGGGAAGGAGAAAGACAGAGGCAGAGACCAAGAGAGGTGGGGGGGAGAGAGACAGACAGAGAGACATAGAGCTTCCTAATAGCTTATTGTTAATTTTACTGGATCTTAGTCTTGAGTTCTTCTCTGTACTAATCCAAGATCTGACTCTGACTCCATCCTTGCCTCTGTTGCACATAAGCTAGCTTGAACTGTTTCATTCCTCCCCTACTGAAAATACCCTTAATGAAAACAGCATATTCTGTCATACCAAGGATAATAATTAATTATGACATTTATCAACTGAGATACCTAGAGCTGTCAGTCCTGACTAACTCATATGCAGGTGTATCAGGGCTCAGATGTGGGTCAATGGACTCTGTCCTTTCTCTATGCTTTTCCTTCTAGTCTTTTGGCACTTTCCAGGTACTTAGAATTTTGACAGCCAGTTGTAGTGGCACATGCCAGCAGGGTTTGCCGAAGGAGGCAGAGTCAGAATGATCATGTGTTGGAGGTCAGCCTAGGGTATACATATAATGGGGCTCCAGCGGTGCAATTGGTTAGCTCTTGGTACTGATGTGGCAGGAGGAGTAATACAAGAAAAATATCAAAGTTTGGAATTAGTGGAGGAGGGAAGAAAGGAGACTTGCATTTCTGGGGCATGTATTATCAAATTGAACTGTAGCAAGAAGTCACCTTAGGGCCCTGGTACACTAGTTGCCCTGTGTTCACAGAGTTTTGCTCTCTTACAACCAGCTCCTACCCTGACTGACAAGTTTTTCTCAGCTTTATTGCCATGTAGTTCTCATCTTAGATGCCAATTTAATCAAGCTGCCCTTAATTCCCCCCTCTGAATGTGTGTAGCCGCGCCTTCCTGGTCACTCATTTCTCTACACGATTTTCCTCGCAATTGTTCTTATTGTGTGAAATTATCTCCCTTATTCCAGATTAAAGATGTACACTTCATTTATATTATTGCTCAGTCCTTAAATTAATACTACAGCCACTGCATATACAAAAGTTTTGATAACTGAATTAACACGAACAACATTCTGAATATTCAAACTAACTTCCTCTCTCGCTACCTTACCAGGAAAATGCTCCAGATTTCCAGATTGATTTTGTGTGAATTTTAGGCTGTGAAGGCTTAATCAAATTTGGGGGCTCTGTTATCAAATAGTAGGTTGATTACAAACCCTTCTCTCAATTTTTGCAAAGAAAATAATCTGCAAGAAAGAACCTCTTCTAGCGAGTCTAATGCCGAGTCTAAGATGTCACAGGAATATTTCATTCTTTTAATGATTCATAGGTGGCTTTCATCTTGTGTGTTCACATGACTATCCTCTGTGTGTCTCCTGAACTAGTCTCCCCTCTAAAGAGAGCTCTTGTCATGTGGGCTTTATCTGTATGACCACCTGAACAACCCATAATAACCCCACATGTAAGGACCGTTATTTTGGGAGTTTAAGCTTCAGCACACAGATTTAGAGAAAGGAGAATATAAATATTCAGTCTGTGGTAGATATTTATTGCTTTAAAATACCCTGCCTTATAATCATACTATAGTTATATTCCTAGAACACTTCATCGCCCATTCTCCTCCTCTTCTATGAGCCCCAACTCATGATAATGTGGAATAGGACTGAGAATCTGATTTCCCATATTATGAATGAAGAAACTCAAGCTTATAAAGGGTGGCTCTTTTATTAAAGGTTTTACATCCAGAGGACAGAGAAACAAATGTACAGTTCAATTCTGGCCTTTACTCCAGCACATCAATCCGTCCAGAAGTAATTGCTTTGGTTTATGCTTATGTTTCCCCCAAAAAGTGACCATTTGTGACTCATTAGAATTACACTCCAAGTTTAGAAATATATAGAATATTCCCCATGTTCAGTTCTACATATGAATCCAATAGTAGATTGTTTCTAAACATCATGCAAGTAGGCCTAAGCTTTTAACATTAAGAAGCAATTCGATGTTATCTCCAAAGTCACGCTTGAAATTGAGTCACAGAAAAGAAAATAAAAAAGAAAAGAAGGAAGGAAGAAGAATCACAAAATTCTAGTGCTTGCTATAAGTTTACTACTTTGTATTGTGTCAGATCTCTATCTATATTTTGCTGCATATAGTTCATCAGCTGTGCTATGATACACCTGAAAGGAACGGAACACTTTGTGCCCTTCATGTGACCTTTGGCAATGTCCACCTATGGCATTTGTGCTTATTTAAAGCAGGTACTGAGTTGTGAAACAGTCTGAGAAAACCCTGGTGTGGCTTTGCATGTGTATAAACCCAATGTGGGATCCGTGCTCTTTGCAGCCAAGGACAAGAAACTGTAAGCTAACTTCCCTGTCATATTCCTTCATACTTACATTTTTTATTGGATTTTTTTGTATTTACATTTCAGATGTTATCCCCTTTCCTGCTTTCCTTTCCAGGAACCCCCTAACCCATCCTCACCCCTGCATATAGGAGCGTGCTCCCTCTCCCACCCACACATTTCCACCCCACCTCCCTGGCATCCTCCTACAGTAGGGAATCGAGTCTTCACAGGACCAAGGGCCTCTCCTCCAATTGATGTCAGACAAAGCCACCACCCTCTGCTACATATGTGGCTGGAGCCATGGGTCCCTCCATGTGTACTCTGGTTTGTGGTTTAGTCTCTGGGAGCTCTGGCAGGGGGAGGGGGTGTCTGGTTGGTTGATACTGTTGTTCTTTGTATGGGGTTGCAAACCCCCTCCGCTTCTTCAGTCATTTCTCTAACTCCTCCATTGAGGTGCCTATGTTCAGTCCAATGGTTGGCTGTGAGCATCCAACTCTGTATTTGTCAGGAGACAGCTATAATAGGATCCTGTTAGCAAGCACTTCTTGGCATCTGCAATAGTGCTTGGGTTTGGTGTCTGTATATGGGATGGATCCCGAGGTGGGGCAGTCTTTGTATGGTCTTTGCTTTAGTCTCTTCTCCACACTTTGTCCCCATATATTTCCTTTAGACAGGAGCCATTCTGAGTTAAAAATTTGGAGATGAGTGGGTGGCCCCATACCCCAAACGGGGGCCTTTCCTTACCTCTGGATATTGTCTCTACAGGTTCTCCTTCCCATTTGTTGTGCAATTTAGCTTCCTTGCTTGTTTTTTGTTTTTTTTTTTAAACATTGCCATTGGCTAACTCGCACAACTGCCTCCACCTTCAACCAAAAATGGAAAAAGTAAGTAAATGGAAGAAATAATTTTGGTTATTCTTATTTTAAGATTTTCTTTGTTCACTTTTACATTTATGTGTATTCATCTGTCTATGTGAATGTATGCCATTTGTGTGAAGATGCCTGTGCAGATGAGAAGAACATTGGAGGACACCTGGAGCTGGAATTCCAAGGGGTTGTGAGGCACCTCATGTTAAGTATTGGGAATCAAACTTGTGTCCTCTGGAAGAGCAGGAAGTCCTTTAAATTGCCGAGCTATCTCTTCATCTCCTAAAGCTTTTATTTATATAGTTATTTTATATATGTGTGAGTGCATATGTACATGTGAGTACAGGGCATCAAATGCCAGTAGCTGGAGTGACAAGTGGGAGTAAGATGCCTGACACGGATACTAAGAACTGAATGTTCTCAAAGGAGTAGTAAGTGCTCCCAACCACAGAACCATCTCTCCAGCCCAATAGGTAGATGACTTTTTATTTTATGAGTATAAGTGTTTCATCTGTGCATATGTAAGTATGCCATGTGGGCGATGGGTGCTCATAGAAAAGAGAAAATAGCATCAGATCCTCTGGAACTGGAGTTACAGATGCTTGTGAGCTAACATATCGGTACTGAGAATTGCACCTTGGCCCTCTCTCTGCAAGAGCATCAGTTGTTGTTCTACTCTGAGTTGTCCCTCCAACCCTGGTTAGATTTTGTCTTTGCCCAGTAGAAATATCTTCCTGCTGACTTTATCACAGCATCTTTTCTACAGTAATAGTTCTTGTTTTGGAAAGCACATCCTGGGCAAGAAGTTTCTAATATGTCCAAATTGCAAGGACAGTAGGCCTATTGAAGAAGCAGTAGTCAAGGATGTGTTGGTGCCAGCAGTTGGGAAACAGCACATGGATATTCTTAGGGTACAGAACAGTGATGCTCTGTATGGATTGGTAATACCCATCCTTGGAGTCTGAATACCAATTAAGATCAAAATAGGGGAAGTAGGGAGAGTCCAAGTTTTAGCAGGATGAGACCCAGCCTAATGTTAGTGACCATATTTAAAGGATCTTTAAAAGACACTGGAATTCATTTTTTTACAAATACAATACTTTACAATTTTTTTAAAGGCGAAGGCCTAGGTGTGGTTGTCTATGAAAAACTACTTGATAATAACTATTAGTATTTACCTCAGAAGGCATGGTGTTAGTGGTATCTGTAAAACTGAAATAGCATCCCCGACTCTTACCTTCTCTTACCTTGACCTACCTCCCCCCCCCATCTCCAGTTTGATTCTTGTTGGTTCATGATAATTAAGACATGGCAGGGTGATTTTATATCTTCTACTTCATCTTTAACAAGTCCCTATAGTTGGCCTATTTCCTATGCACATAAAAGGAAAACAGAACCAGAAAGAGATAAAAGGATGAGTCCAAAAGGCAGTGGTGCATAGCTGTTAACATGGATTGTATTAAAAACTGGGATTCTGCAATTCATTGGGTTCTTTTCTGAATAGCTTACAGTTAGAAATCTGTGTCTGCTATAATTCTGCCTGTTTCATTTCATCCATTTGGTTTCTGAGATACATTCATAGGTCGAAGAGAAAGGTGTCATTACAGCTAGGAGTTTCTGTAAGCCATTCCATTTGGTCACCATGCAGATGCTAACTTGGTTTTGAGCACTCTCCGTGTATGCTCTGTGAGCAGAGTAGGAAATCCCACCATGCAATGTTTTCCAACAGTCCTTCATTTGAGGATGGCATGCTGTGGTTGTTTGGATGAGATTGCTCTCTAGAAGTTTATATGGTTGAATAAGCTTAAATGTTTGATTGTTTGAATTGATTTCCAGTTGGTGGCACTGTTTAGAAAGGACTAGGAGGTGTGGCCTTGTTGGAAGAGGCCTGCCACGGGAGGGTGGAGTTTAAGGATTTAAAATCCCATGCCTTGTGTTTGTGGATCAGATTTATGGTCTCAGCTTCTGCTTCAGCATCCTGCCTGCTTGTCTGCTGCTATGCTCCCTGCCGTGGTGGGTCATAGTCTCACCCTCTATAACTGTAAGCCCTAGCAAACTCTTCTATAAGTTATCTTAGTCATGGTGTCTGTTCACAACAATAGAAAAGTAACCAAGACCATACCAATTTCACTACATCAACACTGTGTCTAAAACTACTTTAAAGAAGCAACCCACTTCCCATTTCATGCTGTATCCTCTGTTGATGTTTGCTTATCCTCTCACAAATCATTCTTCACTGCTGAGCATTTGGCGGCAAAGACCCAATTCTGCTCAAGAACATTTCTCTGTAATCTCTACTAGACATCTCTTTTCCATGCCTCCAATATGACTTCTGTCAGAGCCTTATTACACTAGTAGGTTGACTCTTGTCTCTACCTCTATGCTAGCAGCTTTCTCCCAAAAGAGGTGGTAATGGTAACATCTTCCTCTCTATTCTGCCTGACTACTGCTGTAATCAAGGTCACAGTTCAGTGGTTCTTCTTTCTTTCAAGGGTTGATGTTACTTCATTACTGTGGTCTGAATGCTTGTGTCCATCCCAGATTCTAAAGTTGTGATTCTAATCCCTGATGGGATGCTATTAGGAGGTGATTATATCATTATCTCAGGAAATTTCTTAAGAATGTGATTAGTGCCCTTATAAAAGACCTTAAAACTATCTCACCATCCTTACCATGGGGGTATCTTAGCTAGAAGGAGCTTTTGTGAACCCAGAGATGGGAACTCAATAAATACAGATTTTGCCAGCATCATGGTCTTGGGTTTCTTAACCTGCATTATTGTGAAAAATAAATTCTGTTGTTTGTAAGTTACTAAGTTTATGGTATTTTGCTACAGAAACTTAAATGGACTGCAGTCAGAAATAAATATGCCTTTCTGAGTTCTTGAAACTTGAGTAGAATAAGCATAAGATGTAATAGAATGTGAAATGAGGGTGAGCAGTCATTGGAAACCCCAACTATGAGTAACACCTAGCTGAGCGGCTCACTTGCATTGAGAATAGTGGGCTGCTCAGAAGATCTCTGCCTATGAATCTGGAGGGGGCGGCATGGAAATAAGTTCTCTGGTTCTTTCTCATCTTTGCATCACTTCAGAACTTTAAAATTGGTGATCTGAGAATCTGGAATTAGAAGCTATAAAAGTAGTGATCTCTACTTAGTTATTTCCCAACATACCATGGAAACGTCTTTCTTTATTGATCCATAACCTGTGCCAGATACAGGGTGCAGGATGTGGGGTGGGGGAAGCAAGTACCTGTTTTCAGCAAAGTAAGTAGTGAGGGGTAGACTGAACATTGCTATTCACTTGGGACCAGGACATACTCACCGAGGAGGACAGAGTCCTCATAATGGACTCAGTAAAGTCCCACAGGCCTCCCAACCTGCTTTGTGCAAAAGAAATTCTGCTGGTCTTTGCCCCCAAGGCTTTGTGAAGCAAGCTAGAATGTTTATGCCATTAACGGGAGGCTTCAAAACCAAGGATAAATTATTCCAGGCAATAGGTAAATGTGGAGGTGGGGAGGTTCATCAAGTTTTGATTAGGTGATGTTTAAAAAAAATCAAGAAAATATATTTTCTAAAGAAATGAGAGTTTTAGGACATAGTCAAGGTAGAGATTTTGTAGCTTATAATAGAATAAAATAAAGTTAAATTAAAAAAATCTCTCAGCTCACTTTGTGAGGTTCTAAACAAACCCTAAGAATACGAGGGAGAGAGAAATGCAATGATTCCTATTTTATGAAAATAATTACTCAAGTGGGAAAATGGAGTATGTGTGAGCATGCGCCTCCCCCTCTGTGTATGTGTGTGTGTGTGTGTGTGTGTGTGTGAGAGAGAGAGAGAGAGAGAGAGAGAGAGAGAGAGAGAGAGAGAGAATGTACATGATTGTATATGTGTGCACTCTCATGGTTTCATATGTTTATATTGGAATGGGGGTAGAGAGCTGAGAGTGGGACGTGTTCTTCTCAGGTGGTCTAATCTTAACCCAACAATTCCCGCTGCTTACTCTTCTTAATCCTAGCACCAGGAACCTACATATTCTCCATAGTAGCCATTCTAACGCTCACAACTCTTCAGACTTTCTCTTTTCCTTATTTGTTTCCTTTAGATTGGATGCTGTTAGGTTCTTTGTATTTCAGGCGTGGCACTTTCATCTGTGCATCATAGCACAAGTTGAGATTCTGTGGGTCTGTGGCAGCTATTTACTTACATGGATGGGTGGGCACAGACTGTGTGGTACCCAGAAACTGAGTAGACACTTTGCACATGTTGCAAAGTCACACATATAAGGGCTAGTTCTGCTATTATATCATAAATTAGACACAAGTTTTATAACCCATGCAGATCTCAATTCTTTATATAATAGTGACAGAATAGTACCAATCATACAAAATGTTTAGTCATGCAGGGTAAGCAAGCAACATACATGCAAAGAACTTAGAACATAGTCAGTGATGGGCTGGTCACTCAATGACTATCCCATGCTATGACCAAGAAGTCAATAAATATTTGTTCAATATTCTGTATGAGTATTGTCATTAGAGTGGCATTTATTCAGCTGAATTATTGCTTCTCTTCTGGATACCTAAGAAATAAAGGCTACCGTGAAGACTTCAGGCATTTAAATGTTTAAAACTTTCTGGACCATAAGAAGAGTAAATAGCCAATGACATATAGAAGCATCCTATGCTTCAAAGTTTCCACGCGATCCAATAAAAAACATCCAAGCTTCGATACAACCATTCTCTTTAGTACATTATTCAATCTCATCTTTCAACTCCCTGGAAGCATTCCATAGCTACTGTGGATTGATCTTACAAATTGCCTTTGGAAACTGGTCTCAAGATCTTGTACCCTATGCCCTCAGCCCTGATTTTACCATTCCCTAAAACATCCTTCTGATGGTCTAACAGGAAGTCAGTCCTCTCTTTCTGGCACCTGTAAGACTGCACAGGGACCTAACTTATTTTGGAATCAAAAAATGATTGCTTTCAGTTTTGGAGAAGTCAGTCCCTCCCCTTTGCTGGAATGAGCTCCAATTTGGAATGACTTGGGACATGTAGCTTCTCTAGGCATCTGTAGGAACTTTTCTCTTCCTCCACCTACAGGGTGGGGCTGGGGCAGGAGTGGAGTGGTTGTGGAGGGTGTTCGGGATAAATTTGTGTGTGCCATAATCTTAAGGTGCACTGACTGGAAGAAGATAGGAAAACCAGATCCCACACGAGAGCTTATATGTTTGTTCCTCCTTCATTAATTACATCTCAGCCCCCACCCCATTATTTTAAAAATTAAACATCTAAAGCAGTCTTCCAGGTGTCTTTCCCCGCGTCAGCAGCGACAGGGTGAGTGCAGTGCACAGGAGCATATCTATAATTCAGCTCAGGAATATTTCCCTTAATAATTCATCGGGACTCACAAAAGACGGAAGCCCAATAGGGCCCATGAACAAAGCTGCCGGAGAGTACAGCAACCCAGGTGCCAACAGACCAGCCCTGGAAGGATCCGCTCCAGGAGCCAGACCTGCGTACCATAGTGCTTATTCGATCCATCAGGGGTGCTGAGGGAGATGCCCCAGGACCCAAACCTGACCATCACCTTGGTCCCCTCCCCGCTCTGTCTCTGAGCTAACCGTTCTTGTATACCCACATCTATGTCCCAGAGACATACACAAACTAACCACCAATGGAACGACCTAAAGTTTATCTGGGTTGGGGTTGCCTTCCTAGAGACTTACTTAGCTGTTCAGGCAGGGGAAAGGTAATGTGCAATACTTTTAAAATAATAAGTGGGTGACTGTAAAGTTTGGGGGCACTAATATTAAGCCTCTCCAATGGCTCACATGGAATCTCGGGTTAAGCTTCAAGTATTTTTTTGCAGCAACAGTTTCACAGAGGGGTGATCTCAGCCTTTCAAAACGTCCAGTCTAGGACATTTTTAACAGTTTGTCCATAGCCCTTCAACCTCCCTCCTGTTGTGTCTTGAGCCTCCTGTGTACAGTAGCCTTCGCCCGGGGCTCAGACTTCACATTCGACCAGTCTCTAACACGTGGTCTAATATGTGGGCAAAGTTGATCTTTCTCTGTGCCTAGGAGGCCGCCTGGACCAGCAGCTGAGGCTGCAGGCTCTCGGTGTTCCAGGAACGCTCAGACTATGGCTGGGGTGTACGCACAGGGGAAACAAGGGTTCCTGGACCTGCAGTCTCACCAGAGATGCACTTGAGCCCTACTACCACACCTCTAGGGAGTAAACAGGGGATCGATTTCTGGGGAGATAAAAGATCAGGGTAGGGAGGGAAGCCGGCCCAAGCTATCCACCCCATTTTCTGGACTGCGTCTCCCATCAAAATCCCTCTCTCCCTGCGTCTCTAGAGGCACCTGTGCTGTGGTCATGGACTTCTATTCCAGCTCCTACGGGACACATCTGCCTCCAGGATTTGCTCCTCGATTGGGGGTGATACCCAAGCGCTACTGGGATAGTTTCCAGAAGCCAAGCAGTCTTGGGGGTTGGGCCGACGGGTGGGGTCGCAGCGTCGTGACTGTGCCCGCCCAGCCACAAGGGGAGGTACCCCTAGTGACAGCCCCAAAGGCCACACCCTCGGCCCGGCCAGGCCCCGCCCCCGCCCGTGCGCGCTGGCAGCCTGGGGAGGCGTGTGCTGCTCCTGCAGCCAGCTAGAGAGCAAGACTGGGATGGATACTGGAGAAGGAATGCAGGCTTAACAAGTGATCGCTGCTGTCTAGGATTTTGAGTCTGTTTCGGAGAACCTTGACTTCCGTTCCTAGTCCAGGTCTGCTGCGCCGAACTCCAGAGGAACCAGAAATCTCAGAGGTCTACCTTGGGGCGTCCCCAATCTCTACCTCTGGGCTCCAGTAACGAGGACTCTGCGATACCCCTACCCCCCAGCCAAGGCGGCCGAACTTGTTCCGTGGATATTTGGAATCCTCCACCTGCCAAACCCGAGTGATTTTTTGTACTGCGCCCCCAGCCCCCCATGATTCTGCCCCTCCTCCAGCTGTTGCAGCTTGGAAAGGGGAAACAAATCACCGGGCGGGGGGGGGCGGGGGGGATTTTTTCTATTTTTATTTTTCGCACTTGCTGGGAATGGTAAGTATGAGATCTTTCTTATCTTTCCTTCACCTTACTCTTTTGGCTGTTGAGAAACTGTGGACATTTGAGGAATAAATAATATTGAGAATGTGACAGAAGGACATGAATGGAAGGCGGTTAAAAATAAACCAGGAGGTGGGAGAAGGGAGGTGCAGATGCTACGCGGCGCTCCAGGGGCAACCCAGGGGATGGGGCGAGTGTGCCCTGCTTAATGTGCCAGAGCGGGAACCCAGGTCTGGAGGCTAGGGCGCAATTAAAGATGTCGTTCCCCTAGTGAGGAGGGGTTTAGGTTCAGCATCATTTTCGTTTTGCCTGATCCCAGCCTCACCGTTCCTCTCCTTTGCGAACAGCTGATGAGCGGGTCTGTATTGCTGCCTCTCCCAACATTAGGATGGCATGCATTTTCGGAGTGTCTGAGCAGCCCACGGGGACTGGAGAAATGGTGTGCATTGAGTTGAAGTACGTGTTTCTTGGTGTTGGTTTTTCTGATTCCATCACCTTTTTATGGTTTACTTTTGTCCCTCTCTCCGTCCTCCTCCCAGATTTGGTTCAGGTACCACCCTAACACAGTTGCAGAAATTAGCATCTAGGAAGGAAAGCAGCCTTGCTGTTGTTGGGTAGGAAGGGAAGAGGGATGTTTGGTTGGTATTTGGGAGCAAAGAAGCAGGAATAGGTGCTCTGCAAAATTCTATTAGTTTCATGGTGTTATGAAGGCACAGGGGAAAGACCCTGTAAAGGTCTCTTGCATAAAGTCTGCTTGATTCTCCTAAGAGATATACCTGGAGAAATAGATTTTAAATCAGTTTGGTTTGTTGGAAAAATGGTTTGGTGGGTTTATAGTATCATTTCTTTTTCCTTCGTTCCTTTTCCTTCTTTCCTTTTTTCTTCCTTCTTTCGTTCCTTCCTTCCTTCCTTCCTCCTTCCTTCCTTCCTTCCTTTCTTTCTTTCTTTCTTTCTTTCTTTCTTTCTTTCTTTCTTTTCTTCCTTTCACTTTCTTTCCTTTATCTCCCCTTTCCCATCATGCCTCCCTGCGTCTCTGCCTCCTTCCCTCTCTTCCTCCCTTCCCCTTTCCTCCCTTCCTTCTGTCTCTCTAGGATAGTGAGGTAACTAGTAGCCAATGGAAAGGAAAACGGTTTGCTTTTTGAATGCCAAAGAGTGAGTTAGAAAAACAGTAATTAAGAAGCCTAAATAAATAAACTAGGGGAGCATTTGCTGTGGAGTGGAATGAAGGTAGGTCTAGGGCTTGCAGGCACAACAATGCACTGGAAGACCCTCTAATCCATGACCCTTGTGGAAGATACTTGGGTAGAAGAGACAGCTTCACATTTGTAAATATACGGGTATGTCAGTTATTCAGGACTTAAGTGGCATCTATACAAACTGTTGGTGGGTGTTGAGAAGTTGAACAGGTTCTCAGGCTTTTTGGAGTATGCCAGTCTTAAAAAGATGTTGGCTGACGTGCCACAGTGAATGTAATCATAGGACGGTTTGGGCACAAGGCCTTGGAGATCTCATCATCATGCATACATAAGTAAACAGTAATGAACATAAGAGGATGTGACGAGTCAGACACAAGAGGGGATGTCACTAGGGATAACTTCTGAGGTGCGTTTCTCTGGATTCTTTTGGTTCCAACCAAGGATGTGTGTATGTGAAATGCCCTGTGTATGCCACTTTCCTGCTTGTCGATTAGGTTATGGGACTGACACCAACAGTGAAGAGCAGCAGGTGCTCAAGGGTACCATCCTGTTAATGGCTTCGGAAAGCCATCGCCCTCACGCTGCCCAAGTGTTTCCAGTAATAGAAACTAGAGGATGCCCTGAATCCTACCTGTTATCATCATTTCCAATTCTCTGGCTTATTCTCTGTATTCTTAGAAGTCCTCTTGGACAGAGTAAATGGGAGAATCAGGTGGTCTGAGTTAGGGGCAGGTCTGCTCTGTCTTGGCTGAGGTGGTGAAGTCAATAGACGTAGAAGAGCAAATTAAGAGAAGGGGGCCAGGGATAGCAGATGAGACAGACAGATTGGGGTCTGCAAAAAAAAGTGTGGTGAATTGGAGGATGAGAGAGCAGGATACAATTAAATGGGTGGGTGGGTGGGGGGAGCGTGTACTCTGAATGCAGTGTCCACACACGTCAGAAGACTCTATCAGGTGAACATGAAGGCACTTCAAGGAGAGGGGATGGTTACTAAGAGAAGTGGGAACTGAGATCAGCTTCTAGGCCGTGGGTGTTAGGGAGTGTTCAGGAAGCTGGAGTAGAGAAAAAAAAAAAACCAACAACAACAGGGGCATGTTACATAGAGTCAGAGAATGCCAGATTCACACTGGCATTGTCTAGTGTCGTAGTGCCCTGTGCTGTCCAAGTTCTGTCTCTTCTCACCTCAGACAGCAGCAAAGGATGAGAATGTTGGGAGTGGGTAGACAGATGACGACTTAGTTTAATGCTGTGTTATCCATAATTGCCATATCTGTTGCTATTCATTATGTCCATAGGCAGTGTGCTATCCTGATAACATCCGTGATCTCCATTGAACCTTACCAATGTGGGATGAAGGGGATGGATTATGCTGTCTACATTTTATAGATTAGGTAATTGATGATTTTTCAAGTAGTGGAGTCTAAAGTGAAGAAAAATGTTTTGCTATTCTCACTTCTTTAATTCCAAGGAAAAGAAAAATGTAAGGGTACTTAATTCAGCAACATTTCATAAGTGAAAAATTTAAGGAGAATTCCTTGAGATAAATGAATACCGAAAGCAGCTGTAAAATCACAGCATTGCTGTTGTGGGATGAAGAGGCTGCTTTTGAGAATTAAGACCTGGCATTGGTGAAGGGGCGGAGGAAAGCAAGAGCCGTGTGGGTTGAGAACGGACAGGACCAAAACAAACGAGATGCCACAAAACAGACTGATCTGCACAAATGACAAAAGAAGAAAGCGAGGTGGATGTGGAGTGGGAGAGAGTTTAGAGCAGCCTGCCCTGTATTCTTGAAAAGTTGTGGTCTCCTCGTGTATGTTTCATGATTTGCCTGAGGACAAGAGCAGTGTATGTGGAGTAAAGGTCTGTGTCTCTCTCTGGTTTGAGTCTTTTTATTTTTCTCCTGTGCTTATTTCCCGTCCCTCTTCAGGCGAAGCGCTTCTTCTGAATGATTCTAGCCAAAGGATGCTCTTCAACCCCTGCTTCCTATGGAGCCCTCAGCGTTGAGCTTGCTTCCGCTGGAGCCTCGTCTACCACCTTCTCTACCTTCCAAGGTCTTTGCCTCTATCTCCAGCCTGGCGTTGTCTGTGGGTCCATGAAGCCTTTGATGACCTTAGAAGGAAGGTCTGGGAGTCCGTCGTCCGTCCTCGTAGACTAAGCAGCACTGGCTGGGCATATTTTAAGCCACATTTTAACATGGGTCAAGTCATCAGTAGAAGGCAAGTGCTGAGACTAAAGACTTATTTGCATTTTATTTAAATTAGATGGACTGGGCTTTGGACCGTTTCCATGCAGGAAAAAGTACATTTCATTTTCTAGGCACAACTTCTGACTGTCAGATACTTGCTGTCTTTGAGTCTTGTAGCGTCATCACCGGACCTCATCCCAGACAGACTTCCAGATTTGAACATCTACCCCCCAAAACGTAGGTGTTTGGGAGATCACATCATTTCATGACTTATGTTTGAGGAACACTAGGCTGTTGTCTAGACTAGGCAAGCTCTGGAAAGCAACGCCGAGTCTCCGAGAAGAGGGAGCATGGGGTGTGCTGATTTAAAAACAGAAAATGCAAAGTTGGACTGAAAATATCCCAAGTCTTCTAAGCAATCTGCTTAAGGCTTCCAAACTTACCTTAATTTGGTAAGAAAATAAGCTGCCCTATTTTTCTTCCTTCTTCTCTTACAACTGGAAGCAGCCATTTCCCCAAACCACCACCATGGAGGTGGCGATGGTGAGTGCGGAGAGCTCAGGGTGCAACAGCCATATGCCTTATGGTTATGCAGCCCAGGCCCGGGCTCGAGAGCGGGAGAGACTTGCTCACTCCAGAGCAGCTGCAGCTGCGGCTGTCGCAGCTGCCACGGCTGCTGTGGAAGGCACTGGGGGCTCTGGTGGAGGCCCCCACCACCATCATCAGACACGTGGGGCCTACTCCTCCCATGATCCTCAGGGTAGCCGTGGTAGTAGGAGGAGGAGGCGACAGCGAACTGAGAAGAAGAAACTCCACCACAGGCAGAGCAGTTTCCCTCATTGCTCGGACCTGATGCCCAGCGGCTCTGAAGAGAAGATCCTGAGGGAGCTAAGCGAGGAAGAGGAAGACGAGGAGGAGGAAGAGGAGGAGGAGGAGGAGGGAAGGTTTTACTATAGTGAAGACGAACACGGGGATGGGTGTTCCTACACAGACCTGCTGCCACAGGACGATGGGGGCGGCGGCGGCTACAGTTCAGTCCGCTACAGTGACTGCTGTGAACGCGTGGTGATAAACGTGTCTGGTCTACGCTTCGAAACCCAAATGAAAACCTTGGCCCAGTTTCCAGAAACTCTGTTGGGAGACCCCGAGAAGAGGACTCAGTACTTCGACCCTTTGCGCAATGAGTACTTTTTTGATCGGAACCGACCCAGCTTTGATGCCATTTTGTATTATTACCAGTCAGGAGGCCGCCTGAAGAGGCCAGTCAATGTCCCCTTTGATATCTTCACCGAGGAGGTGAAGTTCTATCAGCTGGGAGAGGAAGCCTTGCTCAAGTTTCGGGAGGATGAAGGCTTTGTGAGAGAGGAGGAGGACAGAGCTCTGCCAGAAAATGAATTTAAAAAACAGATTTGGCTTCTCTTTGAATATCCAGAAAGTTCTAGCCCTGCCAGGGGCATAGCCATCGTATCTGTCCTGGTCATCTTAATCTCTATTGTCATATTTTGCCTGGAAACCTTGCCCGAGTTCAGGGATGATAGGGACCTCATCATGGCCCTCAATGCAGGTGGGCACAGCAGATTGCTGAATGACACCTCAGCAGCCCATCTGGAGAACTCGGGGCACACAATATTCAATGACCCTTTCTTCATCGTGGAGACGGTGTGTATTGTGTGGTTTTCCTTTGAGTTTGTGGTTCGCTGCTTTGCTTGTCCCAGCCAAGCACTCTTCTTCAAAAACATCATGAACATCATTGACATCGTCTCCATTTTGCCTTACTTCATCACTCTGGGCACTGACCTGGCCCAACAGCAGGGGGGTGGCAATGGCCAGCAGCAGCAGGCCATGTCCTTTGCCATCCTCAGGATCATCCGCCTGGTCCGAGTATTCCGGATCTTCAAGCTCTCCAGACACTCGAAAGGCCTGCAGATCCTGGGCCACACCCTAAGAGCCAGCATGCGGGAACTGGGCCTTCTCATCTTTTTCCTCTTCATTGGGGTCATCCTCTTTTCCAGCGCTGTGTATTTTGCAGAGGCAGATGAACCCACTACCCATTTCCAAAGTATTCCAGATGCGTTTTGGTGGGCTGTGGTAACCATGACAACTGTGGGCTACGGGGACATGAAGCCCATCACGGTGGGGGGAAAGATTGTGGGGTCCCTGTGTGCCATTGCGGGTGTCTTAACCATTGCTTTGCCTGTGCCGGTGATTGTGTCTAACTTTAACTATTTCTACCACAGAGAGACTGAAAATGAAGAACAGACCCAGCTGACACAAAACGCAGTCAGTTGTCCATACCTACCTTCTAATTTGCTCAAGAAATTTCGGAGCTCTACTTCCTCTTCCTTGGGGGACAAGTCAGAGTATCTAGAGATGGAAGAAGGGGTCAAGGAGTCTTTATGTGGAAAGGAAGAGAAGTGTCAGGGAAAGGGGGATGACAGCGAGACAGATAAAAACAACTGTTCTAATGCAAAGGCCGTGGAGACTGATGTGTGAATCGCTGTCTCCACCTGCCGCTGCCCCCCATCTCCAGATATATTCATACATAGAGAACGCAGTTATGAGAATGAGATATGCAAACGGTTGCACTGCCTACAGTAATATGCTGTTTAATGGTAATACATGGCATAATTGTGACTACACGTGTATTGCATATCAAATAAATGATACATCTTGGAGAAGAGGGAGGCATTAAAAACAGCAGATCTATCTTTATATTTTTTAATAGAATGCAAGAATTTTGCACATTATGGGAAACATGTTAATAGTTAAGGGTTGTCCTGAGGAGAGTGAGTGTGTGTGAGAACGTGAGAGTGTGTGCACATGGGCGTGTAAGTAAATTGTCAACACTGTTGGGGATTGTGCCGTGATGGGAAAAGTTGGCATTCTGAAGTATTTACTATGTAAGAACTAATGAATTTGAGCAGTCTTTTACCAGTGTTTTAATAACATCTCCTATGTCTTTGGATTCTGTAGTTGTTTTTTAGAAATTGTAAGAATTACTGTGTAGAAAAAAAGAGAAAGTAAATTATTTAATAGAATATAGGTCACAATTTAATCTTGGATTTAATTAAAGTTTATTTTTAACTGGAAATTAACTTTTGAAAAGGCTGCAGGGGCCTTTAGAAATTGATTATATTTTATTATTAATTTTGGGGAGATATAATAGCAAATGCCTAACATTCTGAAGGAAATGTATCAAGTTTTGTTCATAGGTCTTAAGACTGGAATTTTTTTTTCTTTTGCACTACTTTCTGTGATGAAGCCCGAGAGAGACTTCATACTGTGAATGTTTACTAATGCACCAATCAGTTCAATGACAATCATTGGAAGAATGGTTTCTTCGTCTCATTTATTTTTCTTTTCCTTTTGTGAGACTAATGACCACACAGATAACAGCACACGATTCCTGCTTTAAAATCTGAATGAACAACTGATCCACAAAGGGACTACGAAGTAACGTTCAGCAGCTGAGTCATTTGAAATTGGTTTGTTACGATGATGCTTCAGAAACCATACTATTTTCAATACTCTTCTGCCTTTTAAGTCCAGAATAATTTAACCAAAGTGATTGCATGCACAGAAAGAATTCTTGGAGAAATAAGGCACCCAGCAGCTACAGCAATTATGGCTTAAGATCTTTTTATTAAATATGCAACAAAATGCTAGATGTAAGTCCATTTTGTGTATGTGTGTATGTGTGTGTGTGTGTGTGTGTACAGCTGCAGAAACAAAACAAAACATGAAATGTGGGGATTCACCTCAAATGCTAAAGCACCCTGCTAAATTAGAGCTAGGGAAGCATGGTTTTAGAACATTTGGTTTCCCCAAGGTCATCATAAGTCATTACCATGTTTATCACAGAGGCTTTCTGGGTATTACACTTCCATTTACCTCACAATAGCTATTCTTGAGTTTGAAATAGCAACAAGGAGTGCACATGACCAACTGTGTCACCATGAAATACAGATCAGAACACTCAGTGTAAACACATAGGGGGCTTTACTATACAATTCATTGAAACAAAACAAAATCTTTATAAATGGTTGTCCTTAGCATTGGGAAGAAATCCCATGTCCACTATTTCAGTCCACAGCAAACTTAGCAAACATGAACAAACCCCAATAAACCAAAAACAAACAAACAAAAGAAACACTCGCTCACCCTCACCTGTCAGATTTTTCAAATGCTTTTGGCCCAGGAAATCACTAGATACGTTTTACCGCTTCTTTAACAGTATTTGAAATGAAAGGAATTCTAGCAAATCAATATCTTTGTTCCTGCCTTTTCTCTACACTTGTAGGGAAGCCGCTTTGCTAGAACTCCGTCTGCAGAGGGAAAAGCAGCAAGCGGTGGAGGTGATTGAAGAACTCAGTGCTACCTTGTGATTAGTACTCCAGAGATGATATTCTGATTCTAATACAGTGTATTAGAGAAAACCACAGTGAACGTCTGACAGGCATGGCCATAATCCCTTTGCAAAAATCACTGAAACATGTTTAAACCTCATTTTTTTTATGAGTAGAAAAATCATTTTAAATCAGAGAAATAGGGAAAGAGTAATAGGAAAGCTTGGGAACCCTGAAATATCAGGTTTCATGCAAATACTTGATATAATTTCTCCAGTACAGGCCATTTATTTAGTATTTTGTGAAAATAACAGCAATAGTTTGTGATAAGGAGGAAAATCATTCTTAATTTCTTTGTTCTTTGTTTCTTTGACATTTCCTTCCTAAATCAGAAAAGTCATATTAAATTTATTTGATGATGTAAGTATTGAGAATTCTCAGTACAAATAATTAAGAATCCTAGGGCTTCCCTTATCTCATAGAGTGGTTTGTTGTTGCTTGTTTGGAAACTGATAGAATTCCTAGTCATGTGCTTTCATTCCAAATATTATTAGGATGTCATTCAAAGTGTGTTTTCCTCCATGAAAAGTGCATTTATCGTCGAGTGTGTGTATTGATTCTACCTTGAGGAGAAACTTCAGAGCACCTTTGCCTTGAGTTTGGGCATTTCTGCATGAAGTACTTGTTCATGGGAAAGTTGGGTGCTCAGTACAGCTTTGAATTAACCGCCAGTTCCCAAGTTGAAACCATTCTAAGTACTTTAAAACCCTTTGTGAAGATTTCCTAATAGGGAAAAAGCTGCTGTGTAAACTATTTGGAAAACCGTATTTGTTTAGATGCCAATAAATAGGCTTGAACTACATACAGGCTCACCCTACAGGGAAGAAGAAAAGGAAGTGATCCTATTCAAGATCAGGATGCTTGAGGTCAGAGGTTCTTTTTCAGAGGACATTAGAGGCATTCTTCTTTCTTGCAAATGGCTAAAATGGAAGCAGCGGTGCCTAATGGTTATGGGGAAGATATAAATGCCTTTTATTTCTGTGAAGGGGAACTGGTAGGTACCAGAGAAGTGACAGCTAGTTCAGGGTATCATGGGAGCTTGTGGTTAACTGTGAACGGTCTATTCTGATAGATTCTTAGGGTTCATTATTTCTTCCATTTTAAGGTGAAAAGTGGAATGTTGGGCATACATTGTTATTTGGTTGCTTTCAGTAGCTAAATTCTATCGTGGGCTTGATATGGCTGTTTTGATTTAACGAAACACCCCATCCAGGTGATAACATCATCTGCATAGCTTGGGTATTTTCTTTAAGTGACAACCTAATATTTGTAATCATTGTTAGATTAACTGAAAAAAGAATATTAAAATATAACCCAAGCTGAGTGAATAGAATGTATTTTGAAGCTCTTTATTCTACAATCTTATAAAGGAAAGGGATTCAGTTAGTACAGAATACCTCCTTTCTGTCTTCAGTTGAATTTATACAGTGAAGGTTGGTAAGTAAATATTTTTATTTCCTGCTTTGTTGAAGAACAGTGTTGTTATAGTGTTCTGACCTATGCTGGGAACTCATTTTATGCTTGGACACATGTAATAATTCTCAAGTGCTTTTGCATTCCTTGTCAAGTTTGTGTTACATAGGGCCATTGAAGCTTTATAAAACAAAACAAAAACCCTTTTCATTAAGCATGCATATGTTTAAACAGAACCCAGAGTATGAATAAGATAAAACCAAAGAAAATATAGTTAACAGACATATTGTCCTAGTTCATAAAAAGTCAGTAATTAATAGAAAATAATTTTTCTTTTGATTTAAATAATAATAGCAGCTCCTTGCTTTTCAAAAGAATCAGAAATGATGTCCATTGTTAATTTTCAGGGCAGTGTTGTATCTGTCATATTAATGTTATTACTAAGTAAAGTGAAAATATATGTAGGTTTTTTTCATTTTTCAGTGCTCCTGTGGTGATGTGCTCATGTGCGCCATGCCTAGTGTAACATCCCTTTTTGTGTTTTTTTTTATTTGTTTTATTGATGCAGTTTAGAATGGTTATGGGCTGTCATTCAGTGACAAAAGTGCCTGTTCCAGGAAATCTTCTTGACCCCAAAAGTCATTCTGAATTCTGCAAGGGACATTTGATGTGGACAAAAGGTACCTCTTGGCTTTCCTGCTGAAAAGAAACTTGATTCTAAGTATAGAAATTTCCAGACCAATGTAACTTTCCTATGTTAGACCACAATCTTGCTTTCTAATAATGAGATCTGAGTTCGTATTTGAAAGAAGGCTGATGGAGTAGTTTTTATTCAAGAACAAAGGAGCTAAAGCTATTTTTTTTTGCAGTAAATGGGAATATGCACTTCTAAAAAGTAAATTAAGATTAGGATTTGTGATAGGAATTTTATTTCTGGCTTCGTTGTCTGTTTCCATAGCAGTCCTGATTCCTCACAGTATCTTCTTCATAAAAGTATGCTAATATGTATCAGGCCATCTGGCCCAATTTGAGGTTCAGAAAATTCAATCGTTTTGGGGGAAGGTAGAAAGATAAAACCCAGGCATGACTTGGTTGCTTTGAAGTGCATAGCACATGTTCACCAGCTGAGGCTCTAAGGGAGACTCAAGCACTCTGAGTGCTTGAGAATCAGAGTTTAGATTCTGGCTTTAGAATCAGAGTTGATTTTAGAAGGCCAATTCAATGATCCCTAATGCAGCCTTATCATGCTGGAAATGGTGTTCTCCAATGACGGAGCCACAGTGGGAATGATCTAAGCTTTAGTTTTTATTCATTTGCTGTTTGTGGCTGGAGTCCTGAAATGTGAATTTGTATACAGGTCACCAGCATCTAAATAACTTTGGTATTTGATCTAGAATAGTTAATTAACTCTGGCTTTCTGACTTGGGAATGATCTATTTGGCAGATTATTCAAAGTTGGTTTGTCTTCTTGGCCTGCCTTTACCCAAGTTCTGGATTCAATTTTCTCCAGATACATAGACATTTCATGAAAATGCAAAACCATAATACAGTGTTAGAGTATGCAGATCTGAATATAGTGTTATAGGCCTTGAATCTTGGAACTTGAGAAGCTGAGGCAGGGAGATCATCAGTTAAGGAGGGGTTTCAGAGACATATATCAAAACCAAAACACAATGTTAAAAAGAACAACAAAAGCACCATAATTAGAAAAATAAGCAAAACCTAGTTGTGTGGCTAAGTTTGGTGAGCCACTGTAGGAAATCATTCAGGGTTAAATATGAATTACACAGGGCAATATTGTCATGGGTCCTGTGGTTTTCTGAGTTAATGAGGTAGTGGTGACTGTCACAGAGGTTGGTGGAAAACAGACACTATTGGCAGATCAAATAGGCAGGTTAATGTTCTCCTTGAAATGTCAGGTGATATGTCAGCAGTGTTATTATCAGTCATCTAGGAAAACCTAGTGCTTATAGAATATTATCTTTCCTCTTCTAGATATTTTGTAGAAATGTGCTTGATTTAAAAAATTTTCCACGTCCCAAGAGAACAAACACATTTTTGTCCACAAGTTCTCAAGTTACTGGTTATTGAGGGACTCTCGCTTTTATTATCAATCAAAGCACTTATACAAAGTCTGTGAGTATTAATGAAATCTGGGCCAATGAGTTTTATTTGTTTGAGAAGAATCATCTTCCCATATCAAACATTTATATGTTACCTGTATTATGCATTTCTTTTTCTGCCTTTATTAGGACAAAATATGTGCAGGCAAATGAGCAGTCTGAGGTATGGCGAAAAGACAAGCTGAAGGGAAAAGATGAAGCTTTCTATTAGTAGGAAAATATGTATTATGAAAAAATGGTGATATTATTTGAGTACTGAAAAATCTTTCTTAAGCTTTAGTTTGGATTTTGTGTCTTCAATCTGAAAAAGCATTAGGATTAACCTCTGGGGAGGTCTGTGGGATACGGACACATGGCATGTCAGTCTTAGGAAAAATAAACCTTGATTTTTATAAGATATTTAAAATGTTTATTTTTTATGCACATCATTTCCATTCTATATAAGATGTATGTGGAAGGAAAGCAACTGTGGCTCTACCTAGCATTTTCTAGAATTAGTCTAAACTATTATCCTCTGTGCTTTTTCTTCTGTCCATTGCTTGACGTATCTCCTCAATTGTCTCAGCTTTAATTATAACATTAAAAAGCTTTATATTATTGTTTCTGGAACATGTCCCAAACCTCTCATAGTCTCTGAAGGCATTCATGTAAAATAGTTGGATAATATGGGCTCTTTTATAAGACCAGGTGGTAATTATCCCTTACCTAGTCATGATAAGGACCATAGTAGATAGCTTGGAAGATGCATGCTGTTCTATTTATAAAGTGAGTATGCTGGTACTTGAGTGGATTCGTGATTTCCCCAAAGAACACTCATAGCGTTGATAGCACCTGAGTGAGTCTTTCTTTTCCTTCTCAATGGTAGGGATCATGATCCAAATGAGGCTTTCAGTTACTATGAGGCAGAATGGGAAATAATTAATGAGGCTGTCTTTGGACTGAAGTCTGTGAAGAGCTTATAGACTCCCTAGGTGGTGCCTTTGGATTGACATTTATTTATATATTTACTTGCCGTTTCTGTTTGAACCCAAATTTTAATAAGTTAATATTTATTTTAAAACTATTTTATTAATTCTCAGGGGTTCCATACTCTGTATTTTGATCATATTTCTTCCTCTATCTCTTTCTGGTTCTATTGCCCCATTTCATTCTGCCCAATTTGTGTCCACATTAAAAAATAAAATAAAAGAATAGAATACCTATCTATTCTTGGGTATATGTCACTCACTGGAATATGTTTGGCCTACCAGGAGCAGCCCTTAAAGAAACTCGCTCTTCTCTCACAAGCTTTAAATGTAAGGTTGATTGTTTTAATAATAAAATGAAGTTTGAGAAAGCAGCCAGAGATTCTAAGACTCACCCTACCTTATTAATATCAGATGTATGCCTAGTTAGTTATTTTAAGAAATTAATACATTTAGAGGTTGCAGTCTATAATTTGAACTGTTTATTTGTATAGACTTAACTTAGAGATAGT